>VZSF01010486.1:165271-667721 GCA_013398295.1 Chionis minor
CCGCGGTGCTGAGCCCGCCCGGATCGCGATCTGCGGAGCTGTCCGCGGTGCTGAGCCCGCCCGGATCGCGATCTGCGGAGCTGTCCGCGGTGCTGAGCCCGAGCGCAGAGTGCACCGGCGGACCGTCGGCCGTGCCGAACCCGCCTATCCCGAGCCATTGGGGAGCTGTCCACGGTGCTGAACCCGGCCCGGCTCCGGCATGAGCTGGCGGCCGCCTCTTACCCTTGGCCGTGGAGAGAGGGGGTTTCTCTCCCGCCCCTGCCGGCAGCAGGCAGGCTCGCCCAGGACGAGCAAATGCAACCCCCGGCCATTGAATCCCCGTGGCAAAGGGAAAAGCGAGTCAGGCAGCAGGCAGGGACACTGGGAGAAGTGCATGGAGGGCGATCTGTTTGTGCAGGGTTCTAGGAACATGTGCTGTTGCTTATCATGGGGAACACGCTTTCTGTTTTACACAAACACTATAGTAGGGCATTCACGTTATCTTGCATCCTTTAACATCCATCTAGTAGGATCAGCTAGAGCTTAAACATATAGAAACAAAGTTTTTCTGCATGGGCACGCTTGGAAGTGCCAAAACAAACCTGACAATGAGACTGTTCTGTTCCAAACTTTGTCATGTGATTAATAATTGGTGAGAACTGAGGGGTTTTTATAGGTTACTGATGATGACTTTCTGTATTGAAATATGCGTGCTGCGTTCAGTACTATATTTTTAAACACCAGCGCAGACCTTAATGCAGTACAAAACAGAGGGAAAGACAGGATCTTGCCTTTGAAGGTCACAGTGTTGTTAGTAAGCATTTTGTCCACTGGAAGTACTACTGGTGGAAAAGTACTAGATGAAACCTATATGAAGCTAAAGAGGAAGCAGTAACTTTGTCATAAACAAAATTTAAAACAAAGACAATGGTGATTTAATATGACAATTGCTCACTTCGCTCCACAGCCACCATTGAGACAGATTTGAGAACATTGTTTTTGTAATATATATAGAGCAGACCTGACTTGTGAACAAAACCTGTGTTACGTATTGCATTGTTTATCATGTTAATTATTAGCTTGATGAGACATCCATGTTATTTATGGGAGAAGTAATGAGAAAACTATGTCTTATATAAGTGACCTCAGAAAACCACCTCCCAGTTGGCTCTGTGGCAGTATTGATACCAAAGTTAATTATTGCAACAGCTTCAAACAAAATTCTCATGACGTTTTTGCTCTGTTACAGGATTACCTTTTCACTACGTTCATTTAGATATGAGGAAATATCTGAAGTTTCTTAGTAAAATCTAGTGTGGTAGTATAGCAGATTATGTAGAATTTTGGTAACATAATTCTCCTTTTTAGATTGATGAGGTTAATGCTTTCCATAATATACTGTGGAAAAAATTTTCTCCTAGATATTGACTTGAGAATTTTTTCCCATGAAACAGAGCTTTTTCATTTTTCCCAGGCTTTTTCTTCTTTCGCATCACAGTGATTAATGAGTTTAATTTTTGCAGGCAACTGCCAGGAGGTGCTGAGTAAGATGTATCATGCTGATTGTGTATAACCCCGCTCCTTTTAATTACTGGGATGATAACAATGCATTAATCAGGTGCATAAGAAATTCAGCACTTTTCTGTAACACAGAGTATTGATCTGTTTTATAAGGCACTGACTACAAAATGATGATCACAGAAGTCCTTTTTAAATTAAATTTTGTATGATAAGTTATGTGTTTAAAATATTGAACCTTCCCCTGAAACATCACAAAACTTTTGTATATAAAGAGTCATATGCTGCATTCTTACAGGTTCATTACTTAGCCAAACTCCTATTGGCTTTAGTGGGAGACTTAACCATGTAAAAACAACCAGACTCAAAGCACAAAAGCTTTCATTACTGTGAATATTCTTTCCATAACTGAATTCTGAATATTTCTGTTCTGAATTTGCTTAAAGCTACACTTGGCCATATATTATACTTTACGAGTTTTGCAATTAATTATTCAGACTGATTTACATTTTGAGATTTTTTTCATTCAGATATAAATAGCAATAATTTTGAAACGGTTCAGTAAAACTGTGTTTCCCGAGTGAATAAATTAAGGCTTAAGTAAATCAAATATTGTTTGTTAACAGAGTGAGTCTGAGAAAGTGAGAATCAAAGCCATTAGTGTAAAAAAATTGCAATTTGGTATGTCAGACTTGCTGTTGCATGTAATTGAAAGTGTTAATTTTCAGTTCATTATTTGTCTAATGGGAAGAGGTATTGCCTCCCAGAAATGTGTGTCAAGGACAGTGTTTCAGAAGGGTTGAAGCCTGAGCTGCAGACAACAGGCATTTCAGAAGTGGTGTGGTCTTTTCCCAGAGGTGAGTGATTTGATTTTATAGCAAGGCTTGTGGGACTGCAGGATTCATAACATTACTGTAAGATATAGTCATTTGAATTGTGACCAGAAGTCTGCCTACAGATCTGAACTGCTGCGCTTATTGATCAAAACTACTGTTTAAGTCTGTAAGAATCTCCTCTTCTGCCTCTTCTTGGTGAGTTCTTGGATGCCTGACTCACTTATCCTACAGCCATTAAGATGTAGAGGGCTGGGACTGGTTCTTTCAATGGAAATAGTTAGGCCCTACTGACATTCTGTAAGCTCACCTTTTGAAATTAATCAAAATTACAGCTTACTTTCTTCAAAAGAAATAAACCTCATAAAAATCACGGGTTTGATTTGCATGGAAGACCATCATGTATTTTGTGATTACTGAATAATGGAGAGTCTGATCTGGAGGTGATATGTTTTTTTATACTTGCTTTATAGCTAAATTGAGAATTAAACCACCTTGTGGTATTTGTTGTCAGTTTAAAATCAGCTTCTGTTTCTGCAATCTTTACTAGCCACGATGATGATGCATGCACTAAAAAAAAATCTGCCAGAGAGAATGTATTTTTAAGTATTCAGGAATAACTGTGTGAAGAGGCTGAATCATCTCTTTAATAGTAGTGAACTGTGTAAGAAGTTGGGATGCCTCACACAGAATACTCGGCTTACGTTAGTTCTCTTATCTGGTAGCTCAAGTGCAGAAAGAAGACACCTCACCTGGGGTCAGAGCAGCTTGTGTTGGTTTCCAAGGGGCTTTCAAAGACATAGGGGGTGGGGAAAGAAAAGAATCTATGAGTGCGTGCTGCTCTCCATTCCCCTGTATGCTTTTGTTTTAGAAAAGGCCAGAAAGAAGACAGTTCTCAGGGTGTCCATCACAGCTTTGAAAATGATCTTTGGGCGTCAGAAGATTTTGTCCCTTGAACTAAAAAACTTTACATTAATTTGGGCTAATATATTTATGCTTGTGATGGGCCAGCAAAGTCTTATGTTACAGTTAATAACTTAACTGCAAGTTAATTTTGCGGGTATTTTTGCCTGATGTGCTGGACGGTTCCCAGCACGTTGCCGTGAGGTATGTGCATTTTCACCCTGTGACCAAGGGGTGGCAGCGTGTCTTGATTACACTGTTCCTATAGAGCACTTGAAATTTCCTTGCTTTTATAGTAGAGCACCACCCAACTGTTTACATACTCATACCTACACGTGAGGGTTATATTCAATCCCTTACTGCTTCCTCTAGGTTTGATTGACTTGATGATAGTTTTGTAACTCTCGTTTTCACCATGAGGGAGAAATACTTGTTTTCAAAGCTCATAAAAAATGGTTCAACAACAGTTTTAAATGGTCCCATATTCAAGTATAAGGGAAGGAGGGGACAAATGAATCTTTCTTCTAAAGGAATGTTTTTCTCTTGTCTCCCAAAGGAAAACAACCCCCCCAGTCTTTTCCCAAAAACCTCTTGAACTCATACTGGGTTGTGATGCATTGTAAATTTTCAAAAGAACACACAGAAATAATTTAGGTTTGTAAATTCAGTTGTTTTTATTTTTTTAAAAAAATAAAGTTCTAGTCAAATCCAAAAATATGTATTGGAATCTATTTCCTAGTTGGGTGGATAAATACTCATTTTTGGATCAGGTTCTTACTCATGTGCCTTTGAAAATGTTTTCTGTATTCATTAAAAAGCGGGTGTTTGGTAATGATGAGATTCAGTGTGGGTAACTTAACTGAGTTAAAACATATTTTGAGTTTATGCCTTAGTCTATATGACGAGATCATGTGTGACATAGTCTTTACTGCCAAATACGTAACTGAAAATGAGAGTAAGACATGGGTATTGGGCACGTGTATGTTTTGCAACACAGAGCAGTGTAGAAGGGAACAGAGCAGTGGTACAACCCAGGAAGGCATTTTGAAGGGTGAATGGGCTGTGGTTTTTGTGTAGTGGAAACACAAGTCCTTCACAACTTTTCCACTTGTAGAGTGTTTGGGAACCTTCGTTTCCCACATTCAACTGGTGGTTTTGTTATTTCTCAGCTTTTAAGGACTTTAATTTAGAGATCTCTCATACTTTGTTTTGTTAAAATAACACTTGAAAGTCTTACCAAAGATTACCACAAAGATTAATGCAGTTTTAAAGCCTCAGGGAACTTGTAATGGGGAGCCAGGGAGAATGGAAGAGAGGGGCCTGATCTTCATCCACATTGCAAGCAGTGAGTTTAAGCAAAGCTAATGGAGTGTGTGAGGTAATGTGAAAAAGGCTGGTATTGTGAACCTCTGCTGATGACATCTTACCAGATTTCCATTGAGCATATTTTTTAATTGCTTATCACCTGCGTGGTGTAAATGATTTTTCTCAAAACAAGGTGCTTGTTAGTAGAGTTCTGCTACTACATAGATTCTTCCACGAGTTGCTGTCTCTGTGCCTTTTAAAACTGCGTTAAACATTATTATCTTCACTTTGCAGGTGGAAAATTGGAGGCTGAGTTGACACATTGTCTCAGAGACAGTGCATCTCGGCTCCATGGCAGTGACAGTTTGCTGTGGCTCCAGTTTCAGGTCCTGCGCTGCAGGGACTTCAAAAATAGAAATTATTGCAGTTATCACCAAGGATATTCTTACAGTTGTAAAACTAATTGTGAAGTCTGGAACATTTCAGTCTTTGCTGTATCTAGCACTCACTAATGAGAGTTTTCATGTGACATTTCAAATGTCTGATGTTTTCCTCTAGCTGTTAAAGGGTTTGGAGCTTGCTTTGAGAGAAGAGAGATTTAAAGCATCCAAAAGAAAGGCTAAGAGTATCATAATACTTTTATTATACAATATTTTTTGGGGGGTGGTGTTTTTTTCTTTTCTGTATTTGTCAGTAGCATCTGCTCCAGCATTTCAAGTAGATTTCAGTCTAGGCAGACCTCAAAAGCAAATGCAAATTTCTCCTCAGGCTTGCTGTCTTGGACATACAGAGCTACATGAAATGGAAAAGCAGCAGTGGGAAATGTCTGGTAACCTCAGTTCTAGTTATAACACAGTCAATTTCAAAGTGTTTATGACAAAAGTATGCGTGTGTTCCTTATTTTCCATTAAAATGAGCTCCAACTCTCTATAAAAGAAAGTAGCTGTGGTATTTTGGTCAGAGGAGAAATGAAACCCATGGAGACTGAGTGATTACAGATGTTACTGCAGTCTCCAAGCCGTAGATCTGAAGATACCTAGTGAGCAGAGCCAGCAGCAGGTTTACTCAGGATCCCTGTGGCTGCTCTTTTCCTCCCATTTTGTCAGAGGCAAAGGGAGAATAATGGCCAGCACCTGGGCAGCAGCAGGAGGATTGTTACTGCCTGTTGTCACTGCTCAAGGGTATAAGCAGTGGTTTGCAGAGCCCAGTCATACAGAGTTTGTGGAGATGAACTCCAGTGTCCTGCAGTGCCTCTTGCTAAAGTGGACTAAAAAAGACTTGTATTTATAAGGCCAGCCTTTGGCAGAAGAAAAAGTATGAACTGCTGTCAGTAGCAAACCAGATGCTTGTGCCAGGATCATAGAAAAGTGATCTGGTGGCAGCTGCTACTGGCAGGTAGGGTGGTGTGAGAGGTGGCAAGGGAGGTGGATGACCCTTCCTATTTGCTCCCAAGACCTCCCAGTACCTTAAGAGCAAGAGAGGTTGCAAACACAGATCAGCTCTTCCTCTCTGCTTTTCCCCAGCCCAAACTCGTGGGAGAAAAATTCAGTTTTGTTTGCACTGCCGGGAAGCCATGAGTCAGTTCTTCCTCCTGATCTAACAGGTGGCTGCTGGCAACCTTATCTCTCTCTGCCCTGGCGCCTAAAGATGGATCTCCCAGCAAAAACCTCAGATGGCTCCTCTCCAGCCGCTTCACAGTGACATGCCCTCTGGCATTGCAAAATGCAAGTTTCAGCTGCTGCCTGTCTCCCCTCCTCTCCTCTCAGGACAGGCAGGTCGGGTTATCTCATATTCCCAAGGAACACAAGGAGCCTTGAGCAGACAAGAAAGAGGATGTTGGGATCTGCTTTAAATAGTGCTTGACCTCTTGCATAAGAGACTGATTGTCCCAAGATAAGTTTATTGCATACACAGCTCTGAGATTTGCACAGATTGCTCATGGGATTATGTTTCATGTGACTGTAGAATCCTATCTTTATTTGTTTGTCATTTATTGCTAAATCCCTCCTCATATATCTGGATAATCTATATTAAATATCGTTTGTCTTTGGTTTTGTTTTTCCTGTTTCATTTATGTGCCAGCAAAGAAAGGTGATATTTAAAAGACCATACATCTATTACATTGTTGATAGGGAAGCTGTAGAAAACAAAAATGTTGCCATAGAGATATAAATGGTTTATAGTGAACAAAAGATTTCCACTTTTACTAGTCTTCCTGCTAGACATACTGAATGTAAGCGCTTTATTGATATGGTTCCTCTGTCTGTTCTATATTACCTTTTTATTTTTATTTTTAAATCTGGGTGTTTGTAATCCCACATACAAGAGGACGCACCTGGAGAAAACACAGAAGGTATTATAGTGCTTCACAATGGTGTCTCTAATAAAGTGGGTGCTGTTGAAGCAGCTTCTTCGTTCTGTTGTGAACTGCAGCACAAACAGCACTTGTCAAAACACATACAGTGATTCATTGCAGACAAGAGTAACTAATAAAGGCTGACATAGTCAAGGTTTAGGATCACAGTAACCTGATCTATTGTACTTACCTTGTTTATACTCTCTGCGTTTGAGTTCTGTGTGCTTGGAAGAGGCTTCTTCAAGGAGTGGGTAATTCTCACTGATTTGTGGGCACGTTTCTATACCTTCTGTTTGAGGTGGCATGGATCTGTGGTAGAGCATTGGAATGACCATTAGGGAAGCCTTGCCGTTTCTGGGTCTGCTGCTTCCCTGCTGTGTGACCTTCAGCTAGTTATTTATCCTTGTGGGCAGGACCTGCATCTTACAGATACCATAAAGGAAGCAAGGCCATGACTTCATTTGTGGCTTCCCCGTAGTGGTGCAGAATGAAATAATTTCTGCTTTTGGCCTAAAGCTTTGGGCTAAAAAGAACCCATAGAAACATGAGATTATTAATAATTAGCAGTGCGGTCATTAATTCTGACAGTGGCAACATTTGTGGGAGCATTGCTAATAACCAAAACAGGCCTGATGATTGTGCTTGTTTATGGTGGGCTAAAGGTCTCTCATTACAGTGTTTCACAGGCAGTGCCAGGAGCTGATAATCACTATAATGCACATTTTTCTTTTAGCTAAGAAAAGCTAATAAGCATCTGTAGTTTTGAAAATGTCACATTGAGCCAAAGTGCATGCAATTAGATAAGGATAATGTAGCAGATAATAAGAAGATACGTGATGTTGGATGAGCAGTTATCAGACTATTGTGCTTTGGCTGCTAAAGTGCTATGTGTCATATAAAAGAAAGTGATTGTTGGTTGAGGGAAAACATGCCACAAGTTGTCAGGGATGGAAATGTGAGCTAATGTGGTAAAGTGACAAGGTTAGTCCTGGGGGAGTATAAACATGCATGTCGGGCTCTTGATAGATGGAAGGGTTGTCTGGGTTAAAAGTCATGTACTTGGGAAGGTGGGAGAGGCCACTGAGAAAATAAAGGAAGCAAATGTGGAAAGGAAGATGGGCAGAAGAGAGTCATTTGTGGTTGTTGTCTCTAAGGTTTCTTTTTTTTTTCTTTTTTTCTGTTTTCAAAGACTCTCTGTGTTGCGTGTCTGGGCTATTCTGGCAGCTTTAGTGTGTTAAAACCTTTCTGAGATAACTTCTTTGCCCAAAAGCAGATACAGCCGTGATGCACTGATTAGGAGGCTGGATGTGAATTTTCAAGCAGTGTCCTCAGTTTAATTTGTCACTGGGGGAAAGAATGAGGCAGACACCAAAAGCAAGAGGAAACAGCAAGAGGATTAAAACCAGACAAGGGACAATGAAGGGAAAGAAGGGAAATCTGTGATGCACAGAAGTAGATGCCAGCTCTGATACTAGAAGCCAAGGAATTTTGCTTCTAAATTATTTTTTTGCTATAGGGAAAAATATTTATTGTGGCTGAGACAGAATATTCCACATTTGCCCTTTCCTCCTACTTAGCCTAATCTAGGAACTAGCTCTGGTCAGGAAGGCAGATTCTCCCTAATCTAGGAGAAAAGGATTTTTTGTCTATTTTTTTCCTGAAATGTCTTTCCCATCCTTATCCCACCTCTGTTGAAGTGTTCTAATATCCCCAGAGGGGAGAGGTTGGAAACCATTTCTCCCATATTTTTTTCTGTTGCAACTTACCAATGTTTTTTCTCTTTAGAATGCACTAAGTATTTCACATCTTTGTAAAATACCTGGCAGAAAGGCTGGTTGTGTATAGTTCTCATCCTCTCCTTTTCTGTAATGTCTTTAGGAAGATACTCTATAAATACTTAATTAGTGACCAATCACGTAGTGTTACAGACGCAATCTCAGAAAAAAGAATTGTTATCCTTATGAAGTGTTTGCATTGAGATAACAAATTCAAGAGATAGTTTGGCACTTACAAAACATTGTCCTTTTCCATTTCAATTTATACCAAAATATAGCCCTTTTTGGTGTAACTTCAACCTAGAGTAACAGTGTTTGTATTACAGGGTTGTACAGAAGCATGTGTTTGGAGAGGTCTCAAGGAGAATCTCCTTATATCCTCAGGCCTTAACTTACAGACAGGAGTTTTCCATGCTACTACCATCCAGTGCAGTCCACATTCCTACATTGCGTGACATGATTGTGATTATGTGGCTTTTCAGGCTGATTCTTCATCTTTCCTGACTCTTCAGCATTATGCATGGCTGCTCAGGTAGGAGATTTGTCACTGAAAAGCACATTTTCTATACCCCTTTCTTCCTGCATTCAGTCATTCTGGGAGACTCTTGTCCAGGTCTATCCATGTGGGTTTGCAAGAATGGAGTTCATGGCCTGGGCTTGGCTCAGGTTTCTGGTAAGAAAGCTTTCAGAAAGCATGGCTGAAATATTCACTGTCTGTGAGCATTTAACCTCAGGGTGGGTTGAAATTATCTTCCTATGAATTTCCATGGAAGGTCATTTAGCACATTCCCAGGTTGCAAATTCAGAGCATATGTAGACAGGGCCAAAAGGGTTACTTACGCGGTTATTTTGTTTTGTTTTTTACAGTTCAGTCAATAACAGATTATATGCTCATCAATAAGGTCTTCTTCTCCAGGCATTGTGCAAGCTTTGTGTTAGAGGAGAGGGAGAAGAAATCGGAAGTCTTCTCTCATGTGGGGTCATGAAGGAATGCGGTCTTTCTCTCACAGATACAAGGATGGTCATAGCAACTGCGCAGCTCCGTAGTGGCTCTCTCCTCTTTGGATGAGCTAGAAAGAAGTGCCTCATGACACTAGAGAAGGTGAAGGTTAAGAGCAAGGTTAAAGCCAGTTTAATCCCACTCTGTAAATCTGCATGCAAAATCCCTCAATTTACAACCGTGTTCCTTCACTGTTTCTTCCTGTATGTGCTACGCTGAAGCTCTTCTGGAAGTGGGCTTTTGGCAGATAGCGCAACGCTATTGGGCTGGAAAGATACGTGAGAATGCCAGCCAGCTTTTTAACTGCACAATTTAGTATAAACTGTAGGGAGCAGCAGTGTGAATTGAAGGACTGAATTTGCTCTAAAAGTTCCACAAAAGGCTCTTCTTTTGCTAAAGACAGATTGTGCCAGTCCAACCTGAAAAACTGTAATTTAATTTGAAAGCACCATTCTGCACTGCTTTCACCTGATCTCAATTGGTGATGAGCCATAAAATTTCTCTGTGGTCCACTGGAGTTCAATAGATGAGAATTTCCTAACTTCATAAAATGATTAAAAGCACTCCAAATGTATATTATTAGCAAGGCTTCTCTGAGACAACTCAATCAGCAGGCTTCAGGTGCCTTTATGAAAGGTTTGGTGAGTGTTGTTTGAATGGCAGATTGCTGAGATAGATATTAATTGAGGGGAAGACTCATAAAATGCAAGGCTTTATGCTTCAAGTAACTTAAAGAACAAATGATAGTGCATGTGTGTGACAGAGGTTTTCCTGGTTTGCCACAATGCCGTGTAGATGAATTGTAGAAGGATCAATGTCTCTAGCAGTGATAAGTGAGACCTGTATGGCTGATTTTGGCAGCAGCCCACTTCTGTGCTTTTCTTTAACCCAGTGCCTTGGACAGCATTGGAAAGCAGACAGAAGTAGATTAGTTTTATGTGTACTGTCTGTATCTCATCTAGAAAACTCATCTCCTCCAGCATGCTGTATCATAAACCAAAAACCAAATCCACTTTCATCAAATGTTTGTGAGTGATGAACCATTTCAGGACCATTCTGTTCTGTTCAAGGCATTTCTACAAACAGAAGAATGATTGATCGACTCATTGCAAAATGCATGTTGGGCATTAGGGATTGCCTTTTCTCTCTCCCTCTCCCCCCTTTCATACAGGCTGGCTGTGGCTTTCCAAACAGACAAGACAATGTGACTACTTCTATTTTATTTTTCTGTGCCATTTGTTTTCATGAATACCAGGCAGAGGCTTGTTAAAGGGTGAACGGGCAAGCGCATTTCTGGAAACTGAGCCTCTTAACATCTATTTGGATACCCCAAATTTCTAAGACTGGGTGAAGAAATCTGGTGGCTGCTTTTAGTCAAATGGGCTATTTGAGAGTTTGTCTACTGTCATTGATAAAACTTCTGATGAAAACGTAGACTAAATATCTGTCATAGTTAGTGCTTACTTCTCTTTTCTTCCTCTAGAGCTCAGAGCACTCCATCAAGGAACAGCAGCAAAATCTGTTCTTTACTTCACACTGACTTAGTCTTCAGAGTTTCTAAATGTAAATTTGTGTGCTTGCTAAGAGGCAAAGAGGCTTTTTTATACTTAATGGGTCTTATCTCTTATCAAAGCAGGAGATTAGAGTTTTCTATGACTTGGACTCTCCCCTTCCCTGGTAATGGTGGAAATGGAGAATCTGTTCATCAGGATATCTGTCTAGGAGAAAGTTTCATTGCCAGACCCAGGCTTTCCCAGCTTTTTTCTATGTCAGCTTCAATAATCACTGCTTCTCATTTATTCAGGTCAATGAGCTCTTCTCCGGGGGACGATGAAGTTTTTTAAGATGGAGGATATTGTTGGACTATGAATAGATGGCTGTAATCTAGCCCTAAATTGGTTTAGGTTCGACGTGATAAGATTTCTTAGATCTTGAGCACTGAAGCATTGGAAGAGTCTTCCAGTAAGAGTGGGCAAAGATAAAAGTGGGACCTAGCTTTAGATAAATCTCAGTAACTCTATTTTTATGGGATTATATACCTACCCTTGGAAGCACAGAAAATATAAGGTCCCCTTTTACTACAAGTTCTATTGAAATTTTGCATGCAGCCAGTGAAGAGCTCTCTGCCTCCAGCTAGGTAACAGGAACTTCAGTTTTAATTGTGCAGGCTAAACATCTTTTAGAAGAATCTCCTGACCCAGTAAAGGTTATTACACTCTGTGTTTATAAAAAAAAAAAAAAATAGTAAAATGGTTTATACAGGGCTGAATCCATCCTTTTGCACATATTTTTAAGGTTTTTGTTGGGTGAGATTTGTTCAAGAGTCCCTGGATTGCTGCATTTTAAATAAATTGTGCCAAGTGTACCAGTTATGTGGTATTTTGCTAAGGTTTTCTAGCTACCTCACCTGTAGGCCAAACACTTTTCCATTTCAAGAGGCAAGATGTTAAGAGGTCTGTCACTACAAAGGCAGCAGCAAGTTGCAAATGATCTGTGGGGGCAAATCTAATTCAGAGCAGTTCTTTTCCCCATATTGTTGTAGAATTGTATGTTCTTCTTTGGCCAAAGTACTTTGCTTAAGCTTTTCTACAGAGTCCCGGAGTCCTTTACAGACAGTACCTTTGCCTATCTCAGTAAGAAAGACAGATTGCAAAGGAAAGCCTATGACTGAGAAGCTATTGGAAGAATATCAGGCAGTTTGTTTTGTGCTGTAGAATCATTATAGTGTAATCTGAGTCTCCAGATGATGTGAATTGCAGATTTGAGTGTCTAAAGAGAATTTAGTAACTCAATACCTCTAAATGATCCAGAAAACTAGCTCAGAGTTTGAACAAACTTAGGGGATATTTCCCTTTTTTTAATATAAATGATACCTAGGCCACTAGAGCAGTGCTGTTTGTGTGACAGAATTGCCCAGCTGTAAGCACCCGAGTCTGCCAAAGTCTCTCTGTGAATCAGAAACAGGCAGAGCAAGAGTTCGCTTCATCTAGGTGCCCTTCAGTGGCTCATTGCATTATGTGGGTTCAGAGTGGATTTAACACGCACTGAAACTTTTGAGTCCATTATAAAACACCAATTATTTTAGGAACTCTGCCTGGAGGAGGCAAAACTGCCCACTCGCTATGTGATGCTTTAGCAGTTGTGGCATTCGTCTAGTGAGAAGCCTGGGTTTGCTTCTCAGTCTTGTTCAAAACCCCATCTCCCAGGATAAGCTGTTGCTCCAGAATCAGAAGGGATCTCCTCTCTTTTTTACTTTCTGAATACAGGAAACATGGATTAGTTGGAAAGGAGACTGAGGGAAAGAGAGCATGGCTGTGTGGTGGTGGGAAGAGCTCTGAGATGTAGGGCTCTGCTCCTCAGTGGACGGTGAGTGTAAAAAATGCCCAAGAAGGACTATCACATAGACCAGGTAATTCCTGTTACCTTCTCCCCTCAGGTACCCCTAATGCTGATTTTTCAAGCTCACAGGGGGCTCAAAATAAAGACAAAGTAGGAATGGCAGTGCCTGGCTTGTAAGTAACTGCATCCTTTGTTGCGCCTGGTCCTGAGCACTTCTGAAAATTTGACCTACAGCACAGACTTGTTTAAAACTAATGCAGCCACTTCTTCAAATAAAGCGATGAGAGGCATACGTGTGAAGATATTTAATGTAGCAAGACTATTCTAAGGCAGCAAATTTCGTACCGATTATTCCAACGCTGGCAGAGCAGAAGGGCCTCCTGCCTCTTTGGACAACACAGAGGGGAACAGCAGAAGTGGTGCTTTCTGAAATGGGTGCTGAGGGAGAGGTGGTCATGCTGTATCAGAGTGGTTAGAGGCAGGGGAGGCAGGCGCAGCTTCTCACAAGAGTGAAGAAGGGGTTTGGGTGCACAGGACAAGCAGGTTTGTTGATGTGGTGGGAACTGCCAAAGTAATGTCCAGTTATCTCGTCCCAGTAGCAGAGGGAAAGCATGCTGCACGTGAGCAGTAAGTCAGCAAACTCCATGGCTGTAGCACGTGACTGGGAGTTAGAGAGCTGGTTTCCATTCCTGTATGCCATTTAATTTATCAGGAGCTTTTAAATCTCTGTGTGGTACTGGGCAGATTTTCCAGAAGATTTTGGTTATGCAATAAAAGCCATCTGATATTGTTTCTACACTGCTGTTAAGATGAAGCATTCTTACTACATCCTATAATCTTACTCGTGCTTTCTGTTCTTGATGGTTTTTCTAAGCCCTGGGCTAAAAGGCATTGCGATAGAAATGATTCACTCAACAAAACATTCAAACTGTGAAGCACTAAAACTCCAGCCTTTTTTCCTACTTCTCAAGACAGCAAAGATCAAGCAGTACAGCTTATACTGCTTGAAAGTGCTAATGTATGTTGAAGACTCAGGATTTTCATGGTTGTTTGAGCTGGAATTTCACATGCCACCAAACACACAGTTGATCTAAATCAGTGACTCCCCAGGGCCATGTCTGCCCAAGGGATCAGCTTCCCTTGTGCCAAGGCTATATGCGGATGGCTCTAATGTGGTCGTCTTGTGGAAGAGCTGAGGGCACTGCAAGCACTGTGTTGCACTGATGCAGTGCCAGCTTTCAGCTGCTGTTCATTCATATTAGTCAGAACTAATTTATCTCCTGATTACTCACATGACTGTAAACTTCCAGTCACTGATAGAGGTTGTTCAGGACTCCTTTAGATATCTCTGCGTAGCATTACAATATGCATCAGAGAAATCATCAGCACGTCAGGCACTCAAAAAATATAAGCAGTTCTGGACTTAAAGTTGCCATTGAATCTCTTCACTCAACTCTTTCTTGTATTCATTACTCTAGTTTCCTTGTGTGCCTTATGTTAGTCTTTAATTAAATGATTGCATGTCACTGTATGTTTTTATTGCACAGGGCCCCTCTTCCTGTGCTCAGAGTGATTTAATGAAAAGCTCATCAACGTTTCATTTTCCCCCCATTGTTTAATATGTGGCCCTAGGCCTTAATCTGCACTCTCTTCAGATGCTCTTTAGTTTTCTCATGGGCTCTTCTCTAGCATTTACTGGCGCAGTACTTGAATACATCTCAAAACCTAGTGAATTTGTTTTCGCAGGACAGCTGCTGAACATGAGGTGGGGTTTATTCCCATCCTATAGATAGCGAGTTGAGGAACAATTCTTAATGTATCAAGAATACCTTGATGTGGGGACTATTTTTATGGGAGTCCAAAACGCAAGTCTGTGGCGTCAGTGACAATGCTGACCCTCAGCATTTCTACACATAGTGTCAGAAGTCCCAGAGGTGAACATTTGTGAAGTAAGTAACACTGTAGTGCTCGTTTAGCAGAATTCAGCTTAAATGTTTTGCTCAGCATCACAGAATCTGGTTGTACGAGAGACAGGGAAATCATCTGTGTCTTCAGGGTGTCAGTCCACTTGCTTAGTCATGAAACTGTTCTTCCTCTTTCTTTCCAGCTCAGTGCTTCATTTGCTGCATGCTGTTTCTTTCCAGCCATGCATGCCACCGGGAGCCCTACTAATTCCCTCATGAGGCAGGGGCCTTTGTAGTGGAAATCCCTGTGTGCTTGAAGACAAGTCTGAGTTAAAGTTACATTAAGACTATATTAATTCTATATAGACCCCTGATATTGTGCCGCCGTACTTAGTTTTAAAGTACTTGTAGGGAGAAGTAATATCTTTTATTAGGGTAACTGGTCTTGTGACCAAACTTTCCAGATTTGAAGCCTTTCCTCAAGGCTTTATGACACTTCTCCCTCCTACAAACCCCGTCTCTTTTATGTCCTCAGACTGCTGAGTCTACAGAAGCAGCCCCATCTGAAAAAAGCAAGCAGGAAAACAAGATGACACTACGTGACAGCAAATGGAGTTCCCAGTGATTCATCAGTAGGTTAGAAGTAGGAGAGTGTGACCACAGACCATTGAGTTAATGGAGCAACTGAGAATAGTTTTGTTCTCATCCTCTCTAAGAATCAGCTATTGCAGGGAAATAGGTCCATCATTTCTCTGTAGTTTCATAGCTGTCAGGTCACTGGAAATATGTAGTGATTTGGGAATGCTGAATTCTTTTCTGATAGCAAAGGGCATATTTTGGTAATTTCTACCTGACTCATTAGGAAATTAAATCAGCTGTCTCTGGCACATTTCCACTATCTGTTCCCCTTTTGTATGCATCTGTCTGTCTTTCGTATCATGCTTTAACAATAAATTATTTTTGGTAGAACTTACCTTTCTGTTGGTATTCATACAGTTCCTGGCACAGAGAGGACGTGGTTCGTGATGGGGAAGTTAGGTAAACTTAGCTGACCTGTTTTCCGAATGAATGGTAATTTTTTTCTAAACTGTGTAATTTTAGTTTTCCTGAAACTGGCAAGGTTGTTCTGACTTTATGGACAGTTTTGGCCAAAAAAAATTAATTAATTTAAGCTAAATTAAAAAAGGAGAAGGGTGTTGTAGCAATCTGTCTGAATGGGTGAAATCACCTTGCAGAAAGTTTCTGAAACACTAAGACACAGGATTTTATGGATCTGCCTTATAGAAGCAATACCACCTTGTAGAGATAATTAAACATCCCCAGGAGCAAAGTTTTAAACCCAGGTATCCGATTTTCCGAAAGAGTGTGTTAGACCCCATGGCAGAGAATTGTTACTGTTCTGTGACCTACATAATAATTCAAGTATTCCATGCAAAGTGGATCAGCTCACATAAAAAAGAATGACAGTGTCCTCTCCCAGCATATTTGCAAAATCTTTAGACTGGGATATGCAAAGATGAAATTCCAGGAGGTCCAGCAGTATACCAAAACTAAGCTGAAAGAAGCAGTGTCCACAAAAACATAAAGTACAACTCTTTTTTTCATGATCATTCTTGCTCTTATGCATGTTCTTCTGGAATTTTATGTTCTAGTTGTTACTGCAAACAGTTTATTTCTACTGAAGCATTTCAAGAGATGTTTATCTTTTGTATCTTTCGTGTTTTTATTCCTGAGAAAGACTAATTGAAATCTGTCTCTCATTCATCTTCCTGCTCTGTGGGGTATCATGTCTGAGTTAAGTTTAGGCAGAACTTCAGAACTGATGAAATGTACCTAGAGGATTTTCCTACTTTTAATAAAACAGAACTTCCTTAGGGTTTTAGAACAGTGTCTGGAGGAGTCAATAGGAAGAAATATTCATCATTGCTTAATGGAAAATAGTAGTCCTCCTGCTAAGAGAGAAATGCAGCACTACAGGATTATTTTTTTTTTATTATTGCTTTATATGACAAAAGATCTGCTTTCAAATTCTCTGAGGCTGCAGAAACTTAATGTGCTTGGAAAACAGAAATTCTCCTTTGTCTTGAGTGGCTCAAAGAACTAAATTTGAGGAGGAAAATTAAAATAAACAAATCCAGGTTTATGAATGAATGCAGAAGAAACTATTCCTGTGTGTGCTCTGAAGGACATGAGTTTATTTTGGGAAGAAGATTTGCATAGAGTTGGCAATGAAGAGGGAAACAAGTTTAAAGTCTAGTTTGTTTGGAAGAAAGCTTCTTCAGGTGAGATTCCTGAGGCTGTTGAGAAGTCTTTATGAAACAGAAGTTCAGTTTCACTTTGTGGTCTGTAAATATTTAGTAGTTTGCATTAAGTAACAATAAGTTATGGATTTAAGATCAAACAGAGCAGTGTTTGGTGTTGTGTCCTATGCTAAAAGGAGTAGCTCTGAACTTCCTGGAGAAATTAAGTAGATCTATTCACTGTTTTCCATAATCACATTGTTTATCTGATCCTCATGTCACAAGATTTTGCTGCATTAGAACTGTGGTTTTGGGTGCAGATACTGAACTAATTAACAACTTGTAGGTCTGAGAGAGCCAGACAATGTTCGACATTCCCCAAACATTCGGAGCTCCTGTGTCAGAAAGAACAGGGATTTGCTGCATTGCTGGAAAAGTGCTGGCATATTTAAGGTAGCCAGCAGCAGCATGTGTGTCTGATGTATGCAATGAGCTTGCACCTACTTGGGAAAGAAGAAATCACAGAGTTTAGGCACATGAGCTGTTAAGCGGCAGCTCTCAGGCGGTAAATGCTCTGTAAAGACTAAACTAAACCAAATTACCTTCCGTTTGCCATGGGCTAGGATTATGCACAAAGAAAGTTACTGCAAATCAGCAGCCAACTGATAGTTATATGACTTGCTGTAGCTTGCCTGTTTGCAACTGAGCCCCAAGGAACAACCCAGCCTTTGGAGACAGCCTGCTTGTGCCTTGCCTGGTGTAGTCTTGATCTGAAAGTGGCACTGTGACAATACAGTGATGGAGTTCATCGGTGTGAGCGAGAGGTATCTGCTGTGCCGCTTCAGACTAAACTTGCCATCTTCACTTGAATTTTTAGTGCGTAAAGTGTCAGTATCCCTGTCCCTATCCTATCCGTCTCATTCCATGCTTCCTAATGATTGGCGAAGTATTGCCATTTAATATGTCACTAATTTGAGAGCTATATTTCTCATTTTACCTGGGATTGGTAGGAGTGTCTCATATCCTGTGCAGTTAATCAGCTCATACTTTTTCTACACCTTCCCTGAACAAATGTCTGGATACCCCTGTGCTGATTATATATGCAGAATTTCTCCTTCACCCAAAACTCATAAGGATACTTTACTGGAGTGGGAATTCATTGTGCCAATCTAGACTGGACTGTAATAAGTTAAGAAATGGTGTACTTAAATACAGATGTCTTTGTCTACTAGAAGGTTAAATTCACTGCAGTCTTGTCTATTGTGGTCCTTCTGGTAGCTCACAGGTCAGATGTGGTCCATGGGATACTTCCATCCATCTAACGCCTTTAGCCTAGTGAAGACAAGAGGAAGGTGCTTGCGCAGGAAATGCTGCCTTTCCTTTGCCTATGGAGTCAGTGGAGCTGCTGCTGCAGGGCTGTGTGGCACGTGTTGATGGAGCCATAGCCATGTCTCATCCTGCCCAGGCACGGTCCAGCAATGCGTGGAGTATTGGTGCTGGTTGTGGCTGAAAGTCATCTTCAAAACCGCAATGTGTTACATGCGGTTGAATTGTTCTGAAGTTGTCTGACTGACACCTTCCTTCTGCATGTCACGAGCTTCCATGAATTATGCCTGCTTTGAGCTGAGGAACTGTTTGAGATAGAGTTTAATCAGAGAAAAATATCCAGTCTGATCTGAGCATGCCCTGGTGACAGAGAATCCATCAAGGTGTTTAAGTCATGCAGTCGTTAATCACTTTGCTCTTAACTGTGTGCCTCATTTTTCACCTGAATTTGTCTGACTTCAGATTTCAAGCACTGATCTCTGCTGGGAGGCTGAAAAACTTTCTATCATTCCAAATATATGGTAGGGGAAGAAACTAGTGCTTGATAAATGCAGGTCTGTGCTAATGTCACTTCCTTTTTTCACTTCTTTTCCTACCTTTGACACTTAATGTCAGAAAAAAAACCCCAAACTTGTCTTGCTTCTGCAAAGGTTTGTAATGGAATTACTGCAACAGTGGAGGTAGAACTGCAACTCCTGTAGGTGTAGCCATGTCTGATAAAAGGCTATTTTGACTGGGGGCCATTGGGAATTTACTCCTGGCAGCACAGAGCCCACTGTAGGCTCCTTGTGGCTGCCAGAGACAAGAAGTTTGTGTTTGCATGGCTGACCTTGCTGCACTTGCTGCTGGGACTTACCTGCTCCAGGGACCTGAACTTGCTAGAACAAGGCAAGTGTGGGCTGCAGTCTCCTATCGCCGGATATGAAGATATACTGTGTTTCTTAATTTATTTCTCCCTGATACATATCTCTTGTTATGAAATTCAAATTAATTCTTACCACTTAGGAGTCAGCAAATTGCCTGTTTATTGTCTCTGGGACTGATCAGAATGGAAATTCGGTGGAATGATATTACCGAAGTTTGAATAAACAAGCTCACTTCTGGTAGTGTCTGTCATAGCCTGAACAGAAAACAAAGGTTTAGAATGTACTACTCTGTAAAACCATGATAAACACATTACAAATAATAAGAATAGTTTGCTTGAATGTTACAGTGTGGTTATGTGAGAGAACTGAGCTCTGCAGGGCTTTGGCATTTACGTATCTCTGTGGATCTGGCCTAGAATCCTGCACCTTGGGCACCAGAATGAAGGACTCAGACGCAGACCCCAAATGAAATTCAAGGATAAAAGAAAGAAAAAAGGGGAGAAGAATGAGTAAGGAGGGGAACAGCCAGTTCTCTTGCCCAAAATATGCTAGAGGTGTATGATGAAACACAAGAGCCTATTGAGAGAAAACACAGAGGCAAAAATACAATAATGGTGCCAAAAGCACAAAGAAAATAGTCTGGAAATATGTGCAAATAAGATTTTTACAGGAGCCACTGCTGGTGCAGAGGGACAGATGAATTTCTGCTTCCTCTTGGGGAGGATATGAGGCTAGATGGTAAACTAACCTGGATAACTTTGTCTATGGTTAAATTAAAATTCAGAGCTGCTGGAGAAGCTGATTTGCAGACATGCAATGCTTCACCAGATACATCTGCAGGTCCTCAGCACTGCAGCTAATGCTGGTTTTCCTGGTGTGCTTAGGTCTGTTTCTTAAAGAGACATTTCGCAGGATGGCCTTAATGTTACTCCCCTAGGCAAAATGCTTTCCAGCTTAAGTTCTTAACACAGTTGAAGTGATGAGGATGGAGATGAGACCAAGGAGGTTATCTCCTATCCTTTCAGAGCAGGTTTTTCTCCATAATGCATTCTTGTGTTTGTCCAGTTTGACTTTAAATTATTCAAACTATGGGCATCTTTGAAGTAGTCTGTTTTGTAACTAGAATCTCAATGAGCCCCTCAGTTCACAGAACAAACCCTGCTGCATGCCTCTGAGAGCTGCGTGTGCTGATTTGGGATGGGCTATGGACCGTGGAATATACATTGTTCATGGCCAGCCACAGGGATTGAGGATGACCCCATGATCTGAGCTGTGGATCTCAGCTTAAAACAATCACCTGTGTTTTGGTGTCACTCTGCCATTCCTCTCAATTGCCAGTTTCAAGATCAATGTACAGAGTAGTGGACTACTTCCTTTTAAGGAACTAAGTCAATAGAAATCCCCAAAGAAGAACTGGAGTCAACATTGATCAGTTGGTGGTAGCAGGTCAGCGGGGCTTGTTTTGCAGCTTCAACTGTGTATGTCTGTTTTGCCATCTGGAACAGTCCTGCACAGCTTGCTTTCCCTCCTGGGACTGAACATCAAATGTGCCTGAGCTTTGCCAAATCTTTACTTTTCTGATTCCATGTTGCTGCTGGGAAGACGCACAGGATATGGAGGCACTGGGAAGATTCACGTCATGATCCCTGTTGCATCACAAGACTAGGTAGTGTGTCATGTGGCAGGACACGCGTGTGCTGTTCTATTATATGTATCACAAGGCTGAGTGGAGGATCCAAAGCAATGCATAGCCTAACTCCTCTATTGCTGCTGCCTCTCAGATTCTTCCTGGTACAGGAGAGCAGGAGAAAACATCTTTACGAGTTGACCGATGCACTGTCATGGAGAAATGAAGCAGGTAAGTACTAAAATGAAAGATATGCAACATCAGTACTGCTGATTTCCAGCATCAGTAAACTTGAACCTCCACAATTTGAGATCTGCTGAAGATAATCAGGAGATTAAACAATTCTCAGTCTCCTTAAGGCCTTTTGTGATTTGCTTCTATGACTTGAGGCATTGGGGTTCTAAAAGAAAGCTGAAGTCACCAAGTAAATGCCAGTACTAAAACATAACAGAGGTCATACTGGATCACACTGAAGGTCAAAATAGTTTCTTTTTTCATCTCTTTGACAATTGTCAGTAGCAGTTGCATGGAGAAAGAATATTAGACTGGTGTCAGGTAATCCTTATTTTTTGGGACACAGTTGAGTAGTTTCCCCTATGTTGTATCTCAGTATATCAAGCAGCATGGCTCCCCTCTGCAGTCTAAATTACTGCCTGGCAAAGTGAAAGAAACTGGGACTGACAAGAGGCTGACCTTGTGGCCAGTCAGAGCAATCCACTGGCACATCTCAATAAATTTGCGAAACTATTCTAAGTGAGAAGCATATTGTTATTTACCAGCGAGGTGAAGAACTTGGCTGGTTTCCCCACGGGAGGGTGAGCAGCAAAGGTCTGGATATTCTGGAAGTCTCTGGATTGCATTGGCAGTATGTTTGAAATACATGGCATTGGGATTAGGGATGGGGAGGGCAGGTGATACTACTGTGAAGTTAACGTGCCACTTCCTGAGAAGGTGTGTGAGAGCCCAGCTTTGCTGCCTCTCTTGTCCACATGCTGCTAGTTTCTGCTGGAGTGGAGAGAGAAAGCACCAGTCTGTCCTAAGCAGTGTGATGCAGAGTTGACTTTGATTTTTAGCTCCCAGGTGAGAATTGTGTAAAACTCGCACGAGTTTCAAGCTGCTGTAGAAGTTCTCAAAATTTCCAGGAAAGCAGGGGAAGATGAAAGAAAAGGAAGACAAACTGAGAAAGAGAGAGTAAGGGACAATGCGCAGAAAAAGGAGAAATGAATAGATGTGTGTCATTGCTTTTCATCCAAGTGGCTTTGCCACCAGGCTGGCGTGCTTGTGCATTGTAATGCATTTTTCAAGCTATATGGTGATTTGAAGCCGTGTCTGGTATCAGAGACTGGAATGAAAGTAAAAAGCTGTCTGCCTTCTGCCCTGAAATTCACTCCTTCCCTTGGCTGTAAGCCACTAAACCACAATTAAAATAGCATGAACAGGATGTGTCGCTGAAATGAAGATCACAGTGTTCCATCAAACCCTCCGGTTCTGCCCTCCGGAGACCTTGTGACAGAAGGTAAGCCCTGCATACGGCTTGTATCCCTTGGGCGCTGATGTACAGGTAAAAGGCTTTACAGGCACAGGCAGAAATTTATGGCAGGAGCAGATGAGGAGACAAAAACAAGAATATAAAGCAAGTGACAGAACTGGAGACAAGACAATTACAAGTAAACTGTATCTTCTTTTTTCTCCCTCCTTTTCCAGTACTTTAGTACTAAGAACAGGGCTCAGCATTGTCAGCAGTAAAGAAGTGTTCTCTGTTTCTCCAAGCCATTCAGTGTGTCTTCAATAAATCAGCAACTTGATGATTGTTGGAAGAGCAGAAACACTCCTCTGCATTGGCACTGCCATCTGCAGTGGTGGATTGCATGAGCTGATGAAGCCCCTCTGCACCTACTCTGACTGCACATTCAGGGCCGAGGCTACTGTCTACATGGGCTGTGTTGGCCCTTCTTCTGTACAGTTTCAGTCCTAGCAGGAAACTGGTGCCACACACAAAAGATTTTAGATCATTGTTTTTTGAGTTGTCTCCTGATGTTTCATCATCCTCAAGGCATTTGAGCCCATCTCCGTGCCTGTTAAGATGATTTAACCTCCTGCTGCAGTAACTTTCTGTAGAGAACTGTGCTGAACTCAGTTGCCCAAGCTTGTAGTAATGGCTACTTGGATGGCCGAGTACTGTGGCTTCTCCTACTGCACCAAGTGCTAGTTTTAGCATGTTCCCCACATTTGCTGTTAACTGATGATGCATCTCTTCAGCTCCATAGCAGATCTGAGTGCTTTCAGTGTCACTTTGACTTATTTTGAGACTGTAGATGCCCACATCTACCTTAGGCGTGCATCAATTGTGGCTGCAGCCCCAGAGACCCACCTGGCCCTTGTGTACTCTGTGTGCAGCTGCTGGAAGTCAGCTGGGAGCAGCCCTTCTTGTACATGCTGCCTTCCAGGCTCAGGGACAGGAGCTCCAGTCATTCTTCATGGGGCTGTGGTAGAAGAACAACCCGTGATTCCTGACTCTTCCTTTTCCCACCAAAAAACCCACTCATCCACTGGATGGACAAACTATTTGATTCCTGTAATTTCTGTGATGGATGGAAGATCCCCAGAGCAGGAGAGAAATGAGGAAACCAACCATTTAGAGTTGGGCAAATCTAATATAATACCTTAACCTTTGACACATGGGTCAAAATGGCTTCCCTTCTGAGAGCTACTGCCAGTGGTCTTCATTCAGAAGAGCACGAATCAGCACTGAGTATGACATAAAACCCTCTTGGCTCAGCAGAAGACCCATGTTCTCACAACATACTGGTTTAAGATGTGCTTAAAACCAAGAACATGTAAGAGCTTTGCTGAGTCAGGGTGAGAGCAAACTGCTGTGCCGTGAATAGTAATGAGAGCCAGAAAAGATTTTTAAGGACACCATCAACTTGAAAATCACACTCTGCCTGAAAATTGTATCTGTTCTAATTAGCACCGTGACTGAGAGAAAGTAGCAGGGCATAAAATGTCTCTCCTCTTGGGTTGATAATTGTTCTCTTGATTGTGCTTTGAGCTCTGTTGTTCTTATGGCTTTATTTGTTTTTCCTGCTTGCTTTGCCTTTGCCTCCATACATTAGCACGATGGCCTTGCCCTTGCATGTGACACACTCTTTGCCTTAGGCTGTGCCAGAAGGGCGTATTCCCAGAGCAGCAGCAGCAGGAATCCACCGCTCCTGCCGAGTTGGGTCTCCGCAGGTGTCTTGCTTTCACGGTGAATCCTCTGAGGGCAGAGGAACAGCCTTGCTGACTTGTGTGATAGGCCTGAGGAGCGAGCAGCTTTCTCTGCTGAGCAATAATACTTTTCTTTCCCTAGCCCACACACTGGATGAGGGTTAAGAGTATTTTACATTTTTTTGGGTGTTTTATGGCAAAGATAGGACACTGAAATGAGTCAGCTGTCAGCTCCCGTGCTGGGCCAGGATCCCGGGGAGGGAGGGGAGAGTTGTGGGGCAGGGTAAAACTTGTCTTTCTTCCCTTTGCTGGGGTTATTTTTGGCTTCTCCACTTAGTGCCATCCTGTGGCCACACAGGCATTTGTGTCACTGTCAGAGGACGGAGAAGGCAGGATGTCTTTTGGCTGTGGTGTCAGCTTAATGCCTTCTCAAGCTGCCTTTGTAGCTACAGTGTTAGTGCCATGGGGCAAATGGGTCCTCCTGTAATGAGAGCAATAGAAAAGCAGTTAACCAGTTTTCCCAGCTGTTTCCAGTCTTCCAATCCCAGCTAAGTGCTCTGTGTATCACCTGGAGCTTATATTCAAAACTTCTCTGCAACTTTGCGCCCAATTCTTCCTCCATGGTGCAGCTCCCAGCCTGGGATCAGCAGGACATGTTGTGGAGCTTTTGGCCAGAGAAGAAGTTGTGATTTATGGGCTTCTCTCCCACCTTTCTACCTGCCTGTACAGATGTGCCTCAGCATGATAAGCTTTATGCCAGGCCTTGCTGCTGCCTGGCCATCTGCAAGGGGGAAAAAAAAAAGATAAACAACTCTGAAAATTCCGGTAACTCCTCAGTTTTGAAAAAGAAACACACTGCGTGCACCTGGCACCTCTCAGCAGTGTTGCCAATACATCAGTAAACTCTGGCCACCCCTCCAAAAACCCAGTGACCTGCTGATCTCTGCCCCTCAAGTGCTATTTAGGCTTTGATGGCTGCTCATGTGCGCGTATTTTGGTTTATAGCAATCATAAATCTGTCTACGTCACAACCGCGTAACTTTTTGCACAGTGGCAGGGAGGCATACACTGCTTATATGGTTCAGATAGAAACATATTTTGGCTCTAATCTGATGCCTGCTTGGAAAAATAATTTAGCAAATGGCTTAAGTATAACTGTTGGATTTGAATTTGAAAAAAGGCTTTTGCTAAGAATCATGTACATATCTGGGTTTCACAGTTTTCCTGTTGACTGTGGAAGGCTTGGATTTCTGATCATACGAATGTGATAAGTTTAGGATCCTGAATACGCCAATCATTTATTGTGTCCATAATATTTTTCTGCCAGTATTGCCTGGTGTAACGGGGACTTCAAAGTAACAATACCCAGTGTGTGAAATGTCTCAGCTTGGCAGGGACGGGGTCAGGGATGGGCTCAGGGATGTTCTTTTCTACAGCAGCTTAACTGGCCGAGACGTTCGCTGTTTCTGTGGCAGAAGGAGGAGGCTGGAAGATAATTTTGTAGTACTGTGTGATTAGTCTGGAAGGAGTGGTTGTTTTCATAGAAGAGAAGAGGGGTGAGTACAACAGGAATTGTTTACATACCTAATGCATACCTTAGGGTAGGTAACGTGAACATTTCTCTGAAACAGAGTAAAAAGATATTTTTTATGAAGACCTCAAGAGGGAATAAATAAAATCCAAAGCATGCCACTGAATGTTTTTTTTGCATGCATTTTTCATTGCAATCTATGTGCAAATAGGCAAAAAACCCTGTGTATACATGTATGGCACTAATGGCATTTAGGCAGCAGAGGGCAGGGTTTGCTGAGTAGAAATTCTTTCTGCTAAGAGAAATAAGGCTCGGGAAAGAGCTACAGAGTCCCCGCAGGAGGAATTTTGAAGATGTCATTGCATCAATACTTACACCACCACCATTTCCCCTTGCCTGAATTTAACTGTTCTCCGTTTCAGCTTTGGCTTCGTTACTTAGACCTGCTTGAAAAGACTTTATAATTCTTTCAGGGTTTCCACCTATAACATAACACTAACTCTTTGGTTCAGTTAAGCTTCTTCAGATATGTTTATGAGCTTTGTAGGTTTAGGGATTGTGTTCTAATTTTAATAAATATATTTTTGAAAACCAGTGCTGGACATATTCTCTCTTTTGGGAAATGTTAAAAAAGCAGCAGAGTTCAGCAAAGTAAAATTGCAATACAGAAAGAGTCATGGGGAATTTTTTCTGAGCTGAGGTCAGGAAAAAGCCAAAAACTCTTGCAGGAAGGAGTTTCAATTACAGTGAACAAGAATAAATTCGAGACTTTCGTGTCCTAGCATGGTAATAAGTACCAGACAAAAAGATTGGGGAGAATATTAAGTATGCTGGAAATCTTTTACCTGAATCAATGATAAAGACATTTGAGGCTTTAAACCTTTCAGACTGTGTGTGGCAAATTATTGAACTATTTATGTTAACTAATACTGATTTGTAATACCTGTGAGCTGTAGGAAAGTTTGTTGAACGACAAAAAAACCCCAATGTTTTCCCTTCTTTGTTAAAATTAGCGTAAATGGCACAGTGCAAGGACTCATAGGGCAGTGACTAAGAAAACTGATTCTTTTTAAAACTCACAGAAGGAAAATCTGATTATATATAGGAAGACTTAGATCTAGACCTGGTTTCAAAGTTTCCCTTTAGCTGCTTTCATCTGCAGTTGAATTTTGATCAGGTTTACATGTGATTATGTATATGAAATGAGTGCAAGGTTATTTAGAGGAAAATATTGTGAAACAAAGGAGTCACAGTGACAAACAGGAAAATGTTCTTAATCTCTGAAATACTTGAGATAGATTGTTTCTGTGTCAGCCTAATTCTGCTTTTATTAAATTTTGGAGTTTCTGTTACTTTTCAGTGTATATTATGAGATGAGTTTTGCCATTTGACGAAGCAGTTAAACTCTGCAGTAATCTGAGGAAGTGCCACCGATGCTTCAGAGATGCCTGAAACAGAAGGGATGAGAGGATTAGCTGCTGTAGCTCTTTTGGTTTCCTTTCTTGTTCTGATGAGAGCTGCTCCACTGAGATGCCACTGCTCTGCTTCAAATAAGTAGTAAGAAATGTGGGAATAGTCAGATCCTTGGAGGGGAATGAATATTTTGGAATAGTCACATCCTCAGGGGGGGAATGAATATTTTGTCTGGGAGAGGTTAGTCCAGTTGATATTCTGAAATTGGGACCTTCAACCAACAACATTCTCTCACTTAACCCAATAACATAGAAGGATTTGAGTAGGAAGGAGTTAATCGGTTCATCATTAATACTTACCTCATTTGCTTCTTTTTTTTAAAAAAAAAAAAAAGGGAGGGACGATATGATGTTGAAGCAGAGAAGCAGTAAGATGTACCACATGGTGACAGTCTGGAGTTCTGGAAAGTCCCACGACTCCCACCCACTGACGGCACTGAATGTGGTTTGTTACCTTAATGCTTGAGATGATCACTGGTGAATTTAGTCTGCCAAATAGGGAGGGCTCCAAATACTTTTTTTATAGGTGGAGAATTGAGGGAAGGAAAGACCAAGAGCATTGCTGATGCTGGCCAGGGAAGCCTGTGACACCAGGCGGAATTAACCCCAAATTCCAGGCTAACGCTTCTGACCGCGGTCCATCCTCCCTTCCTGCAGCTTTTACCATTTATTATAGATAAAGGATATTTTTTTGCCATACCTGTCTCTCTAAGCAGTGAGACACTTGCAGAGGTCTGCCCTTGGCTTTGCTGTTCACACTTACAGTCTTTCAGAAAAATATAAGCAGGAGAAAGCCGATCTGAAATTTTATTTTTTTTTTTAGAGCCAAACTTTGCTGGGAAGTTGATTTCAGAAGTTGTGGATTTGTCAGACATATTCAGATTAATCCGCACTGCAATGCAGTGAATATTAAAGGAACTGTCAAGAAGGAAAGTCTGTGTACACGATAAATTAGGACTCTCTAGGGATTAAAAAGATGTAGGATATTTTTAAGTAGCTAGCCTACTATTGAAAAATAATGAGTAGTTTCCATAGCAACCTCACTTTCACATGGTGCACACATACCGTAGCAACATAAAAAAGAACAATATCAAAGAAGGAATAAAACCGAGCTGTACTATTTGGATTTTTAAAAATATTCCTCCATCTTAAACTCTATGTTTACAATCAAAGATTAGTAAATAACAGAGGATTTTTTCAGAGAAAGTAATTATTATAACTTTCATCCAAATGCTTCGAAAAAGGAAGCAAAGTGAAAAATATGAAAAGAGGACTGAAAAAGATTATCATTCTTTCCTGTCTGTACTGTAGCTTGAACAAAGCCAAGAGTATTTCAAGTTATCAGCATCTTCTCATAGCCCTGTATCCCTAGATGAGTTTAGTATGATCAGGAGGCTGCTGCTATTATTTCCTCAGTGCACGTCAAGGTGTTTGACAATGTGTGATACACACATGTTGCTCGTGTTTTGACCTGCGCAGAATATTTTTGAGAAAGGCCAAGGGAAAGTCAAAATCTTCTGTCTAGAAGTTCTTAAAATTAAGGTTAGGTTCTTCTGAATGTTGACTGAAGGTTGTGATTTCTTCAAGCAAGGCTGGATTCCTGTATAGTTTCATGGAGAAATCAAGTAGAAATGACATAATCTCAAAAGATACGGTCCAACCAACAGCTGACAACTCTGACAGAGGTTTGCTGTGATTTTTGCATGTCAGTTTGAATCCAGAATTCCCAGCAACTGCTGAAGGCCATGAACTGCAGGGAAATAAAGCTTGGGAAAGTTTCAGACACCGTAACTTTAACAAGAGGCTCTCTCACAGTGTGTGTTCTTCACAGGAATAGTCCTCTAAGTGACCTGACCCCACAGTCTAGAAAGAAAAATACTATTTTTCTTTTCTAACCTGCCTGTTTTAGAGAAAAAGCAAAGGAGGTTTTTAAATGTAAAGCGGGAAGGAATTATAAATATAAAAATACTAAATCAGGATGGGAAAAGAAAAAATATTAGTAGTAATCATTATAGTAAATGAGAAGATTGAGTTTCTAGGCCTTTGGTAAGGAAAGAGGAAGAGGATGGCATCCTAAAGATCAGGTCTCATCAGAAATAACCCTTTTTCCCCCAAGAACAGTCTTAGTTGGATAATGGATGTAACATCTGAGAGTTTCCTGGCTCTGTACCACAGCCCCACATGGCACTCGAAGAAACTGCAAGTGGAGCGGTACAACATGTGCAGCCTGGTTAGACTAACATCTGGCCAATGACTGTATCATAGTATAATTATACATGGAGAATCATCACAAGGCAAATGTGCTTCCTCAGATCCTTCTTGATCCACCATCTCAAACCTTGTGTAAATCACCCATAGAAATGCATGAAGCGATGGCAAAGTTTCTGATTATGCTATACTGATCTTTGTGTCAATACTAAAGATAGTGAGACAGATCCAGGACAGTTGGGATCTGTTGGTAAGCTGAAAGAACATAAAAATCATCTACTTCAAGAAAGTTACAAATGACAACAAAATATAGGGGTCATAGTTGATGGGTAAGGGAATTTGTCATGGGAAGTAATGTCTCTGAAAAAAGATTTGATGTCATTGAGGAATATAAAGTGAAGAACAAGCCCCCTGTGCATTACCATATCAAAAAATGTTCATGTGTATTAGACCCTTCAATAAGAAGGGAGTTATGGTAGGTCTGTTGGGTTCCTTAAAAACTATGCAAGTGACTAGTATCCACATTTCAAAGAGTGTTGAACACAATGAAGAGGATCCAGAGGGAAGCTGTGGTGTTGAATTAGGGAAGGAAAATGTATTGAGTTTCCATGGCTGTGTTTTGGTAGCGCGGGGGCTACAGGGGTGGCTTCTGTGAGAAGCTGCTAGAAGCTTCCCCCATGTCTGATAGAGCTAATGCCAGCCAGCTCTAAGCTGCTGCCTGCTGGCCAAGGCAGAGCCCATCAGCAAAGGTGGTAGCACCTCTGTGACAAAATACTTCAGAAGGGGAAAAAAACACCTCAACATGTTTAAGAAGGGTGAAGAATAACCCTGTGGGATAGCAACCAGGAGAGAGGAGTGAGAGAAACAACAATGTAGAACCTAAGGTCATTGAAGAAGGACGAGGAGGAGGTTCTCCAGGTGCTGGAGCAGAGGTGCTCCTGCAGCCCATGGAGGTTAATGGTAGAGCAGATATCCACCTGCAGCTTGTGGAAGACCCCACGCTGGAGCCGATGGATGCCTGAAGAAGCATCCCCGTGGGGACGCTGTAGCCCGTGACCCCGTGGGAAGCTGGAGCAGGCTCCTGGCAGGACCTGTGGACCTGTGCAGAGGAGCCCATGCTGGAGCAAGTTTGCTGGCAGGACTTATGACTCCATGGGGGACCCACGCTGGAGCAGTCTGTTCATGAAGGACTGCACCCACGGAAGGACTTACATTGGAGAGGTTCACGGAGAACTGTCTCCCATGGGATGGACCCCATGCTGGAGCAGGGCAAGAATGTGAGGAGTCCTCCCCCTGAGGAGGAAGGAGAGACAGAGACAGCGTGTGATGAACTGACCACAACTCCCATTCCCTATCCCCCTGCGCCACTCAGGGGGAGGAGGTGGAGAAATCAGGAATGAAGTTGTGCCCGGGAAGAAGGGAGGGGTGAGGGGAAGGTGTTTTAAGATTTAGTTTTCTCACTACCCTACTCTGACTAGATTGGTAATAAATTAAATTATTTTCCCCAAGTCAAGTCTGTTTTTCCCATGACGGTCATTTCTGAGTGATCTTCCTGCCCTTATCTCAATTGTTGAGCCTTTTGGTACGTTTTCTCTGCCTTGGCCAGCTGAGACGTGGAGTGATGGAGCGGCTTTGGTAGGCACCTGGCATCCAGCCTGGGTCAACTCGCCACAGAAAAATATGCCTCACTGAGTGAGTTGAGTGAGTTTGAAGTGTTTAGTTTGTCAAAGTGAAAATTCAGGGCTCTGCCACATCTCTCGGATCTGCTTGAGAAGAGGTAAACGGAGCATAGTAAAGGAAACTGAAATTAGGAAAAAGTTTTGAAAAGAGGCAGGTAGGTGTAGCCTGCCAGTTGAAAAACTTGCCAAGAGCTATTTATGACGAACTTTATCCTGGGAAATTTTTTAGGGAAACAAAATCTCTGGGAAACAAATCCTGGGAAACAAAACACTCTAATTCAAACAGAATTCAAATTCAGAGAAGACCTGTAGTCATCAAGATTTCTGGATAAATTACTATAAATGTCCTTTATAGTTGATGAATGTATTAATCTCTCTGATTTGTGAAAGCTTTGCCATGTGAACCAGTTATTGCACTACAGGAATTGCTTCAGGACAGCTGCTTCAGGATTGTTGACGTACATGTGTCTTACTCCACCATCAGCTCCTTGAGGTAGCTTGTCCCCCTTTTACTCCAGGTATCAGTTGATCAGTCCAGACTTGATTAACTCAGTTTACCTTACATTTACCTCTGAGTGCCAGGTCATAAAAGTGGATTTGTGCATAGTTATTGCAGAGAAACTGATACCTAGTAATTTCCTGTGCTCAAGCCTTTTAGAAATGCCAGCAGGTAATGTACTATAAACTGCGTTCTTTTTTTCTGCTCCCAGCTCTCAAAACCAGAAAGGAAATATTTATTATTTATTTAATATTTATTATTTAATATTTATTTATTATTATTTATTTTGCACCATCAGCAAGTTTGCTGATGACACAAAACCGGGAGGGGTGGCTGACATACCAGAGTGCTGTACCGTGATTCAGCATGATCTGGACATGCTGGAGAGCTGGGCAGAGAGAAACCATGTGAAATTCAACAAAGGCAAGTGTAGGGTCCTGCACTTGAGGAGGAATAACCATGCCATGCAGCAGTACAGGTTGGGGGCTGACCTGCTGGAAAACAGCTCTGCAGGGAGAGACCTGGAGGGAGTCCTGGTGGGCAACAGGATGCCCATGAGCCAGCAATGTGCTCTTGTGGCCAAGAAGGCCCATGGCATCCTGGGGTGCATCAAGAGAAGTGTGGCCAGTAGGTCAAGGGAGGTCATCCTCCCCCTTTACTCTGCCCTAGTGAGGCCATATCTGGAGTACTGTGTCCAGTTCTGGGCTTCCCAGTTTGAGAAGGACAGGGAACTGCTGGAGAGGGGACAGCAAAAGGCTACAAAGATGATTAGGGGGCTGGAGCATCTTTGTTATGAGGAAAGGCTGAGGGATTTGGGTCTTTTTAGTCTGGAGGAGACTGAGAGGGGATCTTATCAATGCTTACAAATACCTAAAGGGAGGGTGCTGGGAGGAGGGGGCCAGTCTTTTTTCAGTGGTGCCCAGTCATAGGACAAGAGGTAATGGGCACAAACTTGAACGTAGGAAGTTTCATCTGAACATGAGGAGGCCTTTCTTTCCTTTGAGGGTGGCAGAGCACTGGAGCAGGCTGCCCAAAGAGGTGGTGGAGTCTCCGACTCTGGAGACATTCCCAACCCGCCTGGACGCCATCCTGTGCAACCTGCTATAGGTGAACCTGCTCTGGCAGGGGGGTTGGACCAGATGATCTCCAGAGGTCTTTTCCAACCCCTAACATTCTGTGATTAATTGCAAACAGGTAAAAAAAAATCCATAAAGGTCATGAGATTTTGCTTTTGCAGCAAAAATTTTCACAAATAGTAAACCGTGGTAAAGTCTGTCCTTTAAAATCTAGAAAGTGGCTTCGATTCTGAAGCATCAAGCATGGTACTAGAAGGTTTGTATCCTTGAAATTAACAATTTGCTTGTGTGATTTCCTAAACTGGGCTATTTATTTACAGGGAAAAGTGCCATTTTCAAGCCAGACTGTTGAAGTAATTGTTTTTCTTGCTGATATTTTCCATCTGCTTTTCTTCTTCCTTGTACTGAACCTTTCATATGGATTTTGTTTCATTAATATCAACCCAAAAATTAACAATAATGAAAAGGTTCTGATTTTAACTCCAAAAAGACAAATTAGTAAGTAATACCAGCAGTCACCTTAACCTTTCATTAATACCATTCAACACTTCTAGTTGTGTTACTTAGAGCTATGGCAGCTTTCTTGATAAAATACTTCTTAATGCCAAATGCTAATTATTCATGGGAGTATGCTTTTCTGTAGCCCTAAGTTGTTGCAGAAAATGACAGCTTTTGATATTACTAAATAATATAATATATTGTTTCTTCTGTGGCATTTTAGTGCATACCACATTTAATGAAATGTAGATTTTTAAGGTAATTTCATTAGTAATGAACCCAATAGGGTTCTTTTTTGGTGTCTGATTGTACTGCTATAGTTTTAAAAACAAGTTTCTGAGTAATTTTATTTTTCTATGGACTTCACTAGAGTTTCTTGAACTTTGAAAGTCTATTTTCTCTTCTTACATCAGAAAAAAAGATCGTATATGATTGCTAGGATGAAAGTTGTGATGTGATAAGCTGAAAAGGATTCCAACTCATTTTGTTTCTGTGAAGATCTGAAGTGCATTTCCCTTTCATCGGTTATATGACTCTCCATCCCACATCACTTACTTTTCAATTAATAATTTTTTTCCAATTCCATGCTCTTGGGGGAGCATATTTTTATTACTTCAGGAATCCTCTGCTGCTTTTTACAACTGTTCAGATTATTTTAAATACTTTCCCTGTGAATTATGAAAACCTCTAGCTACAACGGCAAGACCTGGTGTTCACCAGGGTTGTTTTAGCCCATGCCTACAGGCCTGATCCTGACCCACATGAATCAGTAGGGAATTTGGCCATTCATGCCATGGAGGAGAAGAGGTATCCCAGCCACATGGACACAGCCCACTGTGTTTTTGCAGATGAAGACAAGGCAGTGCCTGAACTATTGTCCCAGTAGGAATTTCCTCCCTTTGGAGTCACTCAAAGCCACTTGACCTGTGCAGGGCCACAATTAGTAACATAAGATCAACCTTTGCAAAGCCTGTCCCCATTCAGTGTACGCATGCGGGGTGCCTCTATCCTGCTTTTCCTATCTGCTGTTGCTCCAAGGGGACATTTGCATTCCCAATAACTCTTCTAAACCACACCGTAGCACTGAAATGCCTGAAAATAATTGCCCCTTTTTAGGTACTACTACTGACAAGAAGCAGCTTCTGGTCTTGTTTTAGCTACATGCCAAGGCATGTTGCAAGCTGCTGGTGGTGTGTCTTCTTCAAAGGATGGCTGCCATCCTTGCTTACTTCTCTGCAGAGAGCAAAAAGCCTTTGAAAGTACCTTCTGCCTCATCGGAGTAATGAGCGCTTAAAAAAAAAAAAAAAACCCACAACAACCCGAGAGTCAGCTCAGTGGTTCAGAATTTTGCTGGATTCTGTGTAATTAATTAAGATTTTTTTTAAACGTTGGTTGCTCTGCCAGTCTGTGTATCTAGGTTGTGCCAGTTTCCAGGATTCCCCTCCACCCCCATCCCCGCCCCTCGCCCCGGTTCCTCGCACAGACGTGAGCAGCTGCAGCAATGGAAGACTTCTTTGTAGAGGAGGCAACGCCAGTGGAACAGGTAGGCGGGCTGGGGTGGGCACTCAGTGCCCTGAGCGTGCCGCGACGGCTGGCGATATTTAAAGCCAACAGCCTTAGGCTCCAGCCAGCTTACGAGCTCCTGCTACCTGCTGCAGGAGCAGGGCTGATAGGATCTCTTGGAGACACATGAGGTGTGGCTGAGAGTAGCTGGATGAAGATGCCCTAGCGTCTGCTAGGAGAAGGTTAAAAAGTTTCCTGGGTGACCAGGAACCTCTGTGTTTTGCTCACGGGGCGGGTGCTGCTGTAAGCAGTGAGCTCTTTTCCAGGAGCAAGGAATTTGGCAGGAATGATGCCTAGTAGGGAAGCTCTGAAGTCTTGCAGGGAGTGGGGAAGGAGAGGAGCAGGCTGGAGGTTTTCCGCGCAGGTCTGGGTGCGATGGGTGTTTCACTGATCCCTGCGCAGATGGGTCTGTCGGTGCCGTATTGCTTCTCTGTCTTTTCCATTTGACGTTGTGTTGGGGCCGGATAACTGAAGACATCGTTGCAGCAGAGGTTACATCAGGACCAAATTTGCCCCTTTTGGCTTATGTTGACCCACAGCGTTTTTCTTCATATGTGATTTTACTTTTTTTTTCTCTTGCGTGTGTGTTGGTTACTCTTTAGCTATTTACACCTTTGCTAACCTTCTTGCTTCAGCCATGCCCTAGATAGGCATATTTCTGGGCAAGTGGTACCCTTGGACACAGTGATTTATAAAAATCGTTGCGTGAGGATGAAATCTGAAGCTGATTAGTGCCGAGGAGTTTGACCAAAAAGATGCAGTGCGGCAGGTGACTTGGTAGTGTTGCAGGTCCTTTAGGCCAAACCTGATTCAGAGAGCATTTTCTTCATTAGGAGAAATGACAACTACAGAAGTTACCTGTTATAATTCTCTCTTTCCACCATGCTGGTGCCGTAACGTTTGAAGAGTTTCACATTAGTATCGATTTGGGTTGCCTAAGATGTAACTCTGTACAAACTGAGGTTATCAAGGTGGAAAATAATGTTAAATAAATACTAATTATTTGAACTGGCTTTTTAACAGATGGGCTTATTTTGAAATGAGATATTCTCTTTGACCACATCAGGAATGTGGGCTGAGTTGTGCTGCTGTTTGAGTAACTCCTAAAAACGTCAGCTACATTAGCAGTATCAGAACCTGCTGCACTTTTCCAGTGATCCTAATCCAGAGACAGCATGCAGTAAATAATGCCTGAGAGCACTCAATATCCTACGGTGACAGAGAAACCTGCAAGTGCAGGAGAAATCTGTACAGTGAATGGGAGTCACTGGATCCGATGTTGCCGGTGTGTGCCATGGTGGTGCAAGGCACGGTTGCCAAAGCAGGACATTGTGTTTGAGTGATGATTCACTCAAAAATACGTTTCTCAGCTGGCTCCTGGATGGACTCAGGACGCACCAATTTAGGGAATCACTATCCTGAGCTCTACTGCATGGATGGGCAGTTAGTTATTCATCTGTTGGGCTTTCAGCCCTTCACTGTGAAAGGGGGATAATAGCACTCCTTACCTACTGGGGATGTTGTGAAGATAAATACTTCATGAGTCTCCAAGATACCATGGGACCGCAGCTACATAAGAAGGCCTTAAAATTGGTAAATTATGTTCACTTCATGACCGAAATGGTGTCTTGAACCCAATGAGGAGCTCTGTTTCTCTGATTAGAGAAGTTCAAGAAGAATTTGAGCCTGCTCAATAGCTTCAGAAAAAAATTCAGGACATTGATCTGGTGATAATATTTCGAAGTGAAAGATTAACGTTTTACAAAGTCACGTCATGTTTCCTGACTATTCTTTGGAGTGAAAGCCCATTGTTTCTAAACTAATTTGGCAAGTAAATGTACATTGCGCTTGGCAATTTTTCTTTATGGATAGATGACAGTATCTGTGAGAAGAGTGAGGAGTTAGATTCCTGTGTTAAATAATGAAGTAGGCACATCAGTAATAGGCTACCACTTCTTTAAGCAGATTTATTTGAGTGATTTAGATATAAGCTCATAATTCAATCTATATGGGCAGTTCTCTTGTGCTGGATAGCTCATTTTCATCTACATTGATGCAGATGTTTGGCTACCAAGCAGAACAGGACTCCAGCGTAATGTTAGTGTCAATCTGGAATTTATGACTTTGAAAGTGCCCTGTTTAATTGCCTATTCCCTTGGGAGCAGTGTGCCAGCATGTAAAGAGCACTTTAGGACCCCTACAAAGAATTACATTCAGCTGTTTCTTTCAGAAGTACCCCTGGAAGGAGGTACTGGAGAAGAATGGCTTTGAATTGGTCAAATTCTGAGCAGGGGAATTTTCTGTGTGTGTCTTTCAATAGAAAGACCTTACTTACAATGGTTATATCTTACTATAGACTTCCACATGCTTGTACTCCTTTTACAAAGGATGATATTTTAATGTGAGGCGGAGAGAGTGGGCACTAGAGCTACATATTTGTTCTGGAAGCATTTTGGATAATGGCATAAAGGAGTACAATTAAAGTTTGCAACATTGGTAATTGCAAGCACTCTTCAAGAGGACAGGCATAGCATTTCAAATGATCGTGATGAATTTGAGCAACAGTGTGAAATCAATAAAATAAAGTTCAATAAAAACAAATGTGAAGTATTGTAGTTAGGAAGGAAAGTCTTATGACACCGGGACAAAAAGGGGAATAACTGGCTAAGCAGCTGTCTGCAGAAGCGGGGTTTTGTGGCTTATATATATAGTGGATGACAAGTTAAATATAGATCTAAAATGTGTGCAAATGCAGAAGTGGTAGAGCTCATTCCAGGGTATATTGACGGATATGTTATATTTAAGTTGTAGGAAATAATTATTCAGCTCTATTTGGTACCGGAGAAGTCTGAAATTGAGTACTGGGCCTAATGCTTGAAGGAAAATTAAGGAAACTGGAGGGAGTCCAGATGAACTCAGAAGCATGGAGAAACATGACAGAAATTTGAAAAACTGTATTTGTTTAGTTGAAAGAAAGAGAAAACAGAAAGAAACAAGTTTAATAGTCTTAGCTATACAAAGACTTTTTTTGTAATAATGATTTCTTCTGGGAAATCTTTATTTGCAACAATGAGATTTTGGTTAGATTTTAGGAGAAACTTTATAATAATAGATGGCTTTAGGAAAGATTATGGAATACTTTTTGGTAAAGAGAATGATTCAGAACAGAGAAGACAAACATCTGTCAGTGGTAGCTGGGAAACTGTCTGTGCTGGAAGGGACTGGAAATTCTCCTGGGCTTTCTTCAGCAGTGTCTTTCTGTAGATTTCAGTGCTATGGAAGGTACATGCTATGTGTTAGGGAAAAAAAAAAAAAAAAGGATTTTTGTGGTGTGCTTCACAGGAGTTTTGTGCTGGTATAGAAGAGATATGCAGAAACAAGACCTATGTGTGTGCTACCAGTAAGGTCCCATGGAGTCAGTCGCAGTGTGTAGCATCCTTAGCTGTCGTGACTGTTTCTCATAAACAGAAAACTGCTGCTGTTGCTCTTCTTTAGGTTAGGTGCAAAGGAGGCATTCCTGTAACTCCTGCAGATGAACGTCTTGCTAACAAAACATGAGTTTAGAAATGTCCATTTTGGAAGAACTGTGATTCTTTAAATGATAGGAGTGATTGATCCTACATTGCTTGATACCATCCTCTATCATCGAATAACAACCCATCCCTCCTGCAAAATTTCCTGCTGAGACATTTGCTTGCAGAGATGATCATTATTTTGGAGCTTTCACAGATTTTGACTAAAAAGGGGATATTTCACTGTGTTCTATGTTGGGGGGACACACACATGAATAAGAGTGTGAGTCAGAGAAAGCTTTGGGGGTAGCTGCTATGATTCCTTTGCTGAAAAAAGTCCCATTTTACTGCTTGGCTAGTAGCGGAAGGGCTAAACAGAAAATGTTTTCCCCATGGGTTCCAGTAAACAAAATCAGAGGTCAAGAGTTGTCATCTGCCCAGCCAATTCTAGGGGAAGATCTATAGCTCTTGTGTAGCAAGCAAAGGATTTTTCTGTGAGTCAGTATCTAGCAAAATCCTTAAATGAAAATAAGTAGACGAGGGTGCTGCTGGTAGCTTGATATTCTTGGATTTCTAAGTCTGGTGATATTTACCAAGGTCAGAATGCAAAATGTGAACAACTCTTAATGCTTTCTGTCTGTTACAGCTTAAGCATGATTTAACAGAGCAAACTGACATTTTAAGAAGACACAGATATGTCATGCATGTTTTGATCATTTTGATGGAGTTCTTCTGGATTATCTGATGCTGTGACAATTCATAACTCTAATATAAAGCACAAAAAGGGTTAAGCCATTAGAATATAGCTAGCAAACATTCTTTTTTTACCCGAAGAAAAAACCAGCCCTACCAACAACTTATTTCCTGGATGATCAAGACAGTATATCAGACTGCTTGAGTTTCCACAATAAAGTAAGAGGAAATAGAGAATGCTGTATTATGGTAGTACAGCTAGGGCTGGATCAGTGAACAATTAAAATGAATTTATCCAATTAACTTGGCCCTTTCATCTATTCACAAGCTGTTTCCAGATCAGTCTTGTCTCCTGTGTATTTGTCTTTGCTGTTTGAGTACAAAACACATTTCAGCATCTAGATCCTCTGCAAATTATGATGTGTTTTTCCTGTTCTGTAGCTGAATAACTAACAAATTTTAAAAGGATACTGTGAAACCAACATGGTCTTTTCTGCTTTGGTTGTTTAGATAACTAATCATCTTGAAATCTGTAGATTCTCAGGATTCAGGAACATACTCTTAGATATTTTCAAGAACATCCTTGTAGCCTGCAGCAATTTCATGAGCCGGAGCTGTCTTCATTTAGTAGTCCTAAATGAGTTTTTCTTCTTTAAATTCATCCAATACCATTTGAATCCATGTAATCTTTTAGGCCATTTTATGTGATGTTACATAGTTATTTTATAGGAGCAGAGAATGAACTAGCATTTTTAGCTCACCACCTCCTTTCCATGCATTTATATAGACCCCTATCTTCTTGTTCCTTTCTAGGCTGAAGAGTCTGAGTTTATATAGCTCTTCCTCATACGGAAGCCACCTGCTGTGTTCAGTTATCCCTCTTGCACTTGTTTGCATGTTGTCCATTTCCGCTGCATGCATGTAGGGGCAGGGAGCAGCATGGGAACTGCACACCATCTTCAGGATAAGGATGTCCCATAGATTTATACAGTGGTAATTTTTTTTCTGTTTTGTTCCCATTTTCTTTCCTAATAATTCTCAGCGTTTGGTTTGCATCCTTGACTGCTCCTGATCACTAAGCTGACATTTTCATCGGTCTATTTATTATAACCCAAGCTCTCCTCCCTGAGTGCTAATGGCTTGAAACCCATCACCGTCTGTGTAAACTTTAGGATTGTTTCTCCTTTGTGCTTCACTTTACATGTATTTACATTGGGCTCTTGTTGGCCATTTCATCATTCAGTCATCTGTGAGGGTTTGGTCTCAAGATACTTGATAGTCATTTGAGTAAATCTCAGTGTCGTTCCTTTCCTATCCCACCTACTGTCTGGGACATGCTGGCTTTTTTGTGTTACTTGTTATTAGAGCTGGTTGTTGGCATTAATCCCAGTTCCACTGAAGCTGGTGGATACACTCCCAGGGATGCCACTGGGAGAGGTGTGGGCCCTGCACATGCCATGTTAAATTCCCTTTCCACATGGTCTCCAACCTGTTGATTTGATTTAGTAGTTGATAGTATTCATTTCCTTCCTGGCAGCATGATCAGAGATGCAGTCATTTCATTCTGAAAGATAATAATTTCATTTAAAATTATGTAATAAATCATAAAATAAACTTGCTTTTTGGGGTTCTTCTCATGATTCTTGCAATTTTGCCACTAGACTGTGGGAGATTATACTATCTGAAAAATTTAGTCACTCTATGGAGATAATTTGTCAGTGGTTTGAAAATCGGACATGCTAGATTTATGGTTTTGGCAAACTAATGATCTCCTCTTTTCAGTGCTTTGTCAAAGCCTGGTGTGCTGCCCATAAGCCAGTCTAAGCCTTGGTATCTGTAGGGGAATGTGTTTTGGTGATTAACAAGGTGTTGTTTTCATCATATATTCATTACACTGAATCTTGTCAGAACAATTCTGATCCAGCACATTTATTAGATTGTATGTCTTCTTGCCACTGATGCCACTGTGATAGTTTCCTGTGTCTGGTCGCAATAAAATTAAAATAAATTTAAAAAGTACCCAAAAAGCAATGTATATATTTGCATAGGTTGCTGGAAAATGTGTCAGATAAAATGTTGCTGTGGTTTTATGTTCCAAGAATGTCTAGAATTGCAGCCTTCCACCAGCTGATAAATTCCTTAGGTCAGCTATGGCTGAATGAGTTTTTACCTTGATAAGTCAAAATAAAGATGTGTGAGTGGTTGTTTGGAGAACTCACAAGGTGAAAGGAATATGAACGTTTAATGGCTTTAGGAAATGCAATGAAGGTGGGAGAACGTGTGTGCTTCCAAAGCCTGGAACTGTTTGCACTTGTTTAGGTTGCATCTGTGATGTGATGCGAATGCTGATTTATTTATTGATAAGAAGAAACCAAGAAAACTCCTTTTCTTTTAACAGTAACTCAGTAACTTGAGGGAATATCTGTGTCCCCTTTTCTATGTATCTGATGTGACTTACATTAACACTATCGCTGTTAATAAATACTGCAGCCTTGTAGAATGCCCTGCTATGATTTAAAAATACTTTAAGGGAGATTTTTCAGAAGCACAGCGGGCATTCAGGTACCTAATGCTCTCTGAAAGTCAGCAGAAAGAGGAGTAATTTTTGCCCCACATGATCCCAGACCAAAAAAGCTTATGGTGCTGTGCCCATTTCTGGGTTTTCACCACTGTGCTTTGGGAGTAGCACAGTATCACTGTACAGTGACACGTGAAACCAAATTCCTTCTGGCTTCAAATGAAAGGTTCATTTCCTCCTTTGAGCATTAGTGCCCTATATTGTGCTTTATCTGGCAGGACACTGATATGTAAGCACTGCTTCTTTCTAAGTTAGTAGGATAGTATTGTAGCGGGTAATAAGCCACAATGAAATAAGGCTATAGAAAGGGAAGAGAGCATGTTATTAGTGGCCAGGGGATATTTTCTCTTCTCTTCTCTTCTCTTCTCTTCTCTTCTCTTCTCTTCTCTTCTCTTCTCTTCTCTTCTCTTCTCATTTCTTTTCATTTTGCTGTAGACAGGAGTTGGAGTTGCTAAAAATTATTGTTAAATTTCTCCCCAAATAAAGTGGTTTACAATTTATCTTTTAAATACTTTCCAAAGAATCTTTTCTGACATACGCTCTCCTGTGTCTATTCATGCCAGTAAAAACAGTTTAAAAACTGTAGTTAATATATCTGCACTTTTCTATCATATCCTGAGCAGACTTTTTTGCTAGGCAGGTTTTCTTGCCATTTTTCAATGCATCTGATAAACGTGTTGCACCTGTCATGTCCTTCCGGGTCTCCAGTTACTTTTAGGCTGTGGGTTTATTTAGCAATTAAACAGAGTCACAACTTCTACTTGTTAATCAAGGTCTGAGAAAAGCTGGCAGGCATTTCCCGAGTCCTTATCACCGAAGCAGAACAGGGCAAGAGGGAGTGCGTGAAAGGACATTGTTCTCTCTGGCATCTCGGGGCACATCCGTGCTACAAGGGCTTTGTAACACACGTCTCCTGGAAGAGCCCTCTAGCATAAGATGCAGCTTAAAATGCAGCAAGAGCTTTTTGCCCATGTATCCAGCTGACCTTTCCGCTAGCGGAGGGTACACTGAGTCCTTACAGAAGGCACAGGGACCTGTTGGCATAGGGATTGCCGGCAGGAGGGGTGAGACGGTCAGTGTGGGGGGAAAGGGGTTAGCTAACACCTAATGTCAGTTCTCCCAGCTATTTCATGCTGTCCCTGCTGTGACGCCCCTTCCCTTTCAAGTCTGAGGGCAATCCCAGGAACGGGTGCTTAATACCATTTCTCAAGCCAAAGGTTTCCTTTGAAGAGACTTTTTCTTGAAGAGTTGTGAAGACTAATGCAATCTTCAAACCTTTTTCCTGCAATCAGCTCCTCGCCGATGATCTCTCCTGCCAGCTCTTCACGGGACAGGTTTTGTGTCCGCCCTCAGCCTTGCACAGACTCTGCAGCACGTGGCCCGGCTGTATCCCGCATCCAGTGTTCGCAGGGGTTCGGCTGGGCGTTGGGTGCCTGGAGCCGTTACCACTGAACTCAGGGAAAAAGAGTAGAAACGATTCGAGAGGCGTTCCAGGAGACAACGTATGCCGTGTATATGGTCAGCTTAGGGAGGAGTGATCCATGTGATCAAGGCTTATATGGGAATGAGGTAAATAGGAGTTTTAGGGGCACAGCAAATACTGTCCTTGTGCACACACTCATGGTACGTTATTTGGCTATTAGGTGCTTACGTGGCATTTCAGATAATGTCTGCTCCTTATTAAACAGCAGAGACCAAGCGAGAGCTTGAGCTGGGCAGTGTTTGTGTTTCTGTAGGATTCACATCTGTCGCCTGTGGAAGAGGCTCCCGGTTTGAGTAACAGTTGTGGCAGTACCTATCAGGGCAGACTTTTTGTGTAGTTTTAAAAGTACAGCTACATCTATTTATTCATTCAGCCTTACAAACCTGTCATGGAAATTTATCAGCTCAGCCACAAAGACTAATCTTCCAGCTTTAGCAGGATGGAAATACTAATGACATTTTACTCGTCCATCAAAAATAATTACTTGTCCCAGCTGAGTGGGCAAGTAGAGTTTGCAAGACTCAATTAAATACCTACATTTAGGGGAGTTTGTATGATGTTCTTGTTGTAAAGCACTTTGATTCTTACCAGAGCTGTATAAATTAACCACTTCAGTGCTTTCTGAGAAATCTCCTATGGGTCAGAACTCAGATTCATTGGCACCTTTTGTGCTGTTAAGAGTGGCTTACGCTGAAAGCAGGTAATAGAAAATGTCTACAGTAGCAAAGTAATTGCCACTGAATGCAGTAGTGGTAAATGCATAATACTAGATGATACATAATAATAAATGAAGTGACACTGTATAAAAAGGTACAGTATTTTCTCAAATATTTTTATGAGACTTTAGGGCTCATTTAGGCAATTAGGAGCCACATATTACACTGAGACCCACTGAAGCAAAACCCAGCAGTGAGGACTGGTGTGGAGCCAGTCCAGAGATGCTTGTGAAGAGATTAGTTTCATGGAGAAACTGAGCTTCTCACATCTTGCTGCTGTGGCTCTGGTGTGCACGTCCTGGTCGTCCCAGCTGTGCTCCGGAGGCCAGCCTTGGGAAAGATGGTTGATGATCTCTTTGCTTTCTGCTTTCGTGTTGCATATCCTTTGGGGAGAGTTGAAGAGGAGGCACTATGCTGGCCTGAGTGATGAGGTGCAGCTGGATTTTAGAGCTCCTCTATATCTTAACAGTGTGATCTTCTCATCATTGTGGTTGTGACAAGAGAAGTCCCTGGATTACGAAAAGCCAGTGTTTCTGGTGAATAAAGCACAAGTTTATCCACATGCCATGAGCCTTCCTGATAGCTACTGTGAGTCAGCTTGTGACATTTCTGAGAAACAGGGGACCAGTGGTCATCACCTGCAGGGACACTGCTTCGGACATATTTGTGCCTGCCTTTTTGAGGGAGAAAGGTTCCTTGAACTGTTTTCCTTGGACCTTCCATGTACCTTAGCAGCTAAAAGATTTCTTCCAAGTAGCTGGTTTACACTGCTGCAAAGCCAAATGTTCTGCAGGTAAGTAGTCTGGGTCTAATATCTGACAAAGAGGAGATTAGTTCAGGATTTATGTAATGAAGTCCTGGATGTAGGATAAATTGAATAGCTCCATTTGTTCTGACATAAATCACAAAGCACCTGCAGTCTGAGTGACTGTCCCTTAAATGTCACAGGGACATGGGTCATTGTGGAAATATTACAGGTTTGAGTCACACACTTAAATAGAAACATGAAAATTGGAAATCAAAGAGAGCTGTCAACTCATCAAGCTCATCACCTCACTTGCACTGAATATGCCCTAGGACCCATCCAGAGCAGCGTCTGTTGGCTAGAATAATACTCCACCAGCAAATCAGTACAGTGCAAATCTTGAAAGACATCAACTAAATAAACTGTAAAAGGCTCTAATGACATAAATGCATTCAAAACTACATGTTTTTAAGTATGCCTGGATAGGCCATTAGGTGGAATATTTCTGAATAGTGCAGGAAAGTAAAAAGACCATTAACGAAAAAGACCATGACAGGAAGATTTCAGTGTGTGTTCTGACATGTTTTATAGCCAATACTGAGGCAGTATGCAAAAAAAGGGCAAATAATAAAACATTTTTCTCTTAAAAAATGAAAAAGCTTCCATCCATAATAAAACCTATAGACCACCCACCGGTTAATTAAGCCTACAGCAACATAATGACCATTCAGCAGCATTAAGCACCCTGAATTAGGTAACAAATTTGCTCAGCCAGCCAGTGGCATTAAATAACCATACACACATAGCCTCAACTAGTCAATAAATCAAAGCTACACAAAATCATTACTCCCTTGAATGTATTTTCTGCTCTGAGATGTCTGCTTCCTTTCCAACAATTGTGCATATTAAAGGCTTTTCCAGGGTGCCTCCTGGAAGGGCGTCCAGCTGAGATGGACAGGGAGAGACAACACGTGCCAAGACTTGAAGGAGCAGTCTGCTAAGGAGTCCTTCCTGCGGGAAGGTGTTTACAGCTCAAATTCCTCTCCTGTGTGTGAATGAGGAAAGGTACTCCTGGAGGCTAGGCAGCTACTACTTAGATCTGTTATGAGTAGAATAGTCCTTGCACTCAATTTCAGTGTTTACAGACAGTTGGCCAATGTACTCAGTTTCTTGGTGCCTTGATTTCCACCCCTTAAAGAGTAAATAGCAGTTCTTTCCATTATGGAGAGAATAAATATGTTGCAAATGGTGAGACAGTCAAATGCCAGAGAACTGGAGCCAAATAACTGCCTTAAATTGTAAGACATACTAGATGACCTGTATTATAGGATTATATGATTATAGGACATACTATGTGACCTGTGTGTTACAATCCACCCAAAGGTCTGTTCAGAGGTGACCCTCAGCTGATCTGTCATGTTCTCCATGAAGTTCTCAATGTTTATTGCCTCAGCCATGAGCAGGTACAAGATGAAGCCTTCTGGAGAATGCATCACATTGAGCTCATCATACAGTTGCATGGTTTCCAGTGTCTGGAAGTCTGAACATTGCGTCCTGTTGTCAAAGATCATATAATGTAGTCCTGTCTTATTTGAGCACGATTGTCAGGATCAGCCTCAGTGGATCATCCCATCAGACTGGGCAGTGAAGTTTCCTCCATGGGAAATTACGTTATGGTCAGATAGCTACTGTGAGGCAAGCCATGGCCTTGAGTATTGTCCTTGCCACCAGGTTTTTTATTCTTCTTAAAACAAACATTTATTCCTAAGCCTTGAGCAGATGACACTGGCGGTTGTATGTCAATATGTGAAGTGCGGGGAGGACTACGTATTAGAAATTTCTCAGGAAAAAAAAAAAAAATTTAAAATATCCAAATACCTCTGTTGAAGCTCCAAAATATACTTCTGCTTCAGTTTCTGCTGCTTTCTATGTGACTCTAAGGTGGTAAGAAATACAAAGAGCTCAGTTTTAATGGTTATATCTCAAGAATGAAAGCAATAAAGAAATACAGACAGGAGAGAAACGCAGGTAGGGAACAAGTCAGTGGGCAAGAGGAAGGATGAAAGAGCTGTAAAAAACAGTCAGAAAATTATCTATCTGTAGCAGGCATGAAGACTAACCTGATGTGTAGAAATATTTAGAGATAAACTCTATGAATATTGATTCATATTATTCATGCTTTACAAAAATGTGCTGGGAAAAAGAAGAGTCCCTCCTTGTGAAACTCACTGTGCACAGGGGCAAACACATGACTGAAGAAAAGTGCGTGCTGTATATATGGTTGTTTTTCTTGTATTCTGTTATGGAAACTAGTCTTAAATTATTTCTCCCCCTTAAAATTGTCAGCTTGTAATCATGGTATCTTGTTTCAGAGAAATGTGGTGTTTCATGAAGAAGAATCCAAATGCAAAATCGGGTACCTGTAGAACCAAAGACTCCAGAAAGCTAGGATTTATGGTTCCTATAAGGTCTGGTTAGCAGTTCCTGCAAATTAGACAAAATGTAGCCGTTCAAGATTGCCAGTTTATCAGGTCAATCAGAAAGTGCATCACTCACCCAAGCTCCATCCAGCACCAGCTAGAATTGAGTCTCTGGCAAATCTATTTAGACAGCAGTGGTATGTGAACAAAACCCCAGCTGGTCAGGTTTGCAGCACAAACCCAAAATGAGTTTGTCACTCTTTTAAATTCCCACATACACTGGTGGAAAATTGCTGGAAAATGAAATGAAGAAATGGCAGAAGCAGTTTAGTTTCCTGTCAGCTCCGAGGTGCGGACAGCCTTACAAGATATGATACATAAGCAAGCTCTTGTCAGAGTAATCTGGGTACGCACGGTAGCATAAAAGAGAAGGCATTCAGATATTAATGTTCCATGGCTGGAATTCTGTTCCTGGGTCTCAGTGGTCTCATCACAGCAGTGGGCCTCTCTGTTGGCCTTCCTACCCTTTGCTTCTCAGGTAGGTTGTGCTCAAGCTGTTTGTCCTACAGCTGAGCACTCACATACGAAAACCATGGGAATCTGCTGGGCTCCTGGCAAGGCGCACAAGTGCTTGCAGCTGCAATGCTGGAGCTCCACGTTTCTCGTGCCACACAGTAGCTGGGAAGTCTAATTTTGTTTAAATGTGCGCCCAGCACATTGTAGCACTGACTTTTGCTGGGCCTCAGGACATAGTCTAGGTTCTGTGTATGGTTTAAAACTAAAAAGGAAGAGGTGGGATGAAATCAGTGAGTTCTTTCTGCTTATTGTAGGGTTAGGTGGTGCTGTTCACTTTCAAAGTGAGTCCAAGAACCTCACCTTGAGACACACTTTGCAGGAATAAGACTGTGCACATGGTGAGTGCTTTGGAATAGCTTCTCTTGAGCAGCTATTTCTGGAGTAATGTCTGTTTTAAACAAGCCCTCGTTACTTGATAGTTTTCATTCTGCAAAGCCCAAACCTACCTTTCTTCTTCTAGCCTCATTCTAGAAGCCAGTTACAGTTGGAGAGGCTGCAGAGCATGTAGAGTCCAACGGACTAGCGTTGCAAATCCTCAGTTTTAATACTAAGCTGGGCTCCAGCTGCTCTCTCAGATCTGTGCCCAGGTCTTGGGTACTGGAGAGAAATGGGAGCAGAAAGCGTACGGTACGTGTTTGTGCATCAGAGGGCGTCTCCTGAGAAGTGCTGAGCATTTTATTATTTATTATTTAATTCCAGGGGGTATACTGGGAGTCAAAGATGAAAAGCCTCTCAAATGAGCGGGCCCCTAATAAGTAGTAGCAACCCCAGTGTGACACGCAAACTGGAACGGTGTGTGGGGTCACGCCTCTCATTGGGCAGCGAGTGACTTACATAAGGAAACCCCTGTGATTACAAACAGGTGTCACATCACTTTTTCTATTAAAGTGATCAAATAGGTTGAAATCCCCAGAGACTCTGTTATTGAGGTTTGTGCTCGGGGCTGCGTAGCCCAATTGACTGTGATCTCAGGGGAAGGGAAGCTTTGCACAGGAAATGAACTCTGGTCGGCTGAATTTTCTTTAATAATGGCCTCAAAGTCTATAATGTGTGCACCACATCAAATAATTACAGGTCCCTCTCTTTTTTTTTTAGGCTGTTACCTAGGTCTGTTTACCTTGGAAAATCAAACTCAGTTATCTACTCCTTGAACTGCTTCTTCCTGTATCTTTACTGCGTTCAGGGATTTCTCACTGGGCAGCATAAAACCCCATGAAGGAGAAGCAGTCTTAAAAGTACAGTGATATGTGAATAGGCTCAACAAGGTAAAGAGCACTGAAGTCAGGCTGTTGTTTCTTGCAGTGTTACTGATACATGGAGTAAACCCATTTTTGGTGTTTACAGGTTTTACAAACTGTTCCTTTGAGACATTTTCAGGTTCATCTTTCATTTTGCATAGGGCAAGGATGTTTATTGAAAACAAAGCTTTTTATTTCACAGTGATGAATTATCAGTCAGTGAGCTATTCCTGTGAAACCAGTGGCTGGTTGTAATCTCTGGGAATCTTCATTTACTTCTTCGTGCTGCTCCCCCAGACTTCTCAACGAATAGGCTTCCATCTCCCTTCTTGTGAATGAAGGTCCAGGTTACGTGGTTAATTTTCCTTCTTATTGTTCAAAACTAATGGAACCCAGGAGCAGTTTGAAAGGCAGGAGATGGCCTTCCCCTTGCAAGATGCCAGTGCCCTTGATTGACCCCACCGGGTTGTTTGAGAGCCCGGCTAAAAAGCAAATACCAACCCTTGAAAGCAATCCTAGGCCACAGCTTACGTTAAGTGGCGGGTGGTAAATTAGGCACTGATTCACAGCACTTCTTGGTGCTGTTGCTCTGATACCAAAGGGTGGGAAATAACACATAAGCACAGGATTTCCCCTTGCAATCAAACACTTTCTGACTCTGGCTCTGATGGGTACCTGCAGGTGCAGTGAAGCACACAGATGCTTGGAGGGAGTTTCTAATTTCAATTCCCGTTCAGGCTGCGGTTTTTGGATATAGCGTGTGGGTGTGATAGAGCATGTTGAGCGGTCGGAATGATTTCTTTACATTTGAAGTAGCAGCACTCATCTTTTTCTATCAGGTAACATCCCAGCTTCACATGAATGCCCAATCCCAATTCCCTTGTAATTAAGCTGTTGCACTTCAGCCATAAATACGGTAAAAAAATGGTGTTTTGTAGCACCGCAGCCGTTGGATTGCAGTCCTTCTGCAGGTGTGCTGCAGTAAGCCATGGAAATGCAGCTGCCATGAAAGCGTCTGGGAGAGCAGGGCCCAAATTACTCCAGCTGCATAGCAATCAGGCTAAATTGCTGTCGGTTTGATCAAAAGGACAAATAGGTTGACAATAATACACGACCATATTGACAGACAGCCTTTTTGCAACAGCTACAGAAGCTGAATAGAAAAAAGGTAGGACAGGACTTCAGTGCGTAGCCTAACAATTAGATGGCCCGTTTCTGTTTTATTTCTCCACTAAATGCTATTTATACTTGACATTTATGTGTGTTCACCGCGATAATTTTAAATTGCATTATGGAAACAAAGAATGGTATGTAAAAGCCACAAATGATTGCTCATTTAGTGTTTTCCTTGTGGCTTTGGCTTGTCATGTTTTTTTTTGACTTACAAAAGGCTTGGCAATTGCACAAGTGGGCATACTGGGGAAAAAAACCCGACACATTTTGGACCGTATTTTTAAATTAGTTTATTCTTCTTCGCAGTGGATGTGTGTGGTCTGGTAGGGCGGGTTTACAGATGGGGCATTTCTGTGGTCATAGGTTATGGTGCATCAAGCAGATATGCAGTGGGGGAGAGTCTGTGACATGATGGTTTTCTGATACTTACTAGTGTAAGCAACAAGTTACATAGGGTTCAGGTCTCAGAGGCTGGCCTGTTTCAAAAGGCAGCTTAGAAAGCCAGACATGAAGGAATAACACAAGAATTTAGAAAGAGAAGAAATTGAGCCGTGGCACGGAATAACTTGCAGCAAGCCTAAAAGGCAAGAAGAAAAGGTATTATAAATACATTAGGAACATGTGGGAAGGCAAAATAAAGTGAAAGGCAATTACTTAATGCGGAAAGAAAACAAAATAAGATGGCTGAGAAAGTGCCAAAATTTTTATTGTCCTTTGTTTCGTTCTTCTGAAAGAAGTTTATGAGTCTATAATTAAAGTGATCAATTTTAACAAGGAGATGGCTGACCACATGAAAACAGGGGAGGAGGAAAGGCTACAAAATATGTAGATAAGTCAAACACATTTAGTTCAGGGGTGTCTGACTAAAATTGCCTGTGAGTATTTGGGGAATGAACCAGAAGGAGGAAAAAAGAAGCCCTAGAGAATGGTCAACCAGTCAGCCTGACTCCTATAGCCCAAAGGAAGAAGGACCTATCCATTAATAAGCCTATAGAGGGTATTAAGGAGATAAAAATAGACCACGTGGATTTGTCAAGTATAAATTGTGTCATCCCTGTAACAGGATAAGAACTGCCAAGTGAATAAAAAGAAAGTGGTAGATGTGATATATCATGAATTTCAACACTATTCCAAATGACATTTCCCAAGCAGTCTAGGGGAAAATATATTAGGATACTATCATCTTGAAGTGAGTGTAGAGCTGCTGGAAAAGCAGTAGAGTAACCTATCAATGGTTTGCTGTTGAGCTGGGAGAGCATTTCACTGGAATGTACCCCGGTATCTAGCACTGGGCATTGTTGTAATCAACATTTTCAGTGACACAGATGATGGAGGATAATCTACCCTTCTAACATTTCCTATTGACACCAGGCTGGGATGGGTTACAGGCACTTTGAAGTACAAGATTAGAATACGGAGTGACATGGATATGCTTGCCAAATAGCCTGAAGTCATTAAAATGAAGTTAAATACTAACTACAAGACTGAAGGAAAAGAAATCAAGTGCAGAGATATAAAATGGGGAATATTTCCCTGGGCAGCGGCAGTGCACATAGGGACCTGCTGTTAGAGTGGATCATAAACTAGATAGGCATTGTTGATACTGTTGTAAAGATGTAAGAGAATTTCATGTGGGGATGTGTTGATAGGCATAGCATGAGCAGGATGTAGGAAATAGTTATTTTGCTATATATACTGCTTTGTGCTTTGAGCCACACCTTAAGGATGATATGCACAAATCCAAGAGAATCCAGGGAAAAGCAAGAATGACAAGATTTAAAAAATAAAATAGCTCTGTTGGAACACTGAGTTTGTTTGATTTAAAATGAGAGGATTTCAAGGCATCTTCAGTGCAGAAGAGCTTCTTAGAAAATGGAGAGCTGTGAGTCAGAAACAGAGTAAGAGTGAATGGACTTAATATTCAGTAATAAAGATTTAAGTTTATTAGCAGGAAAAAACTTGATGATTCTAAGAATAACTAAGCATTGGAACAAGCTTTAAATGGTTGATAACAGAAATAGGAAATACGACCTTTTCTGATTAAGGACGTGATGCCCAAACTGGTCATGCTCTTTAATAGCACTGGAGAAACTTAGTAATTTTTTTCACTATCCACTATGCAGGAGTTCTCACAGTCATCGGGGTGTGATGTAAGGGCAAGTCATTGACCAAGGCAGCTTCCATTTTCTGTGACTCACTCTTTGTCCATCCTCAAATTTAGGGCAAGATTGCAATTCATCAGGTACAGCCTTGCAAAAAGGTTGGGTTCTTCCTTACTCTTTGCTGGCTATTCCCAGTCAGTAACCCAGATTCAACATATAGCAAACCTACAGCTGCTGATCCCTGATGCTCAGTGGTTGTTTAATGACAGATATCTTAAAAAAAAAAAATATCAAAATGCAATGAAACTATAGGGATTTTATTACATGTAATATTTATATATCCTACTATAGCATAATACAAAGTATTACACCCTACACTAAACTTGACTTGAAATAATTTAATGAGGGCAGTTTGCACTGCAGATTTCCAGAGGATAATTAGCTCTGTTCAGTGCCGTTTGCCTGTGAGCATTAGTGTGAATGTGCATGAGTAGAACTGCGTGGTGCCAAAGATGGTGAATGAAATCCTGGTCCTACTGGTAACAGTCATCATAGTTCTGGGGCCTTCTATGAAGGGAAAATTGTACCAAAAGGAGCAGAGAAAAGAAATGAAATGCAGTCAGTTTGAAACTTAGAAATAAGAGTAAGTCACAACAGCTGTGCCTGAGGTCCCAAAAATAGATGACCAATCTGAGCACCCATGTTTGTCAAGCCTGGGGATTCAGGGATGTACAGTGCTGAAACAATACAGGCCTTTTTTCCCAGTCATTGGCAGGAGAAGTTAACTATCCTGCCTAGCAGGACATGTGAAAGGTGTCGGAGAATGATCAGCGCTTGCAGTCTTTGCCTGCTGAAAAGCGTAGAGGTCACAGGCAATATTTCAGTGAAGTTAAGACTGAACCTCAGACTCCCACCCAGGGACAGAAGGCTCTTTGCCCCCTCCTGAATGCACAAGGAAGATATGGAGCTAAATCTAAAGAATTTTATAGTGTATCTATGCTCTTTAGTAGGCTCTGTGATTCTATGATTCTATTAATATTTATCAGGGATAAATATTGTTTCCATCTTACAGATGTCTTACAGAGAGAGGTATTCTGGGAAACGTGTTTCACTAGTCCCTGGTGAGTTCAGCATACACTGAAACACATACATTGTTTTTGGGGGGAGAGGGGGAAAGGAAGCTGTACCGATCCAAAACTGTTTTGGATCAAAAATATTTTATTTGATTGGTAAACAGAAAAAAGAAAATCAGTTCTGTCCTTCTTCTGGTCAGAGCTGCAGGCTACAATATTGACAAAACTTTGAGAAAGTGAGGCGGTTTTATGACATTTTAAAGAAAGAAAAGTAATTCGATTTGTAGAATGTCCCTTTTTTAACATTCCTGTTTATGAGAAAACAAATGCATAATGCAATATAGATCTTTTTATGGTGCAGATTATGTTTGAAATTCAAATGCATTCCATTTCAGAAATTGTATGCTGTTCTGAAAAGTTAAATATGAGCTTGAAAATGTGGAAATAAATTAGGCCTTTTCATTCTCTTACTAGTAAACTTTAACAAATAAAATTTAATACCCTTGAATGATAAATGATTCAGAGCACTGAAAGCAGAAAGCCTCTATGGATTTGGGTCATGCACTCAATCATTTCTTCTAAACATAAGTGTAGCTATGAGAAAAACACCCTTAGTTCTTTATATGTTAAAGCTCAGATCTGAACTCCATACTTTTGTCACAATTTGATATTGAGATATAAATCACTCAACAGAAATCTCCCTAAAGCCTCATTATAGAGGGGGCTTCTGTTAGTATCATTGATTGATTTGCTGATTTACCGCTTGCTCATCATTGATCAGATGAAGTTCTCAGCCTGCTAAATGTGTTCCGCATGCACCAAGTGAAGCTGGTATTTATGAAATCAAATACACTGAAACTCAGGCAATTGTGCCTTTCCCAAATGTAGTTTGAGCTTGGTATATCATCTAATTGTAATATGCATTTGTAATCATAAGCTCAATTAAGGAAATTACTTATTTCTGAAAATGGGCTTCAGTCCCGTTGAAATCCACAGTATTTAAGCTTATGCTTAATTCTGCTAAGCTTGTGCTTTAATTTTCCTGAATACTAGCCATGGTTTGATATTTATGGTTTAGTATCTAAAAGAAAGATACTTGATTGTGTTCAATGTACATAGTTAAGCTTTTGGATTCCTATTTCTGAAAACAAAACAAACAAACAAAAAAAAACCCCAAACTTTTCATTTTGATGCTTGTATTATTATTATTAGTAGTAGTAGTAGTATAAAACCTTTGAGCCTGACAGAAATACAAACTCTGCTTGCGCATTAGCACACATGTGGTCTGAAGTATCCAAAATGGCCTCTGAGATACGGAGGTCGCAATCTTCTTTGGTTGAGCAAGTAATAAAGAACATTCTTTCATGGCTTCTTCACAGAAGGAAGTGATTCCTCTTTTATTACATTTTCTTCATTCAAGGGCATGCTCAGATTAAAAAAGGGATGTTATAAGGTTTTTCAGTGCTATTGATCAAAATAAATGCAGGCATTGGCATTTTTTCCCCATTTGCAACTAGTCAGAAAAATACACCCATCAAATTGGAAGCACTTTGGTCACAGTGATACATTTATTTCTACTCAGGTTTGAGTGTCATACTTCATCTCTGTCAGTAGAAGCAAACTGGACAGAGCTTAAGAAAAGGTAAAGGGTGAAAAGTGTTTTCTTGGTTCAGACTTGGAAATCCTTACTTCAAACACGAAATTCTTATTGTGGTTTGGACAAGAGGAGTAGTTTTTGCCTTCTCTAAAATAGGGAGGGATTTAATTTTTTTCCATTTGTAATCTCTTTCGTCATTTAAGGCTTGTCACTCTTGTTGTAGAGGATGATTTAGACCATTAGAACATTTTTACGTAACGCTTAATGGACAGGGTACAGAAGTGTTTGCAGCAGTAATGATAAACACATGGCTCTGACTTTTGGTGTTTGCGCTTAGAGTATGAGCTCAATAAAAAATCAAAAGTAACTAAAACCACAGATTATGGCAGATACTTAATTTGGAGAGCCATATGTCATGCCTCATAGCTTAATGGTGAGGAAGTATTTTTCATAAAAATCTTAGTTTAGTCTTATTCTAGCAAGAATAAAGAATTCCTTCTGGAAGAAGAAGAAAACAACTGGGAAGACCACAACAAACCACAGCAAGTTCCACTTCAGAGAAGCAGGCATTCAGAAAAGCTTCTAAAACCCATATAGTGGGCACTTATGTGGCTAAAATGTGATCAAAACACTGTGTGATAGGCTCATCTTCATGCACTACACACCTATCAGTTCATTTGGCCTCCCTCTGCCTGATGAAATAATTACATTGAGAATACGATGATGCTCCATTTTAAGCCTGACATTGCTGATGGCTTATTATTTTGTCTACTCCAACTTTAAAAAGTGCAAAGAATTTGAAACCAGAATGCACAAACCTTTGGTCCCACTGGCAGAAAGTCTGACTTACCAGGTTTCCTCTAACAGCATGACTGGAATATCTGAAGAGGAAGAACAAGCGTGTTTTGGAAGCAAAAAATGAACACCTGCTTTCACCTTGTGCAGACAGCTCATTTGAAGTGTGGAGTGCTTTTTTCTGTGTGTGCCAGAGGAACCTGGGCTGTCCCTGTACAGCTCCTCAGAGGAGGATCTGACTCCTCTTGCTCCATACCTGGTCTTCTGACAGATTTGCTGAGTACTAGACTTTTCAGCACTTGCATCTGCTTTACCTAGGTAGCTCTGCTGTCTTGCATCATGACATCCAGAGCTCTGCAGGACATCCTTTGCACTGCACAGCAAAGTTCAATCATTTTAAGTTGGCTTGTCTACCAGACTGGATTTATTCCATTTGAATTAGCTGTCCCTTTCTGTTAGACTTGTTTGTCCTTAAAACTGTAAATCCATTCAAAAAAGTAAGTTTCATGAGAGCACTCTGTATCTTTCAACATAATTATACTGTCTATTCCAAGACTTGGGGTGAGACAAATTCACCCTCGTGTCTTCTGTTAAGATGTTTATAATCCATGTTACATTGTTGGTCAATACCTTTTCCACTTCATGACTTCCAAAGCCCTGAAGATACTTGATCATATTCAAAGTGACATGAAAGTTGGCCATTTACAACAGAAGGATGAACTCTCCCTTATGTGGAGAATTTAGTTATATTCCAACTCTAATATAGTGCCTGTCGTTTTTAATGTCTTTGAATGTGTTAAGCGATGGTCAGCACCTGTCTCTATGGCAGGAGAATGAGATAAATATTACAGCTTTTCTGGAAGCTGCTTACTGAAAAAGAGCAAGGGGTCTTAAATTCAGATTGGGGCAGTGTGAGCTTGCTTGCTTGCTTGCTTGCTTCCTTCCCTCTCTCTTTCTCTGCTGATGAGCGTATCTCTTATGCCACAGGGCACAAGTTGGTGCTGCCTCTTTGAACTACACTGAGAAAGTCTATCTTTAGTGAAGGGGATGTTTGAGAAACAAAACCTTCAGTCCTGGTTCTGTGTAAATGCTCTGAGCGAGCTCATCAAAGGCACTGGCAGCTGGATAAAGGCATCTCAGACTATACAACCCTTTAGTTTTCCTTCTGTGGTTCATAGATGTCAGATCTTGTTTCTTTGATGATTTTCTTGTAGTTCTCTCCATCTCTGGGAGTAACAGCTGAGAAGGATGAAATCTGCAATTTTTTCGTGGTCAAGGAAGGTACTTAGGCAGTGGTAATTTAGTTAGAATTAGAAAAGACAATAACACCATTGTGCTTTGGGATGTATTATTATGGAGCATTAAAGATCCAGTAAATGGCATGTCCTTTGGTTAAGTGCAGATGTTTCCAGAACAGGAAAATCTTGGCTGCCAGAACCATTAGTCCATGGGCATGCTAACTTAATAAAGCAGTCAAAGTCATTGTTTACCTATCTATATTTCCAAAATACAGCCTTTAAATTCCTTTTAACTAAAAAGCCAATTATTGTTTTTTTAAAGAAGTTTTTTAACAAAGACCCCACTGGGCTTGGTTCTGTACAAACACAGAGCAGACAGATGGTCCCTGCCATGGACAGTTGGACTCTGACACCTTGCATTTTTCTGGTGACTTTCTGTGTTTCCTTTGATTTGGACGTAAGCACTGACGTGCCAGAAAACCTTGCTAGCTCCTCCTTCCCCCAATTTCTCTCATATGTATGCAACATTCAGCAGGGATTTGAACTTTTGATTTTTTTATTCTGTTTTTTCACAACCCAGTACTATTTTATAAACTCTTTCAGACTCTGAATGGTGCTTAGTCAATGCAATCCTTCCTTGTTACTGCATCTCCTAAAAGCTCTATCAATCTGGTAATTATCCGGTGTGTTACTTCTCATCTGCAAGCAAACTGGCCTTCCAAAGGGAGGTAGAAACATTCAGTATGCGATCCACTATGGAAAATTAGTCTTTGATGTTAAATAAATTGTAAGATCTACAAGTGTACTGTTAGTAAAACACAAATATAATATTATCAGAGTTGCTATCTTTTATTAATAAATTAAGCCTTATTTTTGTCTCCAAGAGAATAATAGTTCATACAGGCTGGAAGGAAGTGACTTGTGTTTTGTTGTGGAGAAGAAATTTCATCTCTTTCCTTCCCTTTCCCATCCTTTTTACTTGATTTGGCCATAAAGTTTTATGCCTTTTCAAAACTTTCCACAGCATTTTTCTTCCGCTGTTCCAGTCTTCTTTCCTTTCTCTCCGCCATCATCTGTCTGAAGGTAAGAAAAGCAGACTTTGTGCCTTTTTCCTTTCTTTCAGATTTACTGGGAAAAAAAGGAGGGAGATGAAAAAGGGAAGACAGAAGAAACAGGGGGTGATTAGGGAAGAGAGTCGGGAAAAAGAAAACTTTCTACTTCACTATGATTTTTCTAAAATGTTAATTTTTCTCTCAAAAATCAACACAGAAAATACCTTTTTTGAAAAAAACCTACTTATCTTGGAAATGTTTTAGTGGATTTTTTTTCTGAGCTCTATTTTTTTTCCTTTAGTTTTTCTTTTTTTATCTGTTGAGGTGTTCCAAGATTAGTCTAATATGTCTCTTTCCAGCAGACACCACTGAGAGTCCTAGTTCCCTACTTACTCTTACTAGGCTGTAGAGTGCCAAATGGCAGAAGGTACTTTCCATACTCGTGTATGTGTGTCTGAATTAAATGCAGATTGTCATTTCATTGGAACAGGGACTGCATAATTTTCATTTGTATGTTTGTACCACAGCCAACATGGGGAGATTCATTAAAGCCAGGATTGTGCCTGTCAGGCTTTTTTTGTTTATCAGCTTGTTGTTCTAATTTCTGTATCACCTCTATCTTTCCCTATTTTCTGCCTGTTTCTCCAACACCGCCTAGTTTTCTGAGTGCTTAGTCTTCCTCTGTGCCTGCCACACTCTTCTGCTCTCCGCTGCCTCCTTCACCCTCCCCAGAATCCAGGTTCCTTCCCTCCTTCACCTTCCCATCTCTCCTTCCAGCCTCTCCAAGTCACAGATCTACCTGCGCTGTGGTGGCTTCCCCAGGGAGCAGTGTGATGCATGGTCATGGTGTTCAAGTCATCAGCACTTGTACACACCGATAATTAAAGGGTTAGTAGAATATTGCAGTGTTAGGCATAAAGGATGTCGGATTAAAGGTTATGCAATGAATTCAATCAAACTGTCAGTGGAGAGCTGGGGAGGCGGGGGTTCAGTTTCTTGTCCCAACTGGCAGTTATTTTGCCTCCCTAGCTATCATTAAAGAGAAAAAAAGCTAAACCCTGGAAACATCCCTGACTGCCTGTGCAAATATTCTCATGAAAGTACAATAAAATCCTTAGCACATAGATAGGACTTATACCTTCTAAGCAATGTACTTGACAGTCCTTAATCCTGTTGTCTTAAGGCATTCTCTGAATATTCTTTTTACATTTCAGTAAGAATGTCTGAAAAGTGGGACAGGAGATTTTCCATCAAAAATGGTACGTAAGCATCAAATCCATTTTGCAGCTTGCAGGTGTAGATTGTCCTGGACGTAAATGGAGGGTTTTTTTGAAGATAAGAGGAAACACCTTAGATCCAATTACATATAAGAGAAGTAACCTCAAATTCAACTGGTTTTGTAAGTCCCAAACAGTATGTCAGCTTTTGCCCTCCTCATGCTGTAGCTGACCATATGATTCAGTAGGAATATAATTGTATTTATAGATGTAAGGTCAGAAAGGACTATCCCATCTGAATTGCTGCATGCAGAGGTCATTAAACTTTCCCCTGACATCCCTGTGTCCATCCCAATGACTTCCAGTAAATACAGGGATTTTAAAATGTGCTGGGAAGAGCAAAAGCAAGGAAGAAAAATACAAATGCAGTCTAGCTCCTTTGCCGTGGTCTAAGTGCTAATGTTTTAGAAAAAGAAATGCTAAGTAGGTAATTCTGGTTTGTAATTGGACTAAATATGATCATGTACCCTTTCCATGTGATGATGGGGATGGACAAAAAATATACTGTTGTTTTATAAAGAGGTATTTTAAACAGGCCTCTCTTCTATTTTCTTACAGAATTTTAACAAGATTTAGGAAATAGGGTAGTTCTCTGGTCATTGCAGCCTTCCTGGCTGCTGCTCTGAAGAGTCACTGCATGCCATGTGCATGTCAACCCATTTGGTTGTGTTATAAAGTGCTGGAGGTGGCTTAAATTCACAGGTTAAGACACCTAAATATCAGTGTCGGCATGACTGTCCAAACTCCTGTTACATCCTATGCAAATCTAGCTAATGCAGTCAGTACTGCCTATAGAACTAAAGATCATTTTCAGGCTATTATAGGTCCTTAATCTTAGGTACTTGCATTTTCAAGTTGAATCCCACCCCTAGTGTCCCAACACCATCTGGTGACAGTCCCTAATAGCCAGGTACAGATTTCCCAGAGGAGCTGTGGGATTTTTAGCCTTGTTTCCACCCCACTGTACCCACACATGGCTCTGGGCATTTGCCTTGTCTGTGTCAGGTGCCAAATTTAGGGAGCTGCAGGGGAGCTATGGCTCTGGGAACAGCTTCCCAAACACATCAGGGTTAAGGAGATGGTGAGAGCTAAAGTTTTTCCCCATTTGAAGCTCTGAATCATGTCAGACCTGCCTTTGTCAGCCATAGAGTCATTTCCACCTCTGGTATTCCAGATCATTAATTATCTCTGCCCTCACTAGTGAGTCTGGCCACCTCCTCCAGCCTGTTCCTCTTTAGGAGTGTACTATTATTAACAGATACTTTGGTCCCCACCCCAGAAGAGGTGCAGCAGCGCAAGTGACATTGCCAGGAGATCAAGGACAGCATCGTATTAGTAACACAACAACTCCCTGTCCATGGAGGAAAAGAAAAGAAATGAAGAAACATACTGTCCTTGTGGCAATTTCAATGTTATTTTGTAGCTCCCCAGAGCGTGCCAGGGATTTTCCACACATGAAATACTCCGTCTTCACTTTCAACAGCTTCCCACAAAGTCCTGACTAAACGTCACTGCAGCACATAGTTTGGCAGGTCGGAGAATATTTCCTTGTGGTTGAAGACCAGGGAACCAGCTTGTCCTACTTATGTCCCAGCTGCTGGTCTTCAGCCTGGTCCTCAAGCAGCCTGCCTGCCCACAGTCATCTTGAAGGCCAACAGGAGCTTTTGAAATCACCATTCATTAGTGCCCAGGTTGGAGGGAAATAACTGTTATTTCAGTTGCTCACTCTAAGGAGTTGCCAACTCAGTTGAACCCATAGGGAAAAATAATCTCCTATTAAGCTTTCTATTTGTATTTACTGTATTTTGATTCAGTTGGCTGGCTGTATTTTGAGTCAGTTTGATTCAAGGGCTGGTAGGCCCTTGGCTTTATTCTTTTCTCATGTGCATTGGATTTTCTTTATAGAAAAAGTGCCGACTTGCTAACAATATTATTTTTTAAGTATTTTACATATCTGAGAAGTTCATTAAAAATCGTTATAATTTAACAATCACTCTTTCTAATATAAAAGCCAATACTTTTCACATACCATCTGGAACTAGGCAGTGACTTTTCTCAATTATGTTAGGCATATAAGCTGAGCGAAAATAATATTTTATAAAATATTTTGGTGACAGTTCTGGCACTTTACTAAGCATAAAAATTTCTGATAAAGTCAAAGTTATTTATCATACTTTCATCTGCTTTCAAGTGATGCCTTTCTTCCTGATGGACTCTTGATGGGCTTGTTTGTTAGGATATAGAAAAGTGCTGCTCTCACAGTGATGGCTGTGTTCTGATTTGTTTATTTATTTATTTTATTGACTCCTGTGGCACCTTCCTCTAGTTTCTTTTTCAAAGCGATGACTCTGAAACAAACCTAAAAGCGAGCTATACTCTTTGTACTGCTAGAGGTGGAGTATGTTTATGTGACATTCCTTTATACAGATACTGATTTATGAGATACCGACATTTTCCATATTTCTAAAGCAATGGAATAATGCAGTTAATGCACTGAAGTTAATCTGGACCCTACCAGTTACGCCTGCTTCAGGTGGTAACTTCTCATCCTGGAAGTTACACAGAAGAAATAAGGCACTGCTCAGGAGAAGAAAATAAAGTACAGGCAGCAGCCATCAACAGTAAGACTGTAAACATAAATCAACCCATTAGCTGAGAAATTTTCATTTTCTTTCAGTTTTTCCAGAAGTTTACTTTTTATCCCTGTGTTATTAGAAAAATTAGATGTGTCTTCCCAATCCTCAGTGTACTTGATTGCAACACCTTGATCAACCCAGCAAATGAAGGGATGGACTTGCTTGTTCTGTGGCAAGACAAGAAAAAGTGGCTTTTAAAATAACCTCTGATGCTGAGGCCCAAAGTGAGATACTGTCAGTAGTAACAAGCTCAATTAAAGCAATGGGATACCCAATAAAAGATCCCTATTTTTCCAAAACATAGGCACCGACTATGCTGTTTCAGGAGTCTTTAATGACTGCATATACAATATTACATATTGTAAAGGATAAGCTTCAGGACACTGGAGTTTATGTGACCATGTATCATTGCAAATGATGTAGTGACATTTCTCAGGCACATCTGCAGAAAAAGCAGAGCGACAGAGAGCAGCAATGTCATTTCAAGCAGCTAAAATGTGTTTTATCTACAGATGTTTCAAGAACACCCACATTTGACCAGAGCAATATCCAAAGAATCCAGCTGAAACAACTAAACTCAGAATGGACTCACCTGTCTGTGGGTAGATACTGTTCCCAACAATTTCAATAGGTCTTTTGATGAACTTGTCTTTTTCTAGGTGCACAATCAGTTAGCTTTTATTCTATGAAATTTTCTTGATCATTGAGGTTGCCATATTACCTGACTCTTTCTTGATGTAGAGTAGTCTTTATAGAAATTCAGGTCTTTAAGAAGAGTCACTTCTCTTCCACAGTTGCTGGGCAAACATGGAAAGGAGCTTTATTTAGTTTGCTTTTCTATAAGGATTAAGACAGAGTTTCCAAAGTCAGGGATCACTGACAAACCATACCTCTCTAGCAGATGCCTATCAACAGACTTTAATCTGACAGATTAGCAGATACTACTGTGAACCATGTAGCATTACTTGCCAGACTACTTGCATGTTTCAGGCGATAGTCTGGGATTCATGTACAGAGCACTTTGTATAATAAATAATAATTCTGCAACTCATACAGAGAAAACAATGCAGCTGACACACAAAAGGCAAGCAGTACAACTCAGTATACAAATGCAAAAATGGCACAACACAAAATAATACTTTGAAACACCTTTTTTGGTGCTTCGCTCAGTGAATCTTGCCATTGACTTCCCCTGGAATTGGCTTGTGCTTCACTGAGAAGCTAGATGGAAAATTTCACGGCAGAAGTTTGGTGTTTACTCCACCCAGTGGAGAACATTTGGTTACAGCTCTAATAATGTTGAAAAAGGTAATTTTTATTTTTTTTTTTATTAAGTTAAATACCAAACCAATGAGTTTGATACTAGTACGTCATGAATGTCATAGGATATTTAAACAGTGTAAGGGAATAAAAAGGCCATCTTCAGAAAAACAAGCCCTTCACAAGAGGCAGCTGGAGTTCTGCTGGTACCTTATGGTTTTTTGGATGGCACCATCACCTGTGTTTGGGCAACCAAAAAAAGCCTGAAGAATGAGATCTGAACTTTAGGCATTTAAATGTGAGCCAGCCCACTAAGTCCCTGTGATAGTGGAGGTTGTTGATTACATTAGTGGAATGAAGAATTCATATCACCTTAAGACAGAAATCTATGTCTCATCAATTGAACTGTGCCCAAAATGCCATTAGTTGCATCAGTGGGATCTCTATGGTCTGTAGTGGGAAGTCAGAGATGTAGCTCACGTGGCCACACTCGGCATCAGTCTGCAAACCCAGTCCCAGCCTAAACGCTGTGTCATGCTCTCTACCTTTTTTGGTTTTAGCGTTGCATGGTGCTGCAGGTGCAGTTCATTATAGACTTGTGGAGGTTGGCGTCGTGGAAGTGGCAAGTTTTAAAACAAAATAAAGTAGGGCGTTTGGTCCAAAGAATGCCTGGGAGGGATTTAGGTACTGCATGATAATTATACTTGCCGTTTTCATGTAAAAATCATCAAAAGGGAAATAGTTAATGAAGCGATTGTCCCAGTTCAGGGTTTATTTAAAGTTCATGGCTGAGAATCTGTTGAGGAGACCAGAACAGAGATTACTCTTCTCCCTGCTCCTCTGTTGTTTCATTGCCATCTATACATTGAGCTTTTGCTTAGCTCACACATTTTAGGTTTTCTTCACAGCCCTTGCGGCTAGAAACAGCAATTCCAAATGAGAGGCGCAATGCTGCTTCATATTAATGAAATGAATGTGACAGCAACCTGAAAACGTCGCTAATCACAACTCTGCCTGGGGATATGAGACAGAAGAGCATTATTCCTGCCCTGTTTGGTAGGGTATTAAATACTGATTAGACTCCAGTGAAAGTACCAGGTATAAGAGAGAAAATGAGCTATCCCTGTTTCAAGCAGTGCTTCCTTTTGTCACAGTGGGTAGTTTAACCTGTTTAGGATCTATTTTTCTAGCTATAAAAATGTCTGCAGATGATTGAGAATTACTGACTCCACAGCACGACTCAACACTTTTGGATCTCTTAGCCTCCGTTAGTCACAGTTCTGCTCCTCCTCAGAAACCCTGTTTCCTCACCCTTTTTTTTCCCCCTTTTACAAGCAAGCGGGCACTGTCATCCCGCTGTGTGGTGCACCACATCATAACGGCTGCCTCTCAGACTTTTCATTGTGAGTCTCGGAGGGCTTTTGGAGAGTGGAGAAACTTCTGCTCATCCTTAAATTGCCCTAGTAAGTGGCAAGTGGCTTTCTGCTGTGCCCTAAACTTTCCACCACCTCTCTTGCGAGCTCAGCTCAGCCTGAAGAGTAAGTGAATGAGGAGCTCAAAAGGGTGTCACAAGATGGTTTTCAAGCCACGCTTAATTAAAAAGTGTAAAACCAAGCAAGAATGAACCTTTCTGTCTTTCTCAGATCCTTTATCAGAGTCCAGATAAAATTTAGTTTTAACCTCATTGAACCGCAGTCCTCTCTCATTTTTACTGACACTTGCAGGCAATCCATTAAGAGTACGTCTAGTGACAATTCAGGAAAGTTCAGTAGGAACAGATTGTGCTCGGGGCTTCTCAACAGTTACCAATAATAATGTTAGAATGAAAGAACTGCTCAAACTCCAGAATGCGTATTTACACAAGGTACGAAGAACGGGTGCAGTAAAGATGAAGGTTTGGGTTGCAGGAGGCCTGTGATCTGCAGCTATCCTTGGGAAGTCACTTCATTCCATGTCCCTTTGTTCTTCCTAGGCCTTTTTTTTTTTTTCAATGGTAATACTTAATGGCAAGGAGTGCCTCCTGGTAGATGTTTACATGACAACTAGTCCACAGGCTCTAATTTCAGAAAGGGCTGTGGGCAAAATTATAAGGATCATTAATTATCTCTTCTGTAAGTAATTGCATTTTTTTGGATGAGTAGCTTGTTTGCAGAACTATCAGTCTGCTAAATAATAGCACCTTTGCATATTAAAAAAATCTAAAGAACAAGAAAAGTCTCTGCTCTGGAGCATCTGAAGGATACTGTAGCTAACGCAAGACCCTACTAGTTCTGTATTGCTATTTCTACTTTTTTAGGCACTGTTGACTCAAGGGAAAATACAATAACATGTCCTGAACTTAGTTCAGTTTAAAACCAACAGCTTTTTCTATGATACTCATGGTGATACTGAGCCCCCTCATCCCAAATTCATTGCAACACTGCAATGAAGCAAGCAGACAGTGAGTCTAGCAGGATGTGAGGATTTCAGGAACTCTGAGGTGATGCTGAAAGCTTTTTTAGTACTTCCCACTCAGGGAACTTGAAATATAATGGCCAAAATGCTTAAGTGAATTTAAGCATCACTATGAGTATCAAAGACTTCCGATTCACATGTGACCATTATGAAAAAGAGTTTGATTTTATACTTCCTAGGTTCTTTGTTGTTCAACTGTTTGCTCTGCTTTCAGGGCTGTGATTGTTCTCTTCAGCCTTTGAGTATTGAGGTCAGAAAGGGACCAAGCTGTTTCTAGTTGTCCTTGAAATGCAGGCAAGAGGAGGTTTTGCATGTCACATTGTCACGCTCCTTCCTCTGGCATCCATTGTTTCTTTTGAAAGGGGAAATAAAGCAAAATGTTCAGTTTAAATACAATGTTTAAACCTGTGGGGTTGTTTTATTTGAATGTGAGGTAGGCAGGTGAATTTCTAAAGCCTCTGAGGTAGTTTTGAAGGCAGGAAACAAATGTAAGTGGTTTTGTGTCATGCTACCATGTGGCATTTATGTAAATGGCAGTTTGAATTGCTAGGTGCTTGGGAAATCTAGAAATGCACTTTTGAGGTACAGAAGTGATTTTTATACCTTGTTAGATAATTTTTGAGTCTGCTCTGAAGTGGTGCATCCCTTGTTTTAAGCAGAGGGCTGCTGTGGCATCCTGTTAAAGGAGGTGTGTTGGGGAGGATCCAAAGGATCCAAAGGGCAACGAAGCTGGTGAGGGGTCTGGAGAACAGGCCTTATGAGGAGCGGCTGAGGGAGTTGGGATTGTTTAGCCTGGAGAAGAGAAGGTTGAGGGGAGACCTTATCACTCTCTACAACTACCTGAAAGGAGGTTATAGCAAGGTGGGGGCCAATCTCTTCTCCCAAGTAACAAGCGACAGGACAAGGGGAAATGGCCTCAAGTTGTGCCAGGGGAGGTTTAGGTTGGATATTAGGAAAAACTTTACTGAAAGGGTTATCAAGCATTGGAACAGGCTGCCCAGGGAGGGGGTGGAATCGCCATCCCTGTAGGTATTTAAAAGACAGGTGGACGTGGTGTTGAGGGACATGGTTTAGTGGTGGTTTTGGTAATGTAGGTTATGGTTGGACTTGATGATCTTGAAGGTCTCTTCCAACCCAAGTGATTCTATGATTCTATTCTATGATTCTATGTTTCAAAGTGGGCCTTCTCAGCAAAGGAAGGTCAGCCAGGAGCTGGGGAGCCAACGGGGCTGGCAAGGCAGGGCAGAGCAAGGCGAGTAGAGCTGGTCCAGGGCCTGCCAACAAGCCAGGTCTCCAGACATGTCTGTAGGATGAGATAGGTCCACAGTCAAGCCAAAATTCAAGTCAGCAGGTCGGGACCAGCAGGACACACGGCCAAGCTCAGAGGTAGCTGCAGCATCGCAAAGACAAGGACCCAGAGTAAGGGCTGGAGCACAGGCAGCTCCAGAGCAAGGGGATCAGCCCCTGGTGGAGCCTCTCCCAGCTCATCTCACAAAGCTCCTTTCCCAGCAGCCTGCTCCCAGGTTGCAGCTGCACTGCATCCAAGCTGGCTGGAAGCACCACCAGCTAAACCCTCAGAGCGGGGACAAGGTTTTGCAGCATCTGTTGGTGCACCCAGGATCTGGACCCACTGGCATCTGGTACCAACTGTCCCAGCCCTCAAGACTGGAGAGGGGAACATGCCTTTCCCTCTCTGCATTTCTCCTGTATGCCTCCCAGTTATCTGCAGGACTGCCTGTGCCTGATGTCCCAGCTGCATGATGCTGGATTTTACAGACGCTCTTGAAGCACTTGCAGTGGGTGTCCGTCATAGTGTCCTTTCTCAGCTGTGACTTTTGTGTGTGGCACAAAACTGATGTCTTGGCCATTGTGACTACATACCCCAGCCTGTTAAATCAAAGTAGAGATGGTCCCTCTTCTCTCCTCACCATGTTTCAGTGTGGAATATTTAAGCAGACACACACAAGTCGCTCCTGTACTTTCAATGCAGGAGGTAATTTTTTGGTATCTTCACCCTGCTGCTGTAATGGATGAGTCAGAGATGATGTGTCCTCCTCGGTGGCCAAGCTGGCCACATGAATTTGTTGAAAGATGCTCTCTACATGGAGAGCACGCATTAACTCAAGGGAAGTTTTCAGGTCTGGAGTGCTGCTGTTTGGTCTCTGGTGTCAGTCCAAATGGCCTTTCCTTTCTTGTTATGTATGTGCTGAAGTTATATTCAATTAAAAGTTAGACTGGTGCTTGTCCTGTGCTACTCCGGAAATGCAACCTTTTGCTCCAAATGCAGACACTTTCTGAGAGAAGAAAAAAATCAACTATAAAATATAACTACAAGATATAAAATATGCTACTTATATTTATTAGAGACTACACGATGGCATTTGTATATGTATCAAAGATATTCAGGAGAACTCAGTTTTACTCATAACTTCTGCTATACCACTGTGTGGTTATGAAGGAAAGGTGACACTGTGCTGCTCCACTGTCTTTGAATGCTTTGCTGTATCTTCATGAGACACTCAGAGAACAACCTAGGAGAACAGATGGCACAAGACACCATATAACATCCTTGTTCCGATGTAGCAGCAGTAGAGATCAGATCTCTACCTCCAGGGCTACTCTAGTATCTCATGAGCACTGAACGGATGGGCTTGCAGCGAGACATGATGAGTCGTGATTGTCACTGCTGTGATTACAGAGATGTTCTGGAGAATCTGTCAACACCATCTGAGGTTACTTGATGTTCCCTGTTCTTTGGCAAGGCAGACGAGTTGGATTCTACCTATATGAGAATACAGAAAGTTCAGTAATGCCATCCCTATTTGTTTTATTTACTGAGAGCAAGCTGTTGAAAATAGGCTGCTTTATGGTATAGAGGATTCCAGGGTCCAAAGCTGCTGAAGGGTATTTAGGGGTGAAAAGGAAAGTGTAGGTTTGTAGGGGTAGGTTAAAGAGCAGTGTCCCAACACATTTGTACCTCTGCATGCAGAATGCATGTTCATAGCTGTGTTGCGTGTGGTGTGTCACAGCTGCAGCCAGCTCAGAGGGTTGGGGAGGTCAGTCTTTCTACGTTCTCCAGGTAAAGGACTTTGGGAAATCAAAGATACATACAACAAAACTGTGCTAGAAATGCAGACTCATTTTCTGATCAGTCTGTTGTAAAAACATTTGTTCACTGCAAAATGAAAATCTTTTCTTCTTTGTCTTGATAGGAAGAAATGGGAGGTAACATTAAATGAAAGCTATTCTTAAGAACTTAAATGGGAACTCCTTCCTTGAAGTTTCCAGTGTTGCCTTTGCCGAGAGGGACTGAAGTCGAAATATAAGGCCCTTTTTTGAAACATTTTTGAATTCACAAAGACTGTGCTGATCTTTCTTATTCAAAACAAAATGTTGTGCCTGTGGAGGAGAGAAAAGAAAATGGAAGTGGTTAAACACAATAAAAGTTCTTAACTTCTGAGTAAGCTGCTGAAAATGATAATGAATAGCAGCAGAAAGTTTCTTTCTTGTAACATTGGTTAGAAAGAGGAGAAACCTGCTACAACATTATTTGCATATGGAGCTGACAGAGCTCCCCTCTTCAGTCTGGAAAACCAGAGCTTGCCAGAAGTTAGAAGTAAACATGAATGAGGTCTTAAACTTTTAGGAAAATGTTACATGCAAGAGAGGCAGAGATTGCACGGAGAAAGGCAGGTAGAGCAGTGCACAATCTCTGCAGCAGACTTCAAAAAGGTGGGAAACTCAAAATCATTGAACTGTTGTTAATGAAAGAAGAGATCGTGCCATGCTGTAATAACAAAACCATCCTGATCCATTACTTTGCCTAGTAATTTAAAGAACTTAAATTTGGGTTCAGATAATGCAATAGTAAGCAGCCTAATGAGCCAGGTACCAGACAAGGTGAGGTGGCTGGCCAAGAGGTGTCAGGTTTATGATCAAAGGCTGGAAGTCTTGTCACTGTGTCTGCAAGATGTCACACTGGAATAGTCTCAGTTACATTGTAAACCTCATTATAAAAAGCATCCTGGGTGTTTCATTTGCAGGTTATTTGCAGTTCATGGTTTGTACTTATTTTGTATGTGTAGTGGTCTTCAAGTTCCTATTTTTATAGGATTTAAATTCACAAAAGACCATGGGATCATGTAATCTTTTTTAAATTTCACCTACCTCTGGGTCAAACCCTGCAATTTGTGCAATTTGTCATCCAGGAAGACATCCTGTCTTATCTGGAGGCGTAAACACCGGAGAATCTTCCCACTCTCTCAGCAGTGATGTACACCTAGTTGGAAAATCAGAACCTCTGATACCTCTGATTTGACATGCAAGACATTTCGTTTGGCTGAAGGGAAATATCTCAGTGTCCTTAAACCAGTTTTGTTTCAGATGCTTAAGTGAATTATGATGGCTGCATTGATTTCATTCAAACGTGGTATTGACCATGCTATTCAGAGGCCACGTGCTCCATCCTGTGCCCAGCCATGACCTTGGCACACAGAAGACACGTGCATGGGTGTTGTGCTAGGTGGGTGTTGGGTCATTGTTGTGCTCATATCAACCATAGCCAAGACTGCGGCACCCGAGAACCAGGTCTGTAATGAAAACAAGGCTACCAAGCATCTCTGGTATGAGACATAGAGCTTTCCAGCAGCTCAGGATGAGGACAGACCACGGTGTAGTTAACCCAGAGTGAAATGTTTGCATTCATTTTGACAAACCAAAACGTTTCGGTAGTGCAGATATGCAAAACTGAAATATGTGAGCAGAAGTCTTCCATGGAAAATGTTGATTTTCTGGAAATCGTGTTTCCTACTGCAAAGAAAAAATTATTTGAGTGGTATATTCCCAACCCACTCTAACACAGAATCTGTCTGAATCTTAGTATTGCCATCTGGCACCCAGTTGGAGAACCACAACAGCATATGCTTCTTTTATGTTGCTATTTGATATTTATGAGTAAGACAACCTGATAGTATATTTTCCTAATTACTTTTTAAAATTCCATGTTCAGAAAATTCATGGGAAATGTGCTGAAAAACTTTGTTGAACAGAAGTGAACAGGAAACTGTTTTCTGCCTGAAATAAAGAGGAAATCTAAAGTAAAGATACAGCACTCAACTGCACTGCAAAGGAAAGGTCTCCTCTGCAACATGCTGGGTTGATCATGCAAGGCTTCAGTTCCCGGGTGGGAAGTGGCGAGCAATCAGGTAGCCAAAATCTTGGGCTTTCAAATTGGAAACATTTACAATAATGTTCTAGTTGAAAATTATAGCTTTTAAATATAGTGGATATTGCCATCCTTGGGTTGGCCCCCTCTCGTCCATGCCCCTGAAAAATATATATGCTTTTTAAAGGACAACCAAATATGAAATTCTGATTGAAAACCAATCAAAATAATTTTGTTTTAGAAATGGCACCACAATGTTTCGTGTCATTCAGGTACCTGATTCCCTACACAGAGTGTGGCTCCTGGGAAAGATGACAGCTAAGGTGAATCAGCCGGTGATTCAGCACCGTAGACCAAACGCAGTTTGGTCACAGACATAGTAGACCAAAGCAGTTAATGTGGAGGTTCCTCCATTAAACATATTTCAGAATTACATCAGTTCAGATTACAGTAAGTCTGGTCTTCTAGACCAGATATCTCCACTATGTACGTGACTTGAAGCTGTCTGGAGAAAAGCTGTCCTACACACTGTTGCTTCTGTCCTGCTTGCATCTCAACCTACCACTCTTGTGAGTAACACACTATCATGTTTAATACAGATTTTTTAATACAAATACTATTTTGCTCTTTTTCCATCCTCACCTATATGAGGCCTCACACCTAAAACAACCCTTGTGTCTCTTCCTGTCCATATTCCTGCCTTATTTCTGCCCTTGCTCATGCTGTTCCTGCTTGCTTATGGGTGGCACCATGGCTCCTGCTCCTGAACCCCACCTCAGCTTCACATTTAGTCATCAGAAAAACAAAGGAATGTTATGAGGGAAAATTGCATGCTCAGTCCTGCAACTACAGCAGCTATTTTGCATGAGCATTCTGTAAAAAAACTGAAACCCTGCCCTCCTAGACATCCTTTTGTCTGGGACCTCCGTTGCAGATACTTTGCCTCTGGGCAACTAGAAGTTTGGAGCTGGGAGACAAGCTCAGGCTGGTGGAACCACATTGTCCATGAAACATGACAGGAAGTAGGCTCAAAATGTTTTGAATTTGAATGTGCACGGTAGAGACCCTCTGCTGTGAGCTGTTGGTAACGTCTCATTATTAGATGAAGTTCTAGGAGCTCCTTTTATATTGAAGAGCATGGCTATTCCACTGTGCAGCCACACAAAGCCTACCTCCTTCTGGCTGAGGGCTGAAAAGTTTTGGGTAGGGTAAAAATGATTTTTTGTGGGCGAAAATATTGAGTTTTCCAAGACCATCCTCCAAACTCTGTACCAGTTGTAGAGATACATGGGATTTGGAATACATGGCAAAACTATCTGAGCATCTACTCTGCATGGGCTCCCAAACTGCATAGGGGATATTGAAGCATATTACCAGCTCGGCGTAGATAGTATGATGGTGTAAACTGTTTTTCTCAATTGCTGTGCAGGACCTGGTGGACCACAGTCCTAGATTTATGGCCTTGTCAGAAAGTTTTCCCAGGAAAACTTCAAGAGATCCATGTTTTTCATCGTCCCAGTCTCAGATTCGGAAAGAATGTTGGCATCTTTCCAGGCAGGAACGGGGTCATCTGTGGTCTTTGCATCCCTAACTTTATTGTCAGAGAAGTTGTACTCTCCCTGTGCAGATGGGTCATAAGCTTGGATAGTGATGGAGTCTGTCTCCCATTTAATCGTGTCCTTACCATATACCACATACTACATTGACCCAGTCCCCGAGTCATCTCTTTAACCCCACATCAATGCACGCTCGCGGATATACACTCATACCCCTAGTGTCTAGTCTCCCATCCCCTTTGGGCAAGCATGGCTGCTCTCAAGTAGATCTCCCTACCTCCTTCTTGGCATTGCCTGTGTCTTGGGATGTGCCTGCAACTGCTTTGGACTGAGTTGTTTGCAAGAGAAAAGCATATCTGACAAGCAGCAGGTTCAGGAGGCAGCATGGACTCAACAAGCATTTGGTGCAGAGAGGCTTTGCTTGGAAATGGCAGAGAGGGGAGGGCACAGAGGAGGGTAAACATGAACTCTGCTAGCTGCTACACTTTGGGTGGGTGAGAGTTGTGGAGTACTAGGGAGGAAAAGGCAGCTGATGCCTACACCTTGTGAGATGGAGGGGCAGACTCCCCTTCTGCTTCCCTCCCCAATGAGTAACTGGAACACTTAGAGCATCACCAAGCCTTTCAGGTTTGTGGTGGGCCTACAGAGCCCCATGAGGGCTGGTGGATGACAACAATTATGAAGAGGGGAACATTTGTCCCTTTACACTGTGCAAGAAGCTCTTCTGGTTGCTCTGTGAGCTCAGAGACGTTTGAGAGCATAATGTTGCAGAATGAGTGCATGTGTTGAAGGACTTCACAGTCCATGGGTTTGGACCTCTATGCTCTCCTTAACAGTTGGATCACGTTACATGCACATCTGGAGTGGGTCTGCCAGTTTGGTTTTATCCAAAAGGAATCTATTATGCTAGACCCACTTTGTAGACTGCACCAAGATGTGCTAAGTGAGAACTATCAAGGGATCCACCTCAGAAGGGGCCTGCTGCTCTGAACTGAGTGCTGAGGTCAGCCAGCATTTCTGATGCCCTCTCTGCTTGAAGAGCCATGGCCATGAGAAGTTGTTGCCATTGTATATGATGGGATAGCCCAGAACACCTGGGATGGGAGGCAACTGAACAGCAAACCTTCATTGGCCCCTTAGCAGTACTGCCAAGTATAACTATTTTGGATTCCCCTTAAATCATTTACTGCTGAGCTATCCAGTAATTCAGGGAAAAAGATGGGCATTTACATTTTTGCTGTACAAAGTCTCCACCTTTTCTGAAATATTTGCTAAAATAAGAGTAGTCCTTTGAAAATCAGTTCTGAACATCCCTACCCGTTTAAAAAAGAATCTTCCATATGGATGCTTTTTTGACTAAGAAAAAGCCTATAATTCTTTTAACAACAGCAGAGCAAAGACTTGTGGAGGGTGTTGCAGTGCCATGTGGTAACTCCAGTAGAGTTCACTGGGCTGTTACAGGAATCCTGCTATAAGTTCTTACGAATTAATAACTGCAGATTGTTTTTATTATTGGTTACAATCTTAGAGACAAGAATATCAAAGCCTGATTCTTTAGACCTTAAGCTGAATCCATAGGTGTTAGGAAAGGACAGCCATCGACTTTGCTGGAAGTTGGCTCAAATTCTGAGAGACTGCATGGAACTATATATTACTTTAATAGAGCCACATTTCACAATGCAATGCAATTTAGCAGATTTAAATTGCACCACAAAGAATGTACTATTTTCTAAGAGCAATATAAAAACTAAAGCTACCTTTGGTAGAGTGTGTGCAGAGAAAATGAGAAAGGAACAGATGGGGAAGCATTTACATAGGAGATGGCAGGCAATTTCAATTTTTTCTATTGGCATGCTAATTAATGATCTTTCCAAAGAAGGAATGCTGTATAAATCTCCTAAAGGAAGGATAATAGCAAGGTCGGATGTATCTGCTAAACTATGCAGGAATTTGAATGCACAAGTATTGCAAAATCCTGTGTCAGATTAATAACCTGTTCTAAAGAAAAAATTGAAGTACTTGGTAAATACAATTTGAAATGCAGATACGAGATAGAAGGGCGATGCATTGGAATTTCAAGTTGCAAAACTTGAACTCTTGAGCTGTCCTGGATCCTGCAGTTTGTTTAAGTCTATTGCACCGGGTGAATGTTGAAAAGCAGAGGGGGAACTCAGAACTGTTGTTTTCTCCCCTTTCCCGAGTTCATGGATGTCTTTGAAAGTCTGCATAGCTTAGCTGAGAAATAGTGATGCAAAGACTTCAAAGGGTTCAGTTTAGCTGAGATAAACATTTGAAATAGCGGAGGCTTTTCTATAGCTTAGAATAATAGTCATAATATTTGCAGTAGTCGATGTAGCTGAAAGCAATGTAATGCTACTAGCTGTGTAGTGCTACTAAGTTAGCAATTAATTCTGTCTGGTCCAGGAGCATGGCTCACAGCTACCAGGTACTCCTAATTGCAGTGCCTGGGGTGCTGCTCAATGAATGAGCTCCACCATGCCTTACGCACACCAAACCCATGGCGGTGTAGGGGTTTTTTTTCTCTTTTTGATAAAATACGTGCTGAAATTGTCTAAGGTCACTGTGATAAGTTAAGCCAGAGAACACTAACCTGGGTCTCTCCATCCCCAGCTTTATCTGTCTTCAAGGCTGCGCTACCTGCGTGTGTTTCTGCAATCTCTCCAGCCTCATCTCTCTCCTTATCTCATAGTCTCTGACATTTTTGGCTCTCCTCCTCTATGATCTCTGCTGGCTTTCTGTCCCTGCAGCCAAGTCGCTGAGAAGTCAGGATTTCAGCATCTCTGGCTGGGCTAAATTGTCTTTTAGCACATGGAGATTATAAGCCTAAAATACACTGTACCTGGAGATCACTTAGAAAACATTTTGAATGGTATGATTGTGAGGAGAGGTAAAAGATGTATTCTGGGGAAAAGACCACACAGCCACTCTGTTACTAACAGGTTGGCTCAGGACTGCAATTCTGGGAAGAGTTTGATCTGTAATGTCTGTAGGAAGTCTCTGTTCGCTGGCTGTTAAACTGAGCGAGGAACTGCTTGTTCAGAGCAGGTATTTGATCCTCACTTTGGATCAGTTCCACTTGTAAATAGCTCCGGGCTAAATTTACAAGGAAGGCAGAGTTAAGCTCCAAAGTCCAAAATGTAGAGCAGGAACAGCCCTGCGACAACATCCTTGGAAGCCCTGCTGCGGGGCTTGAGCAGAGCGATGGATGCCGTAGCAGTGTGGAGATACGTGGTTTATGTGTCTCACATTGCAGGGCTCATGGGCTCCATCCATTCCACTCCTTTTCGTGGTATTTTCCATACTAACTGAGGCTCTTCTGCACAGGGAATTTTTAACGACTTTTCATCAGTCTTTAGTGGGAAGCTGAGGATGTAAATTTCATATCCAGAAATTACCTTTGCAGCAGTAGGGCAAAACTCCATGTACTTCTGCAAGGAAACCTTAGGGAAACAAAGAGAAAAAGAGGTACAAAGCTGGAAATCAAGACCTTGAACAATAGTAGCACAAATGTGATTATCAGAAGTAGCAGCTGACAAAATAATACAGTGAAGCCTTACTAGTAAGTATTCACGCCTCATCAGGTGGAAAACAGTCCCCATCCCAGCATTTAAAAAGAAGGAATTTAGATGGAAGAAATTAGCATCATTATTTTGTTCTGTACTTTTAGTAGTAGATGAGATTCATTACCAAAATGGGACTTAAGAGGACTTGACAATCAAGTAGGATTCAGACAAGTATGCATACGCAAAAAAAAAGAGTGAATACCACTAGAAATGCAACAGGGCAAGCATTGAAATCAATTTTAACCTTGAGACTGCAGAAAACATGATGTATTATGTATTGTTATATTTGTGTGAAAAGGTGCAAGTTGTAAGCATTGCGTGAGCAAGAGGCTAAAATCTCCAGCAATAAAGTTTCTGAAAGACATTTGAAAATAAATTTAGAGGTAAGGGTGGCTGTTAGCTTGGCTGGGTTAGAATCTAACTTAGTAGAAAATGAGGCTCTGGCAATAAAATAAATAATGCTGTTTAATTACAGTCATGACCTTTAGTAATTGCTGCATTATTGCTTGGTGTTGTAAGAGATTTATTGTATTTACTGAAACAATTGTTTTTTCCCTCTGCCAAAACCATCAAGCATTGGAATTGGAAAATATCTATTAGATTATCTAGTTTCTGTATCCCCTGCTGCGCAATGTCTTGTCCAGTTCTGCTGTAAATATCTTCAAGTGTCGTTTTGAGTGAAATGCACTGCGAGGTTACTCTAGAGCCTGAAATACCCATTATTCTGACCATGGAAACATTTTTGCCTCTGATGAGTTGAGGTGCAGGATTACTTCCATCTCATATCTTCTGGCTGCATTATTTTTCATGCTTCTCTTCATTTACAATTGTTTTACCAAGCTATTCTTTGTTGCTTCTGCTCTTTTCCAAGAGTTAAACCCATATAAAAAGGGAATAGTTATTATGGGTTCATTTGACTGCTTCTCTGATACCGAAGAAAATATGAGAATGTGCATTTTTTTCAACAAAGCCGTGTAACACTTGTGCAATTATTAATACAAGAAAGGCAAATAATGATCACAGTAGAGCTGGTGTTCTTTGAAACTGCAAACTCAAAGAGATTCCCTGCTGCCCCTATTTTCATAGCATCCTAGTGGCAATGGAAGATATTCCTAGGGCAAAAGGTTGTAGTTTGAAAGCAAAAAATCAAACGAAATAAAAATAGACCCTCTAGCATCTTTTGCCTGTCCAGGTCTAGTGAGTGTCCTGGTTTCAGCTGGGAAAGAGTTAATTTTCTTTCTAGTGAGTCCTGTGAAAGGAATGTCAATAATGCATATTGTTTTAGTTGTTGCTAGGTGATGTTTATACTTTTCAAGGACTCTTTTTAACTTCCCATAGAAGCTGAGAAGGAGAATAGACAGAACAACAGAATGGCCAATGAAATATTCCATACCATAGATGTCATACTTAGTATATAAATGGGAGTTGGAGGAATCCGCAATCACTGTTCAGGAAGATACCAGTTCACCAGGTGGTGAGAGTGACTTGTGTCATTGTTATCATGATGATGATGATGATAATGATGATGATGATGATTCTTATTATTTTCATTTTCTGTTACTGTTCTAGTAAACTGTCTCTATCTCAACCCATGAGGTTTTTTTCCCTCTCCTTTCTCTTTCCCCTCCTTTTCTCCCCCTTCTCCCCTCTGAGGGAGAGGGGGGGAACTGCACCATGGCTGTGTGGTCCTAGCTGCCAGCTGGGCATAAAACACAACAGTGAGTAATATTGGAAAGGCTTTATAAAAACTGCACTACAAGGGAGGAAAATAAATGCAGGGAACTATAGCTAATATTAAAGATGTATAACTAGTAGGTGATAGTCTGGTGTTCGCAATGAGCTTTCACGCTTTTCCCACAGGTCAAATTTAAAGAATTATCAGGAATCTGCGGTGATCTGTCACTGTGCCAATCAACGCTATAGCATTTAGATTTATTGGGTGAAATATGTAGGTAACTACATGGGGCTACTGGGTATATGTACAGAGGTTGACATGGGATGCACGTATATACTTCCACTAGCAGATTAAAAGATCAGTTACAAAATGTATCTAATTCATTCACAGGAAATTAATTTCTGAACCTCAGGGGAAAAAAAAGAAAAAGAATAAATCAAGAAACTTAAAAAACTACCTGTTTTTAAAGTAAATAAGTGTGTTCAAAGAGTCGGTGTTGAAAGGACACTGAAAGGTTATTCTGCACCCTCTGCTGTCACTCCTCTGTAGTTCTCTGTGCCTCAGTTTCCCTTCATCCCTGTCTTTTCACTGGTTTTTTTCTGAGGTATGTGTGAGTGAGTGAAGACAAGGGTCATTTGTATAGCAGAAGGCAAATCCCAGCCTTGCCAGAAGCTGAACACCATGAAGGGACTTGAAATTAAGTAATTTACCGATATGAATAAAACATCAAGTGTTATTTTTAGAAGCTTGACTGTTCTGACAGACCCAGTAGTTTTTCAGCTAATCTCACCGCTCTTCCTCCTGAGCCAAGGGCTATCCCCCGTCCTCCAGAATTCAGAAAGCAACATCATTAGTGATAATACTATGATTTTGATGGAATTTGCTACCTTTTAGCCAAGCATATTCCACTGGGGCCTGGAGGCTCATTTCAGAGGCAGTCTCCCTCAGATAAGCTACCTTGGCCAAACTTTCAAAAACTCATTCAGATTATTTAATTAAACCTCTCGGTCTTGCAAGGAGATACTGCTTATACTCAAAGACTTAATAAGTCTCCTGGTCTAGATAGTTCCCTCTCTGATCATTACAAGAGGCAGGACCATTAATATCAGCTTATCAAGTTTTGCTGCCCTGTCATATTTTCCCTTCTTTTAATTTTACTGAAAGTGTTATATTAGCACAGTGCTTCTGAAGAAATGCGAATCTTTTTTGGCCTGATTTTCCTCCTGACTGTCCATATTTTTAAGACAGGTTATTTTGTTCATTTGCCTGTTGTAGCAACAAGCCTTTTATCTCCTTCTTGATGGGAAACACACTTCAGCTGTGATGGCTGCCTAGGGAGCCCTCATGGGTGTCTGACGGATGCAGCCAGACCTAAAAATTCTTCTGTCTCCCCATTTTTCAGATCTAGACCTTGCACTGTGTCCTGCCACTGCACTGAGCTGAGTTTGGGAGATCACAGCACCCCATCTCCAGGCTTCATAAGGCTGCATTGCTACAAGGCAAATGGCTATATCTCAGCTGTCTGCAAATTTCTCCCTTCTAGGCAGGGAGTCACTCAGCTTATCTGGCTAACATTGCTATCTGACATTGCCTCCAGTACCACGGGCCATGTGGGTGACACTCTCTGCAGACAGGAAAGCTCTTTAGAGAAGCCCATGCCCAATTTCTTGTACCAGGCTCCAGAAGTTATCTAACTGAATGCAACTCGAGCACTTATTTGCTTGTCCAGTGGTTTGCACGCATAATAAATTTGGAGTTTAAGTAGAGCATAGATGTCACATGGTCTCTTGAGCCATTCCCAAACTCACCACTTATGGAACGAGAGCACTGTGGGCTATAGATTCCAAGGACAAAACTGATCTCTCTTAGGATCTTTTTTCTCATTGAAAGTTGCCTTGAATGGTTTATCTCCAATAGAAACACAGGAAGCACCCAAAAACTTGAACTAGCTCACTAAATTCCAGTGGTAATAGAAGAGTGGCAGCTTCAAAGAAACAAACTGGCCAAGAGATCCAACAAGGAAGCTCTTTTTTAATCATCCCACTTACGTACTGAATAGATTGCAGCCATCTTTTGATACTTGTAAAAATCAACAAAAGTGGTAAAAATTGCCCAGTAATGCTTCTGATATTATCTTTTAAGAAAAATGAAATCTATAGCCTTTCAGAGAACTCAGCAGGACATTGCCTTTTCTTTGTTCCCCTTATCATTCATTGTATTCAGAATGGAATTAATGATTTTCTCAAAGGCTTATTCCTTTCAGAAATCAGTTCAGAAAAAACATCTGTCTTGGCAAAACAGCCAAAACTCTTCCAAAACAGGCCTTTTTAACTAGTGGATTGCTCCTTGAACTTTGATGACCTTCACAAGCACTTCAGCTCAGAAGAGATCGCTCTCATCCCACAGACCTGTTGGCCCCAGTGTGCAGGTGAAGGCAATGTCACAAAGGTGCGTTGCCCCACAGACGAATAATGATTTTTTTCCATGTGAATATTAGCATAGTCTTGAACTTGCTTATTGTGACTTCAAATGGTTGAAGGTTTTGATGGAGGTAGTGGGGGGAAGAAAAGGAAAAAAAAAGTGGAAGTTGTTAAAACATGTCTATAGATAGGAATTGCCATTTCCTACTCTAAATAGGGGAGAAGATTATGGTCTATTTTGGGAGCTACTCTGTCCCAGATAACAACATTTCTTCTGTCTGTCCTCACTTTGTCAGGACTGGGTATCTTTCCTCTTGGCACCTCTCTTTGCCTTTCAGCAACCTCCCCCTCCTGTAACCTTCGCTTATTCATATCCTTCTCACCAGGCTGCTTTATCACTGTTTCCTTGAGATTCTCTGTTTCTTTCTTCCCTGGCCTTCAATCTTCTCAGATGTGCTCTGAGAGGATCTTTCTTATCCCGTATCTTTCAACTCCAGGCTTGCCTTCCTATCCCTCCTCATAAATTCCTTCTTTCTCAGCCTCCTCCCCCTCCCTGCTCTGTGGGAAGGCTCAGGTAGAGGCACCCATATGGCGTATGGTCCTATGGAGGGTACCCAGCACATCCCAACCTGGACACTTATTGCCCCAGGAGCAGTAATCCTGGCAGGTTACCTCCTGCCCTCGGGCACAGGAGCCCCACACTGTTGCCCCACTTGTCCTTCCCTCTGCACTGGCTATTTGCTGCTGCTGCAGAGGTGGTTTTGGGGAGATGTGGGGTGGCCTGACAGGATATCCAGAAACATAATGCCATATGTTTTAGAAAGTCCTAGAACTGAATTTTCCATACTCCTCGGTACAAATGTTACTTTTTTGCCAAACACAGGCTCTGTGCATCTGTGCATCCTCTGCCCCCTTCCTCATCCCCAGGCACTTCCGTTGCTGGAACAGCTAATTTGGGGGCTTGCTATGGAGACTGTGAACTTACTGCAAGAGACTGCATTGGTCCAGGCCTTTATTTCTTGCTACTTTAATTATTTGTGTGAAGAAAATGCAGTCAAAACATACAGTTCCATGGGAATCAGACACTTGGCTATGCAGGTAACACAGAAAACTCTCCAGGTGACATTTCTGAGATAAACAGTCTATTGGATGCTGTTCCCAGGCTCAGGACTGCAGATGCACTCTCACACGACTGGGTTTTGTCCAACTGGTTTCTATTGTGAAACAGAAAAACTATTCTGGCAAATGCTTGTTCTGGAAGAGAGGCCACACAGATGTGAGGGGTCAGTTGAAAAACAGGCATTTCAGCAAGATAATATGCTCTGTCTGAGCTCTCTGAGCAATGAGCCCCTCTTTTGTAAGGTGTACAGAGATGGGAGGACCCTCTTGCCCCAGGAGGACTCCCCCAAAGAAGCTTGGCTTCTCTGGGCTCCAGGTATCAGGTGCAAGGGTGGCATTTCTCTCTTGTTGCTCCAGAGTGCTCTGCTGTACATCTACAGCGTCAAATAGGAAGGACAGCTGCATGTCTGATGTCACCGGTCACGATGCAGCTGTGTGTCCTCTCTACTCAGCGTGATGCCTTGTTGGTACAAAACCACCCCAGAGAAAGTTCATGCAGCAAAGTCCGTTTAATCAATGACGAATGTGTCGTTGCTGGTGCAGCCCTGTGAAACTCATTGGCAAAGTTACCACTTTGACATTTCATCACTGTAATTTAAGGGAACAAAAACCAGCCAAAAAATGACGTGAATTTTCTTATCAATCTCTGAGTGCAATCATAGCATATATTTTAAAAGGACATACAGCAACAAGGAATCCTTCACAAACTCAACTGGAGAATAATGAATCTGTTTCTACTGTGTGTTTTCAGGCCTTATACAGTTTATAACAATTAACAGGGGAAAATTATCTACTTTCCTTTGTTATTTAAAAAAAAAAAAAAAAACCTCATTCAATTCCTCAACTTGTACCAGCCTGTTCTAACAGAAACTGAGGCAGTTTGCCAAGGGCTAATGATTCAGATTTATATGATTAGTTTCTTTAGCCAGATACAGATATTTAGAGCAACTAATAATTTGTTCCGCTGCTAATCTCTAAAATGCCTGCAAGGACTCAGTCTAACTATGGTACTTCAGTCATGACATTTTTTTGTTCGTATTTTAGTTCTATGTTACTTGGAATTAATATGTTAACGTAAGAACTGAACAATGACAAGATTATATGACCCATATAATTTTTCACAGCTTGCCATCATAAGGATGTATAAGCAAAAACAACATAAGGGAGATGCACCTAGATAGAAGCTGAAGGTTTAATTAGAGAAAATTATGTGGCTATAAAATTGTCAGTGTTATATATAGCTGACCTTGATCAATCAAACTGTCCTTTAGTGGGGACACAGCCTAACCTTCTGACTGTATTTCTGCAGTTTAGAGCAGACTTTGGTATCACAGAGCACTGTTTTAGTCATGCCTGATAGTTTAGAATGCCTTTAATCTTAACTGTAACATGGAAAGATGCCTGACATTCAGAAATATAGTGAAAATCAGTTTTCTTTATGATCACTTGGGCTGGACCTTTTGGACTCTGGTGTGCTCAGGATTACTGATCATTTCTAAAAATGTAGCCTTATTGCATGTTGTAATATAGTCTTTTTTTTTTTTTCTGTATCCCTCTAAGTACCAGCTAATACAACTGGGGTTCATAAGGGAACCTTCAGGCATCTGTGCGATGCTGACTGTAATGCTACTAAACACTGCATTTACTGGTACATATCATGCAGTACTTAAGCTCGTAAAAAGTTTAAGACATCTGCCAAATCTGTAGATAACAACTGTGAAAAATGTTCCCCTTCTCATTGTGTGTCTGAAGTAGCAGAGGGAGCCCAGCTCTTGACTCATGGAATCTGTGATGCCCCTTTCTTCTCTCCAGGTACAGTGATGTGAAAATCTCCATTTTAAAAAAAAAAAAAAAAGCTTCTGAATAGGAAGGGAAGAGGGAGGAAAAGGCATCCTTTTCCTGTAATTAAATGGACTCAGATTGGGCTCTTTGGCCAATGCCCATCTAAATTGTTGTAAAAATTAACATAGGAATTACCAGATCAGAATGTCACAAACTAATGCTCCATCTGGTCCAGTGTTCTGTTTCCAGAAGTGACTTACACCAGATGCCTGAAGGAAGGAATAAAATATTAAACATTTAGAGAGTGCTATAAGTGCCCTAACCAACCACTAACGTGGTCATTGGGCAGCTGCTAGGAAATCTAGTGGCAGAAGGAGCCTGCCAGCATTTGTGCTTTTCTAGTAAATAGAGCAAAGAAATGCACTTCCCTGTGGGATGTTAGTGTCTGCGATATCCAGCCCTGTGCGTATTTATCATTCCTCCTGACCTCACATGCACAGATGCATCCAGATGCACACACAAATCAAAATGTGCAAGGGCTGCAACGCAATGCATTTCATCAGGGGTGAAAAGTTGCTCGGGAGACTCACGGGGCAGAATTAGTTTTGATCAAACTAAGACATTTCCATCTGATCCAGTCACCCTAGGCTCCCTTTATAATCAAAAGAGCAACACCAGCACTTTCAGGTCATGACTCTTCTGACTGGGTTTAGGTGTCTGCTTTAGGAGACAGTGACTCCACCGACTTGAGCTCCGTCGACTGCAAAATGTCCAGGTTGACTAGTTCAGATGTAGACCTCTACAGGGCAAATGTCTGCGTTTCACCAAATGAGTCCCACCTTTGGTGACAAAGCTAATATTTTTATAAGGGGTTTTGAAGAATTAAGATCCAAAATAGTTAAGGCACTTGGGGACATATTTCAGTCTGCCCCTCTCCTTAGTCTCTCTTCTTGCCTGGGCAGTAATTACATCTAACGGAGTCTAGATGATTATAGGAGTGGGATAAGGAGTTTTTTCTTTTAACTAGCAGCTCAGAATGATCTGTCTTCATAATGGTCAAAATGTGTTAGCAGTAGATGGCCATGAAATGGGTTGATTGCATCGCTAATGGTTGATCACATGAAACGCCCTCTGGATTAACATTAATTGGTCACCTTGGTGGAGACTTCAGATGAAAAATCTGTCTGAACAGAGACAGTGATTGGGCTTCTATTTCCCTTGTAGATTTTGTCCTTTAAAGGAGGTGGAAAACCCCTGAGGGGGTGGTTGCACAATCAGTAGATGTACAGAGAGTTACCTGCTTTCTCCAGGTCTGGTGTCTTCCAAAGTCACTACATCTGTGTTTGTCCTAATTGCTTTATATTTCTATGTTTTTTATGATTCAATATTTGATTATCTAAAATACAGCTTATATTCTAAGAGGTAGAAACTGGTTTGTTGTGTATTTTTTTATGTCTATTTTGTTAATCTTTCAATTTATAATTCTTTGTCTCCCATGATGGGGAACAAATTGACTTTCAGTGGCTAAGCAACAATAATGGAAATAACACCAGGGCTGGAAGCCCATTACCGTTCCTAACAAGCTAGGTCTACACAGGATGTATAAACAAAAGCAGAAAACTGCAAGGCACAGTATTGTATCACAAATCAATGTCAGAGAGCAACATAATATAGAAAGACAAAATTCACTCCCCCAAAGAGCAACATGCCTTTAAATACTATGTAGAAATCTTTATCGGTACCTAATAACAGCGAGAAACTGAAACTGCCTTTATAAAAGAACATATTGTCAGGTCTGAGAACAAATAACACCATGGATGAAAAATTAATTTGTAAAGTGTAAAATGAGGTATTGTTTAATGCCTTCCCTCGCAAGGACACATGGTGACAGTTTTTATTTATCGGAAGAGTATTTGCAAAGAGGGGAAAACTATCTCGAGGTCTTGTGTAGGCATGGCATAGAATAACAAGCTTGAAAAATTAGCTTTCTAGTGTTAGAGGCTGGGATAGGTTGCCTACAAAGATTGTCAGGTCTCCATCAGTGGAAGTTTCTAAACCAGAATTGGGCAAATATCTGACAGGAATGGCTAAACTCTCTATTCCTACTTTGCAAGTTGTTTTTCTTAACTTTGTTTCTTACTACAAAGTGGAATGTAATTCCCTGTATTTTATTATACGTAGAACAGGTATACAGTGCCTTGGTTTCTGAGCTCAGTCAAACTACAGGAATTTGGTGGAGGAGAACCCTGGAGCTGCTTGTCCTAAGAGTTACCGCTCATCTGGGCAGCCCTAGCTGTAGGATACCCGGAAAGCTGAGATGCTTGGAGATGTCTGGTAATTCAAGTGCATCTTCCCATGGACCTCAGATCTCTCTTCAACATGTATTTGATGATCTGCAATAAATTTAGCCTCTTAATATATTTTCAGAGTAGTTGAGGCTTGCCTGGTCTTTTGTGCTTCCGTCTGTGCTTCTGTCTATCCATGTCTCTCTCCTACTCACTTTCTTAGCCCTCTTGTTCCCAAGGAGGAAGAGTGGTTCACCGATGTCTGTCTCTCAAACCAGACAGTAGACCCCACAGCCCTCAGTCTCTGTTGCTCCTCCTGGTTCTTTCTGCAGTCCAGAAATTGGGCACCTAAATGCAACAACATATGACATAGCACTGGTGCTGCTGGTGAAGGAGCCAGGACTTCCTTCTGAATGAACCCAGTGGCACAAATCAGGAGTAGCTGTTGCTATAAAACTGCCATGTGGGTGAGAACAGTAGTTTTCAGGTGGTTGATTTAGAAACCAAAATAAAAAATTGGATTAATTACTGGCTACATTTACCTTAAATGTGAGTATGAAAGTTTTGCCTCATGGGACTGAATTTCATGAAGGCATTGGGTATCTTGGATGCCATGGTCTAAACACACTGGTGGAGATGTGAGAATGTTGTTGCTTTTTCTTCTCTGAGTTCAACAGCTTTTTTATATGCTGAGACTCAGAACACATGCAGTGCAGGGAAGGAGACCCTATTAAGTGGCTCATACTGGAACCCTTCAATCTGTGTAGCTGAGTTTGATGAAGACACTGTTTGCAAAAAGTATAAAATCCATAACAAATGGGGCATTTTGTGACAGACAGTGGTGATGGCAGGCTGTCTTGGAGTATTTTTTTCCACCCACAGCACATGCTGCTTTCAGGGCTTCTCTCCCACATTTCCTGCAGACTGGAAATCAGCCGCCAAGCATGGCTTGGAATAACTAAGCAATAGCTGCTACTTTTTGCAAAGGCTCCATGCCTGCGAGTGTGCACACCCATATATAGGAAGGACTTTTTTTTTCTTTCATATTTCTCTAGCACAGCATGTGGATGTGGCTGAAGTATTCATTTGAGTTAATATATATGAAAATAGTAGAGACCATTAAATATACATTATCTCCTCCTGCTAACAATCTTCAGTACTTTCACACTGCTGCACTGTGGCTTCTTCCCAGTGTTTTTTGCTTGCAAATGGCTGAGTCTCACCCCACGAGGGTCGGTGTTTCCAAGGAGCAGGGAGCAGGTTCAGAAGCTCACTGCGGGTCCCAGCATGAGGGGCTGGAAGGTAATGCCAGCGAAGGGAGCTGCTTGTCCTCAGCTTGCCAATATAACTGCTTGCACAGGCGTGCTGTGAACCAGATCAATGTGCTGACAAGTGAACTGACCTGCCTCAAAAATAACCTGGTAAAAAAGATTAATTTTCTGATCCACCTCACAGCATGACGCCACGAGCGGTTGCATTGGCACAACGGAGGGGGCCGCACGCTGCAGTGTGCTTCATGTTAAAGGGAGTAATGTCTTTAAAAATATCTCCCGGTTTTGTCTGCTAATGTTACTGAAGTAAAGTGAACAGGAGTTCAGCCATCTTTGTAGCTCACATGGGCACCATCTGACAGGGCGATGTGGGGTGGGCAATGGCCATTAGTCTCCTGATAGTAGCTGTCAGCGGGAAAGTACCATTTGGGGGATGACTTACCTCAATGCTGCAAATGGGCAAAGGTTGCCATGCAAAGCCCTGCTTCTAAACATGCCACAGTAGTGGCACACATCTTCTGTGTGTCACAGAAGTGACAGCTTCTAAGCATGCTGTCAGTGGCACACTGGGTACAAGCAGTCCTGGTGGCAAGGGAAGAACGGAGCACTTCAGTTTTCCAGGTTTTGACCAAAAGCTGCTGTCATCTTTGGGGACAACAGTGAGCAACGCAGGCTGGAGAGATAGGGGAAGGTCTAGGTGTGAAAATTTGGTGTCTGACCACGAGGCACAACTCTCTCTGGGCAGAGCCGGGCACAGCATCTACCTGTCACTGTAGCATTGGGTGTTTGCACCTTTTTTCATCACAGTGCTCCATGCATGTCTGAGTCTCAGCCATTACAGGATTTTCATGAGATAAGATGGAGAGTTGGGTGTTTCAGTTCCCCTCCTTTTACTTCTGGAAGGTGCTGCTCTTGTTGGAATAATTTTTCTGTTTGTTTTGGTTTGGTTTTTTTGGTCTGTTTTTCTCCATGGATTCAGCTTCTCACTTCTTCTGTTCATTGATTTGGACTGTGACTTTAGGTACCATACCCATTTCCAGAGACAGCTCATGAACTCTTGACTGGAGCCAGCGTGTGATTCCGCTTTTCTCACGCGTGAGAACTTCATGAGCAAACAGGACTGCAGATTGCCACCTTTTCCTCTCTGTAGCCTTTCTTTGGGTTTTGGTGGGGTTTTTTTGGTTAGGGTTTTTTTTAATGTTTTTTTGTGGGGTTTTTTTTGCTTTGCCTGTCTGAACATTCTGTATCTCCTACCTTAGGCACTACCATGGTCTTGTGCAGATATTGGTTCCGTTAGCTGTTAGGGAAATCATGTTGCCCCCAAATACCTCCTGTTAATAATGATGGGGTATGTTCAAACAACCAAGTAGCTGATCCTTCCTGTGCAGTCAGGAATCCAGGAAAAGATTTAAGGGCAGATGGAGGCTGTTAAAATAAGAGTGCTCACATGATCATAAACTAGGCTAGGGATGACACAGTTGGACTTGACAATGGACAAATTTTGAGTGTTGTCATATTTGTGAACCAAGAGGGTCCTGTGCCTTCAGCTTGGGAGCCAAACAGCTGAAATGTGAGCTGAGTTAGCTTTAAAAGCAAAGGTTCAAACTCAGATGTGATTTGCAGTGTGAGTGCACCATGTGCATCTAATTTGCTTGCAAGGAGATATCTAATTGTGGAGGGTGGTAAGGTTTCAGCTGTGCTGCCCTTTGGTATGTTCCTGAAATTAGGCAGCTCTGAATCTGAACTTGGCTGTTGTGACTGATCCCCAGTGCAGGGGTATGATCATATCATGACCTGATGAGCAGGTAATGCTCTGGTGGTATATGGACCTATAGGCTTACAGAGGCAGATGGTGAAAGCTAGAGTAGTCCTAAAACCACTTCATGGGGCAGCATATACTGATCAGGAGAAGAAGAGGGTCATAGCTGGTGCTCATGGTGCAGCCAAGCATCATGTCCAGCATGCAAAGTTGTGTGCCTAACTCTCTCATGAGAGCGCCGTAGCCAGGACACATCGCTGTCAGGTGAGAGTACAGTGTGGGAGATCATGAGCATGCTTGAAATAAGACTTTTGTGGATCTCCACCTGAGCAGAGAACATCTGATTGTACTTCGGCATCACTTTGCCACCAGTATGTCTTCCCAGATTCATCCCCTGTGGTAGGTATATGTACTTTGGTAGTTTTTCCACTGTTGTTTTATGACTTGCTGTAGTAGAAAAACTCTCCTGAAGCAGCTGCCTCAACTTTGTTTTTGCCAGCTACTCAGAGGAGTAGAAATTGTTAGCAGTCGGGGTAATTTGCTCCCCTCACGCTGCAGCTACTCTGTCATTCTGTCCCACTCATAAACTACTTGACTGTAATCTTAGAATTGCATAATATTTTTTTCCTTTCTATTCTTATTAGCAAGGTACTCTAGAGTTAGATGGTCACATACCATTTTCTGATTTTTAGCTTACTTTTGTCCTTTCTTGTTTATGTACATCTGTCCTGTGTGGGTGTTGACCTTGGGTTTGAATAGCTCTCCTTCCCCAATGTATTTATAGATGGCAGTTATGTCCCCTCTTAGCCTTACTTTAATTAGACTTCTGTAGTTTCTCTCATGTGACAGATTCTCCATTCCCTCGATCATCTGCCAGCCATTATTTGTGTCTGTTCCAGTTTTGCTTTCATTTCTCATGAGTATGAGTGACCAAAATTGCACCCACTATCCAAATGAGGTGTCAGCAGTACTCTGTGATTTTCTACTAATATTTCTCAGTCTTTACTGGAAAGTAAAGGCTTTCCCAATAACTCCTTGCATTGCAAATTTCTTTTTCACTGACGTCCACACTGGTGGTTTATAATCCTGTGATCGATTAGTACAATCAAATCTTCTTCCTCTTCTGTTAATTTGAGATCTGCCATAGGAACCTGATTATACTTACAGGAACACACATACAGCGCTAATGCTCTCAGTGAATGCAGCTGAGGTGAGATTTTGAGCTTGCTGTAAATATTCTGGGATGATTTTACTCCATTATGTATAACTAAATTACTGGGTAAAAGCTGAGCATCTCACCTTACTGGAAGCGAAGCAGCAAAACCCGCAGCAGCAGTTATTTCTGGGTGGTACAAAGAACATGTTAACATGTAACCCATCAAGGCAGCCAAATGGAGAAAATTAATATTGAAGAACAATCTGTAAGAACTCTAGGAGATTTTGTTAGTTTTCACGTCCAAAGTGTTATGTTGTCTTTTTTTTACAAAATGTTAATAAGGATTTTTTGTATCTGTGTTTATCTCCTTTTCTTCATCTGACTGTTTCTTAAAAAGCTCATGTAGAAGTTCTACGGTTTAATGAAGACAGGACAGGAATTAGACTGACACCTTATACTTGCTATAAGGAGGTTTATTTTGAGGTCAGAGTTTATGGGAAGGAGTTGGGGGATGTGAGAGAATGATTTGGTCATTAATTGCTGGGCTCTCCTCCAATCTCCTCCACCTCCCTCACTTTGGTAGAGATACCCTGAAAATGCCAGTGCTTTGACATTTGTGGTCTTTGGACTGTTTAAGTCTAGGGAGAAGCTATTTTTCTGAAGTGCACCTGTCAGTATAATGAGTGTAGTGAATGAACTACGCCAGTTTATTTACGAATTAGGAATTTAGGCTGAAACCATGGTAAAAATGTGGTGGAAGCCCTTTTTCAGCACATGAAAAGTCCATAAACTGGTGAAAGAATCTTGAGTGATTCCGAAGCGGGTTTAATTCCGAAGAGTCATTTTTCTGGGCTTCTAACTATAACAGTCAAACCACAAAGAAGAAAGCCACAAGGTAGAGTCACATTTGGCTTGAGCTTGGCCTGGATGGGCAGCGTTATATTTAAGCCCTGGTCATGTCAAGCGAAAGGAATGTGTTGAGCAATTTCACTTATCGTGGTATGTAAAGCCAGAAGCTCATGTCCACCTTTTGAGGACAAAGAAATACAAAGTAGATTCTTCTACTGCTTAGAAGAACCATTTCAAGGAGTGACTCCATTTCATTTTGGGTATCACTGGAGTCTACGAAAATACATCTTCAGCTGTAGGTGTCTAGTGGTGCATAAGCAAAGGTAGGAAAGAGGAGAATAGCACTGAGATGCTGACCTCACCCTTACTGGGCAGGCACATGTTAGCATGAAGCTGTCAGTCTTGTTTTGCTCAGAGACACAGTTACATGCAGAAGTCATACAACAGCGCTGTACCTGCACCTACAGTTGGGGCATCTGCTCCCATAACAACACTTGTCTGCATTTAGCTTCACTGCAAGTGCTTGGTGCCTCAGTACTAATACCACATAGCATCAAGAAGAGTTTCTAGAAATTCTCTTACATCTAATTACATCTAACTAATCGTGAACTAATCTAGCTAAGAACAAACACCGAGGAATTGGAAGTATTCTTCTGTCTTTTCAGGCAGATTCAGAGCCTGTTGTTAGAGTGATTTAAAAAAAAATTCTGAAAAATTGAAGTTTGGAATGCTGTTGTTAGATAATTGATAAGCTGATTACTAAGGGGGGTTGAAGTGCTTATAGAAATGAGGTACAGTTAGTCCTTTTAGATAAAAACAAGGCATGAGTCTTTATTAAACAAAGGTCAGATTCTACTACCATTAGAATAAATGGGAATTTTCCTAGTGGAACAACATGAGGACTTTGACATCAAATTTGTGCATGAAATGGTCAAGTAGATCCCTAGGACCAGTCTGTCATTTCTGAAAATATTACATAACCACTCTCGGTGGCAACTAAACTTGGTATCCACATTTGAAACAATGCTTTACATTTAATGAAACTTCTCATGACCATTAGAAAATGTGGGTCAAGTCCTGAATTACTGATCAATGTAATGATCCCCATAAGGGTTTTGCTATAATATGTAAGTAATGACACATTGCAGTTAGAACCTTGCAGTTTCAGACCTGCAGCGCTTCTATCTAGACCTTTCCTTGCAGAGAAAGAGAGGACAAGTTTCTTAAGGGCTGCCTCAATATTGACTGTAATATCAAATGTGACTTTATATGCAGTGTAATCTGATCAAGTGCACACTGCACAGTACTTTGAGATGGGGAAAAACGATTTCTGTGATGCCATAACACCAAGGTAGAGATCTAGGGTAGCACGATGTGACAAAGAAAGTAGTATAATTCAGATGAGAAAGTGGTGGTAACCCCTTTACTCTTGTGAAGAGAGCCACTCTGTGTACCAGATATTCAAAGCAAAACCTTTTTATCTCTGCTGAATGACTTCCTTCCAGCCACCTGGGTTGTTACACTACTGGGCTTTCAATTAGAGTTGACACTTAAAAAGGGTGTCCTCTATGTAGTCACATCTGTAGAGATAGCTCATTGCGCACCACAGCACCACAGGAGATCAGCTTTGAAGTTGTACCTGTCTGTAATGAATCATGGTGTTTGTCAAACAAACTGATTTTCTCATTCTAGAAGTGAGCTTGAAATGTGGTGGTGGGTTTTATGTTTTACCAGAGAGATACATTTCACTCGCTTTCTGCTTTCATTTCCATTTCCTGAAATTATAAAAGAGAATGTAAGAAGCCCAGATGTATGAACTAAATGGCTCTTCTCTCTTACAGCAACTTGTGAACTGGATAACATGAACTGTGATCAAAATTTTTACATGGTTGGGACTTTACATGGAATCTCCCTGCTGGGTAGATTCTGGCACTGTCACCTTTCCCTTAGAATAAGAATCAGTCCAATATCCCAAGTCATTCACTGATTTTCAGGAAACTTAAAAATTAGCATCTTTGAGACTTTTATTTTATATGATGTTTTATTTTTTGTTTAAAATGGGAGAAAGGGTTAAAAATCATTTGGGAGGAACAACAGATGTGCACACTCACACCATCATATAAACCTCACATCCTTAGGAAACCACAAAAATAAAGTAGAAAACACTATGTGAGGTATTTCTCAACATCATCCCATTGCAGCACATCACAGACATTTTTATAATATCGTGTGATTTTCATATATCTTAAGTAGCTTTCTTTTTTTTTTGGCTGTAGGATTAAAACAATCCCTTTGTAAAGACTCATCATGACAGTGCTTTAAAGTGCCACGACTGGCAGCTCACAAGTCTTCTTAAAGTTGGACGGCTGACATAATAGCGTCTTATTTTTACCACTGACCTAAATCAAGTATTGGATGGATCAAGACTTCTCTATGATCTCAAAGGAGGGATTTTGTTGGTTTTTTTTAATGTCATGTTCGGCTATTGGTTACTTTATGCTGAGCTGTGAACTGTGTGGTTATTGGAAGCAGCATTAAAAGCCAGGGAGTGCCTCTGTTTTCAAGAATATCTATCACTAATGTTTTAGGCACCTGACTGGTTGTAGACTGTATTTACAACCATATAGGATACATATTTGACCTGCAGACAGCAGAGATGAACAAATCCAAATTGTCCAGAGTGAAGAGATTAAAAAAATTATGGAGGGTGAGTGAAAAATATGCATTAGTCTATTAGAAAAATTGCAATGGTAACAAATAAATTACAGGCAGATAATGTTGATGACTGCGGACAAGCTGTCCTGCTGCATGCACGGTATTTGATGAGACTTTTCAATGCTGGTTTTGATTGTGTGTTTATTGTCGTGCAGATTAGTTGCATCTTTGCAAATTTCTAGAGACATTAAACATTCATGTTAATTTGACTTTTGAGAAAAGTTTTAGAGAATTTGAAACAACAACAACATCATTTATACAGTAAAAACCCATGAGGAAATAAAGCTAAACTGATTTCCTCAGTGGCCTTTAAAAAATGCCATTTAAGGGTGGATGAATATAAAAAAAGCATTACAAAAAAGCCCCCTCTTTTCCCCTCAGGCTGTATTTTAGAGCTGTGATATATTTTAGAGCTGAACTATATGGAACATGTTTAAAGTGCGTGTAGTGTTGGAATCTAGCCGGATGGTCAAATGAATTCAATGACATTTGAAGGGCTTGTTTACTTTATAAACAATTGTGTATCTTATAGGTTGGAAATAAGACCCTAGAGAAACTGAACAGATTATTCTTTCCCAAACATGAAGTTAATTTGGTGCAACAAGTGAAATAGGAATGCCTCTGATGTTTCATAAACTGGTTTCTATGGGTTTTCTTGAGAAGTTTGGGGTCAGTTTTGCCATTGTTAAGTATGATGCAAAGAGGAGTAATTTTAAAAGTAATTTTAAAGTCATTAAATAAATTTGTTTGGATGCTTTCAGAAGATGGGGCTCTGATATCAGTAATTAAGTTACATAAATTATCTTGCACTATTAGATAAATAAGGTGCATTTTCCATAATCTGAAAATCCTTTGACTTGCTTCCTGGTAATAATGATTTGAGTATTTGAAAGTTGCTTTGGTATGAGATTCCATCAATGATAAGAAATGGTTGATTTCTATAACGTGCAGCAATTTATAGTCAGAACATTGAGTAGTAAAGGATTTCCACATTTTTAAATCTGTCCTGAAATAGAAGCAATGTCTCTATTTACGGTTTTGTTCGTCAAAAAGTGTTATTGACGGAATGAAAATTATATTTTATTCATCATACAAGTTTCATTTGTGCAAACAGGCACAGTTTCCTTAGAAATTAAAACATATCCATTAAGCATAAGTAGATATTATATCATATTAAGTGACATGAGATAATTACCATAGTCAAAGCATGGTACTTAAATGGGCTCAGGGAGCGGTTTAGTTTTAAGAGACAAAATGTCCTTCTTGGATAGAAATATTTTATTTGTCTGTGTATGTTGTTGTGCAGCTGAACACTTTGTCCTTTACCTCCTATTTGTAAAAGCTATTAAACTGCAGGCTATTAAGCATCCTTTAATTGATGCATTTTCTGCTCTTCTCCCTAAAGCCTTTGTCCCTATTCCATCATTGCGGTACCTGATATTTCAGGGTAATATAGCTCAAAATTAAATTTCTGCTGAAGCAAATGTCAGTTTTAAATGCTACTGTTTCTTTTTTCCTACTTCAAACTATTCTGGATAGAAGTATGTCAAAATCGCGAAGAGGGCTTTTATGGTTGGGATTGAAACAAAAGGAGTAGACCTTTTATTGTGCAGAGTGTGCATTTATAATAAGCCATAATATATTTATGCAGGAGATTATATGTCTATGATATGGCACGCACTCGCTTCCTCCACTTAACTCTCAGCATTAACTTGCTCAGTATTTATGGATATATCAAAATTATGATTTACATTGTACTTAGCATTAACATCCCTTGCAATAGCTCTGCATAGTTCTTGCCATCCTTCAGAATACAGTCATAAAATGAAGAGATTAACAGATAATTAAATTAAATTCTTAATTATTTGGGGATGATGAATTCACTCTGTGATTCCAGAAAAGTGTAGAGAGCCTTTTTCACAGGCAGTATAAATTGAAACCAATGGAGCTATGGTGATTTATGCCTGCTTGAGGTTCTGACTCATGCTGTTAATTATCTACTCCCCTTTTAAAAACATATTAATAAAAATTGGATGTAGGAACTGTTTATTAAAACATGAAGCTTTCAAGATATTTTTGAAATATTATATACTTTCAAAAGATAGCATTGCTTGAAAAGTATTGGCCATTTTTCACACCAAATAAAATTTCCTTCAGCAGAAGGCAGGGAAACTTCACTTTTGTATCTCCAGCACTTTCTGACATCCATGGGAAGTCTTTCATTGTTTTCAATTAATTTCTTGATCTGGCCTATGTTTCATGTGGATCTCCAAAGTGTTGGCGTATATCACTGACAGTTCAGTCTTCCAAAGTGTTCAGCAACTATCCACTCCTGCTGGTGAAGTGGCTGGTAACTAAACACTCCTAAAAATACAGCCAACTCAGCTAATTAAGGACAGAAAGCCAAACTTTGCAGAAAAAAACCCAGGAAAATTAATTCTAGGGTCAAAACCAGGAGCAACAATAAGCAATCAATCTTCCTGTACTCAATTCTGAGTACATTTGCTTTAAAAAAATCTCTCTAGAGTCATTATAAAGAAGATTACAGATTACGATATTTAATGGGCATGCTGGGTTGTCACGAGGACTGAAGATTATAATATTTAACTTACATACTGAGCTGTCTTGAGAGCTCATTAGTAATGGTTGTTAATGATGCAGAGATATTTGGTTAACACTTGCACCAAGCTTGGAAGGAACACTGTGCCAAGTTTTGTTAGTAATAAAAAAAGTAAAATAATTGTCATGGAAACATGAAAATTGATATGAAATATATAATGGCTACTTCAGAGCCACTGAGTCTCTTGTGTAAACCTTTATTTAGAAAATGTTTAGAGCCCACATTATTTACTCAATAGTACACCCCATTGTGAGCCATCACACCTATAAGTATTTAAGCTCCGGTTTTTTTAATGGATTTTTGACCCAATAGTCTGTGATGACTATAAAACCCTATTATGGTCTTTCATGCCAAGTGTTTGAAGGGATGTTTGGAGTAAATATGCCTTTTTAAAAATCTCTATAATTTCCTCTGGAAAGTACTTATGATGGTGGGCTGAAGCAATTTGTTCTCTTCAGGAACAGCTCTTGGAACTGCCACTGATTCCATAAGGAAGCTGTACTGCCCTGCTTCATAATTTGTGTATTTTAGGCCACGGATTGGTGTAAAAGCACTTATTCTGAAGCAATTTCTCTGTCTTGCTGCTTCTTAAAAATACATCTTGATGAATATTATTTTAGGTGGCTTGTGTTACTATGCCTAGGGACTGAGATGTCTTATTTAAGTGCTTTTAAAATACTTTACCCTTTTAAAGAATTATTGGCTGATCCCCCAGCCCCAAAAGCAACACGGCTGAAATGCTTAAACCTGTTAACATCCAGTCTTGTAATCCGGACTTTTAGATAAAAAGGCTTTCACCCTCCCTCAAGTGGCAGCGACCTGCAGTTTCACCGTGGTGACAGAAGGTAAGACTGCAAGTTCCAGCTACTGTGGCCTCATATATTCTGTTTGCTCGCCATGACATCTCCATCAGGCAGGAATATGGTGTAACTTTAAACCTTTTTGGAAAATGCCATTTCTTCCTTGCAACGTGCAGGACAGATACTTCTGGGTCATGCTCTGTCATAGCAACCCGCAGGAGCTCTGCCTCTTCTGCACAAGAAAGCGTATGTATAGAGGAAAAGCTGATGGCACAAGAACTGAATGAGCAAAGATGGTTTTAGGAAGGGAGCACGCATCTCAGGAACTATCTCGATGACTTCTTTTCTGCCTCTCCCTCTAGTAGCTTTTAACAGGAGACTAATGGGTGCAAAAGTCCATCAATTAGCACTCCCCTCCCCTTCCATTTTCAAGGGTGCCTCTCATCCTCTGCAGCAAGCGCTAATGGGAGAAGGATAACTGGGAAAAGAGTGGGAAAGAGGGAGGAGGCATCTGAAAGTCTTCAGATGATCCTCAGTGTGGGCAGGCAGGGAAGGGCTTGGGCATCCTCTTGCCCCTGTCTGAGCTGTTCCTGCCTTCCTGCAGCAGAGAATGAGCCTGCAGCACCCATGGGTGCCCGCCCAGGCGGAGCTGGATCAGCCCTCCGGCGGCATGAGCAGTGGGGACCTTCCCGATGCCGAACTGGTTAGTGCTGGCAGGTAGGAATGGGGGTCTGAGAGGCACAAGGATGACAGAGACCCCCCCAAATCCCAGGTACAGAAGTGGGGGGTGGGTTGGGGGAACTGCTTACTGTGTTGGCACAAGGCAACAGAGGGGTCAGGGTTTCTGGTTTTGTGGGCCTCCCTTTGCTTTCTCCTCTCTTCCCTTTCAATGGCTTTGTGATCAGCTGGTAGAGGAAAGGAGGCGGAAGGAGGGATTTGGATGCAGCAGCTCGCATCACCGACTTTTTGCTGGGACCAACTCCCATCACTGGGATTCCTTTGTCCTTGGGTAAGTAATTGCCGAGGATGAGCAACAGTGACTTATGTGGCTTTTAGTCCCCATATTTGAGGAAAGATTTGTCTGTGTCCCCTTCAAGTCCCCTGCTTTCAAGGACTTCCTTGAACGGCTAAGCCAGGAGGCTCTGCCATTTTCCCCTCCAGACTGGTGATTTGTCCCCAGGCGCAGGACTCAGCCCCACTGAAAGCACCTGCTTGGAAAGTGCTCAGACAAACGAACCAGGAAAGGGATTAAACATCAACCAATTGCATGTAAATGCAAATCAGTCACTTATTACTTCAGGTTTATGAAAATGACAATGTCCAGTCATTCATCTCGGGGAGGCCACCCAGCACTGCTGCTCTGTACGTGACGCTTTTTGCTGCTGAGGAATCACAGAATCATAGAGTCGTCTAGGTTGGAAGGAACCTTTAAGATCATCGATTCCAATCATCAACCTAACCAAACAAACTGCATTGATTTAAAATGAAAACAGAAAGCGTTTTAGTATGTTCTTGGGCACGGCAATTAGTGTGAAATAGGTCTTCCCTGCAAAGACAGGGTTGCTTGAACTGGTCTTAGCTACGCAGGTCCTGCCCTTTGTGTTGTGAAGCTAGTGAAACAAACTATAAATGAATAGAAATGTAGATTACAGATATTGCTGTGTACTGCTCCTTTTATAACTCTTATAATGTTTGTCATGACACTTAACTATTAATATCTGGTGTATTAGTTTAAAACAGGAACTACGTAATTCACTACATATGTAAGTGGTAGAACTGTCGCTGCTCGTTCGCCAAGGTCAGTAGGGGACTCCCAAGTATGGTAAAGCTGTTAAGTGTAAACTGGACTAGAGAATCTATACGTGTCTCCAAATCTCAGTGACCAGGCTTTAAATTACTTGATTTAATTTTTTTAATGGACTTTGTAAAACAATCTGCAAATATATCCTGTTGCAACTTTACATTAAAATGCAGAACGAGTGAAAGCGCATGTGCTATTATAAAATGCTGCTTCTGCTTTCCTTTTGAATTTTGCAAACCCCTGTGGCTAAAAAACAATATCAAAACGTAACACACTGGCCCAGTGAAACCTTACTCATGCAGGTGATTTCACTTACGACAACAGGTTTTTTTAGTTTCAGTGGGGACTGCCCATAAAATTAAACATACTGATAAATGTTTACTGCACTATCAGACAAAATTAATGAATTTTGTTGTTACAAAATGACTGAAGTTAGGTGTTCACTGTCCCAGCAATGTCGTGAGGTTTTTGTATGGAGTTGATTGTAAGGTAGCTAAGCCATAGCTACACAGACCAGGAACCTAAGGGTGGTCATCTGGTGGACTGTGTATTCACCTCCCTCACCGAGGCATGTATGACCCCGGCAATAAACTGCCAAGGAGACCTCCCCAGGGGGAAGGGTCCCCCTGACATTTTGGCTGTCTTGGCAAATTCCTTTCATTTGGAGGTTATTTTGTCTGAAGATATAGGAGAAGCTGCTTGTTTATTATCTTTGTTTCAGTTTGAGTTACAGTCATACCAGGGATGTCATCACAATCTCTTCAGCATTTTAAACAAAGTTTTACAGACAAAATAATACTCTCAAAATATCACACTGTAGTTCAAGCATTTCAGCAGCATAAAGCAAAAATGAAAAATACAGCAAGCAAATCAAAATGTGCATTTAAAACTTTTTTTACAGTGTTCACTTTTTTTGTAAATCACTCTTCACCTGTGATCCTCATTTCACCATCCAACATGCTAAGAAGTTGCCTGCACACCTATTTGGAAGTCAGTCTTGCTGATGCTGTGCTAATGGCTGTTTGTAATCACTGTTAGCAGTGACAGCACGCTGTACAAAATTTACTTTAGCATTTCTAGTCAGCATTTTCACTGTGAATGATGAGATCTGAGGTTTCTGGAGTGAAATCCTGGCCTGCTTGAAGTCATTGGCAGACCTCCATCAGCTTCAATAGGTCAAGAATTAAATGCTGAGGGTCTTCTGGGTGAATGCATCTAATTTAACAAGCCGTGTGGCACAGGGGCTTAGCTCCATTGCTTGCACAGTTAGGTAGCTCCAAATCTTCTGCTCCTACTTAAATGAGATGCAACATTCTTAATTGATTTAATTTATTTTTAAATTATAAAGAGAGGGGAAAGAGGAAGGGAAGCACTGGAATTCAGCTCTCCTGTTCAGGGACAACATGAACAGCTTCTCGGATTTTGCATTACTTACCTCCAGGGTAGAGGGACTGCTTACCACCACAGCCCAGTCTCCTTTTGCTCTTTTCTGTAAGTACCCACCCAGGCTGCATCCTCATGCCTTTAGTTCCCATGGACTGAGCTTCTTGGCACTAATAAAACAACAGCAGTGAGCTGGTACTTGGCCTTTGATTCATTGTATGTAGCCTTAATGGTCGTCTTGGTAGAGTCTCAAGGTTTATTAAAAATAAAGGGTCAGTATGCCACTATTGGATATAGAAGGTTGAGTCTAGTCCTCTTAAATTAAGTTTCTAAATAGGATCTGGCCTTTTCCCTCTCTTTCCAAGCAGGAAAAAAGGGGAAAGCTGTGAATATTTTTGTCTTCCCAAGAGCGTTAATAGGGGAGAAGCTGAAATGTAATTTATTTATATTCAGCAAAAATAGCTTTTTATGCAAAAAACCTGGCTTTTTATTGCCCATATCTAAAGGACTGACAAAATGGTGATGTAAAATGAAAGCTCCTGCCTCGCACATTTTTAGTACTACAACTGACTTCCTCACTAGCAGGATTTGGGGGTTTCTCTGCCTGAGAACAGACTTCCAGTGGGTTGAGCCAGTCTTGACTAGCAGTTTCATGGTCCTTTGAGGGCCTGTTGAGATAGATGGGTCGTGCTGCTCAGTCCTGTGACACGGTCCCATCATGAAGGCAGATCTTTGCGACATTCTACCTCCCCATCACCCAAAGCGGTGAGGGGTCTCTGGGGTCTAGCAGGACTGTGGGAGATGGGCTGTGTTGTGACACAGCTCTCCAGTATCACAACTGGTGATACTGGTCTCCTCCACTTTCCCCAACGCAAAAAGAACGCTGAGCAGGGAGCTGCCCTTTCCCTTTTGCTGGCATGTCTATCAAGAAATGTGTAGGTAAATGTCTGTGCCCAGGGGCTTTCTTACACAACTCAGTTACTGTTTGCCTCCTCCGAGTGCAGGGCAAGCATTTATTACCCAAGGCTCCTGCATCTTTGACAGGAAGAATAGTTTACATAAGTAAGGAAGCACGTGAGCCTGGTTCAAGCCCGCACCTGAGGAACTCTGCTGCTGGTTAACCTTGCATGTGCTCTGTGCTAAATCAAGTATTTAATCTGAAAATTTTATAGGCTATACTCACACAAACTAATGTGAAGAATTTAATGGCAAATAACACAGTCAGTGAAGACCTACTTAAAATAATTTATTATTGCTTTTTTTAAAAAAAAAAAACCAAACAGCTGTTGAGATTGTACTGGGGACTCCTCTTGAACCGGTCTCCTTAGAGGGTAATGGTGACTTCTTCCCCTTTGCCCAGCAACAGCACTGAAGGATGGAAAGGTGAAAGTATCCTTGAAGTGTAGTGCAGAATATCTGTTTAGTAGATAATTGCTGCATTTGGAGAGGGTACAGAATTAATGGTATGGTGTCGTTCTGGAAAAATAATTGCACATATTAGAGAAACAGTGCTAATAGCTCAGAATGCCTCTGCAAATGCAGAAGTTTGCATAATTACACAAATTTGGTAAGTGTAAAAGCCATGTAAAAGTAATGATTTCTGATGGCAGTATGCAAAATGGCAAGTCTTTCAGTTCATAAAGAATTTGTTTATGCAAACTCTGGACTTTAGAGAACTCTAAGGACTTGCTCCCTTTGCTTTTAAGTGTTTTACTTGGTGCTCTGGACCCAGACGGTTTTTGCCTGCAGTTATCAGTTCATGTCTTCAAGCAGAATGACTGGCTTTTGCCCACACCTCATATCATATAGTGAAAATCAGAGTGGTCTCCAGCACAGGTTGAAGACGTCTTAAGATGGAGGATTGGTCAGGAAGATGGGTAGCTCCTTCCTTTCCGCAGGCTGATAAACAGGATTTTTTTCTTTCCATCTCCCTAACAGAGCATCTCCCAGATCCCTTTTGGCCTTGCCTCAAACATGGCATTGTTGTATTTATGGCCATTTTTCTCCCATTATGATATCCTTTTATTACTATTGGCTTTCAAGTAACTCATGTGTGAGGCAAGGGGGAAAAGTATTTCTGTGTGTTGACTCCGTTCTGCTCTAATACCTACAAAGAGGAAGAATGGGGGTCTCTTGAGCCTTTCTGAGGCCAGTCTTAATTTTGTCATTCTTGCTCATTGCTAAAAAGGAAATGTCCTTTCCATTTTCAGCACAAAGGAAAGGACATCAGGAGCTGAGTGGTGCCAGCAGGCACCCCCCCCCGTGTTAATAGAAAGCCCAAGAGGGTATCTTTTAACCAGGATGGTGGTTGGAAACCTGCTAGGGTACATTTGAGAGTATGTAGCTTAATTCATTCAGCCTCAGAGACTGAGAAGGGGAGAGAAAAGGTCTTTCTTAGTATGTTGACTGTTAGTATCAACCATCTGGGCAAGCCGGTTTTGTTATGGAAAGCTTTCTATCATTCAAAGTACCCATTTGTTTTGAATGTCTCTGTTGAGTTCATGTATTAGAATAGCTGAGCTGCAGGAAGTGTAGTAAAGCTGTATCCCACAGATGTTCTCAGAAATAAAGAGGTGCAGTGACTCAGAGGAGGGTATGCTGATTTACCCCAAGGTGGTGTTCACATCTGGACTTTGGACTTGTACAAAGCTAAGCCCTTGGAAGCAGGCAGGCTTTAGAGGTGACTTGGTTGGCCCTTTGGGAATATGGCCAGACTGCTAGCTGGAAAGTCAATAATATGATAGAATTTATGAGCATTTGGTTTGAAGCTGGAATCCGATCTGTACAGAGTGTGGAAAAGATTTCTAGTCAGCATTTCTTGCCATTCCTTCTTTTACCCTGTTGTTGCTCCCCGTAAAGCTTGGAGCAAGCACTTGCTGGACAATATGAATGAAACAGGTTTACAGCTGCTTCCTGCATTTCACTGCTTTTATTGCTTCTGTCGAGCTGTTCCTGAGAACTAAGTATGTCTCAAATAGTAACGTGATTGACAGTAAGTAGATGGGATATTATTCTTCTCAACATCTGCTACAGTTTCAGGCAATGTCTAGCCATTGATAGGGTAAAAAGTCCTTTTGCAGAAGGACACGTCATCCTAGTCTTTCTTTCAGTGAAGAGTAATCCCTCCTGGAGCCTTATCGAGACTGATAGATGGCTGCAACTAAAAGTCATGCTAGGGTGGACTGAAGTCTTTTGGCGCTTCGTTCTTCACAGAGGTACTACAAAGTGATGTGACACGAAGACTTCAAGCTCTCAGCTTCAGTCATGTTCCCTTGTCAGTTCTGCCAGAATCATTTGTTTGCTCAGAAAATGAAGCAGTAATGGCATAAATTACTTAGAATAAATTCAGCGTATTTTAAAAGCAACAAAATAATAAAGTAAAGCTGACATCTTTTTTGAAAGACACATATATATCTCCCTACGAATCACAGGATTTGTAAATTCTTCATGGATTGTAATCCAAAAAGATTCTTGTAAATTCTTCGTGGATTCTCCTTCAACAACTTTTTGCCTCTTAAATAAAAATAAAAAAGGGAACTAGGTTTTGTTAGTTTATAACTGATTGGTTTGGTCACCTTGATACTACAAAAGCCGATATGTGAAAAATGTAGATCTTAAGTATGACAAAGGCCTCTGCTTTCCCAGTTCATCTCCCTAAGGCTTGTTGATTGCTTCAGAATTTGCATCTTAGGTATGTATGCACATTAATTTTGACCACTGCAGATTATAGACTTGATTTTACAGTGGGGTTACATACAAGGCATCCACTGAGCACATCCATGATTCTCTTAAGTTCCAAGTCCGGACAGTTTGCTCTAGCTGACTTGTGCATGGAGCTCCTCTGGGCAGTGACCCTGGTATCTGAATACTAGGTACAATTCTGGTAGAATCCGTGCCCTGCTGACAGAGCTACCCAAAAAGTGGGGATCACAATCCTCTTGGCAACATTCAGCCCACTGTGCAGGCCAGCTATTAGCTTCTGTGGCGAGTCCTCCTCTTGTACTCATTTCTCTACTTCTCTACTTCTAATCATACTTCGGTATAAACTGCCAGCATTTTTAATGTTTCTGCTTCTAAGCAGTCTAAAGCCTGTTCTGAGATCTAGCTCAGGGACTGCGTCTGAGTAGCCAGACACTGCTCGTGGAGGTTTGCAGAGAGCATGAGCTCTGTGCAATTCATTATTAAAAACTCTCAGGCTCTTTCCTTCACCGCTGGGACTGCTCCTGACAGTGAGTCTGCTCCTGACTCCCCGTGACTGAGCACTCTGGAACCCATGGGAGTCCCCCGAGGAGTTTATTCCTTGCCAGGGGGTGCAGCAGGTTGGGGTGCAGGCTTGTGCCCAGGGCGCTCTGCCTCGCAGGGGATGCCAGCTGCTGCCAGTACCCTTCACATGTCTGTAAATAGCCCTCGTTTTCCTTCGTCATCCTCTCCATAATTAATTTCCCCTCAGCCCTTTGTACACCAGGACAAGGTAAAGAGGACTCTACCTTAGGACTCTATCTTTCTGATTTGTGATAAAAGTGTTTCTAAGAATATCTTGGAGAGATCCCTGTTGGCTTCTTTTCCTACCACATAAAATCCAGAAATCATATTTGCCTTACCCCTGTTTGTTTTGCTTTCTGCTATGAATTTGTGTCTTCTTCAGCACTCTTTCATAGGATTACCTGTGGAGCAAGAGGAAATGATCAAAGGATCGGAACAATTAGTGTATGAAAGAACATTAAAATACGTATAAAGTACTTTGATTTAATGATGAGTAATGTGGAGATGGGTTTGTAACAGTCTACATATTTATGAAAGAAGTAAACATGAGGAAAACAAGAAAATATGTGTCATAACAAGTCGGAGTTTAATTTATGTTCAAGGAAAGACATTTTAAATGGAATAATGTATGCTGAATATCACGCAAAGCTTCCTGCCTGTAACATCTCTTCAGCTATGGAATAGTTCCCAGGGGATGCAGCTAAATCCCTTTGCCATTATATGAAAATTTTCAGCTGACCTAGAGGAAACACTAAAATATTGATTTAGGAGGACAGTCTTGCATCAGTAAAGAGGTGGTCTGAATGATCTAATGTTTGGGGTTGTTTTCCATCACTAATTCCCATGGTGTTTGAATTTGGCAATATCTGTGGAGGGTAAACAATCTCAGAGATGTAGTTTCTAGGTTTTGTGCTGTGCAGTGAGGATAAACAGCAACTGCTGCAATGAACTGCTTCATGAGGCTATGATGATACTGCATATAATTGCTTTGCAGACTATATTATATTTTAGCTTGATGCTGCTTAGGGGGGGAAAAAAAGTTTCTTATTTTCTTTTTGCGCCAGCAGTGCTTTAATGGAGAAGTGCTAATGTTGTTGTAGCAGAAGTGGTGTCTGTGTGGTGTGGCTGATACGGGTCCAGAAAAAAGGCCCTGTATCGATACAGGCTGGGGGATGAAGGGACTGAGAGCAGCCCTGTGGACAAGGACTTGGGGGCATTGATGGATGAGGAGCTCAACGTGAGCTGGCAATGTGCGCTCGCAGCCCAGAAAGCCAACTGCATCCTGGGCTGCATCAAAAGCAGCGTGGCCAGCAGGGCGAGGGAGGGGGTTCCGCTCCTCTGCTCTGCTCTCGTGAGACCCCACCTGGAATACTGCTCCAGCTCTGGAGCCCCCAACATAAGAAGGACATGGATCTGTTGGAGCGAGTCCAGAGGAGAGGACCTTCAAAAGTCCCTTCCAACCCAAACAATTCTATGATTCTAAAACAGTCTGTTCAGACTACCTATAGCAAAAGTTATTCCTTAGTCTTTCCACAGTATTTAGAAATTTCACAGGACAACACAAGCAGTAATTGATTCTCGAGCAGCCCTCTAAGGCGGGCAAGCATCAGCATCCTCATTTTACAGGCTAGGCTCCTCAGAAAGACCTTAAATCTCTCCCAGAATCAGAGGTATCATTTGAACCTCCACTGCTGTATGCGCTGGAGTAACTCAGCACCTTTCAGAACCAGCTTAACTGTGTCTGCAAGTGGGTTTAGATGCCTGGCATTAGTCTCCCAGATTACAAAACTGTATCTTTACACACCAGCCCAAAGGAATTGATGGCAAAGTCAGAATTATAATGTAAAGTGCTAGCCTTTTCCTCTACTCCAACTTTTATGCCTGTCTGCTTTTAAGCAGGCAACCCCCGTTCTAGTGATAGCAGTTTTTTCAAAGGTTTTTCAGCAGCATCTGCCTGTCTGACAGTCTGGCTGAAGCTCTACCCAGCTGAGTATGCATTGGGCAGATGAGGGAGATGGACCCAGCCTGCAGGTCCGTGGGCTGTGATGCTTCCCAAGGTCAAACCACTTCCATCCTCCATGGCCTCGCTGGTACCCACACCAGTGCGGAGCTCCTGGAACCTCATCACACAGCTGGGAGCTGGCATGGCAGCTCCCAAAAGCTCAATTAAGTGTGTTCCTCCCCAGAGGTCCAGCACTGAGAATAATCTGGGGTAGCATTTCATCTGATGGGACTTGTCCCATAATGGAAGCAGAGAGACACAATACCTGCGCAAGGCTTTTGGAAATTAATCATGCTTTGTATTACCAAAATACATATACCATTCAAGATAACACACTAGTATGGAATTTGCTGTGTAGATGTCAGTTGTGAGTTGGGAACTGTGAGATTCAAAGGAAGAACTTTTTCCAAAGAAATGGATCTCTTACAGTACTAAATACAAATAATTATACTTTGAATTTTACATGCACAGTAAAAGATGACGATATGGCAGATTTATGTATTACAGTCACACAGAATATATGAATGCATAATTATGTGGATAGTAAGTGATAAGAAAAGAAATGTAAAAAAAATATAGACTTTGTTAAAATCAAAAGAGAAAGAGAACAGTAGCAGGCATGTAACCTAATCAGGGAGAAAATCCTCCCTGACTTACCTCAGTTCAGAGGTATACATTAAGATTCAGGAGAGGTTTCAGGCCATCTGCTAATGTAAAGCAGGTTCAGTGCCAAGGAACACCATCTTGGTATGGAACCAATCTGCCTTTTATTATCCTATAACTTGTATGAAGTTAGCTTAATTTCTCTAAGGCAACTAAATATGGTATTATTAAATTATCTTAATACAAGCATGGTAAACAAATATCCATATTGCTAATATGAAGTTGTTTTACTCTCTATAATGTAATGAATATATTTGTTCACTGATTTGGAACTCAGCTGGCTTTCTGATTTCTGCCCATAGAAGGCTCCAGGCCACTTCTTTTGAATGTCTTTACTTCTAATGTTTTGTGGAAATTTTTATTTTCTATTAGCATAACTAAACAGAAGAGATGAAGCCTACAGTTATTATTTCCCTGTGCTAAGCTCCTTCATGTATTGTTACATTATTCCAGCGATCTTATTATTGTTCCTTGTATTATCTTTTGCTAAGTAATGCATATAGGACTACGGAAAGATTTAAGATTAAATGATAGGACTGCACTTAAGCTCAGGCTTTCTGCCATTCTTCAGCATTACTTGGGATTTAGGTCAGTCATCCAAGGATTCATCTCCTAACTAGCAGATAGGTTTTCTCGGAATCATTAAGTCTCACAGGTCTCTTCTTCCCACATCTCTGAAGTGGTTCATGAGAGGCTCTTTCATTTATAAGCTCCTGGCATGCTCAGATAACTTTCTTACATGGCTCGACAGAGTATCAAAGTCCGTTATTTACTTACCAGCTGTAATCCCTCCTCTGGCCTCCCTGCAGTGGCATACAGCTGAAGCACCAGCCTGTCTGGGACTCAGCCGAACCCTGGCTGAGGGATGCTTCATGCAAAAGAGCTTTTCATAAAGGGCAAAATCCCCTTATTTGCAAACCCATTGCTAGGGGCAAAAATTCCTCTTATCTTCACGAACTCATTACAGGGGAAAAATAGAAAAAAGGCAAAGAAATCCCATGCTCAAAAACAAAATAGCGGTTTGATATAGATATGGAGCTCCTGGAATCAAATGTAATTCAAAGGAATTCAGAAGCAGATTTCCTAAACCTTTGTATTCTGTTTTTGACTGTACAAATATATATACTTACCTCTACACACAGACATGTGAACTCCATATATGCCATAGTCCCATTAAGCATAGTTGTGGGTGTGTGGATGTACAGTAGTCCTTCTCAGGGAGGAGAGCTGTATTGCTTCACCAAAAGGTGTTTAGAGAGAACTTTGAACACTGTGGCGGTAAAGCCATTCCAGCAGTACAAACTTGGGGAAGATGAACCTCTCTTAACTTAAATGAACTCTGTGTAGGTTGAAAAACCTCTTTTCAACACTGCCAAATCTTTGAAGTGGAAATCTGCGCGTTGTGAGGGAATGATTGAAGTGTGAAAACCATCTGCCCATGAGAAGCCTATAAAGGATACCCACCTGCACCGATCAGTGCGGCTGTAAAATATGAGCTATTGCTGTATGATGGTCTTTCCACTGCATATTTCTCCAGCACCAATGTCAGTCTACGGCTAATGCCGTAGCAGTTCGGAGTTGCCTATCAAATGCAATGTCACACAACCAGCCTGACAATGGAAAGGGACACAGGACAGGGAACTCGGGCAGCCAGCTTTGCTGGTGGGCTGACACAGGGTAAGAGGATAAAGAGCTTCATAACGCAGGGATGCAAAGGAAAGTCTTGCAATGAGCACGGATCAGATAGCCAAGTGGTGGTGTTTGGGTTACATGAGCATGGCAAAATTCATGCGGAACTTAACTGGAAAGAGAAATTGACCCAGGCAAAGGTTTCCTCTGTTTTTTGATTAAGACAGAGAAACCCCCTTGTTCTGATTTTGCAAAACTTCTTGCAATAGAGTTGTGTCCCTGCAATCCCTTTGGTTACGGGACCAGCACCTTCCTATTCCCATCTCCATGGGCATAAGGCACTTGCAAGAGTCCCATTCCAAAGCATCAAGACTGTGTTTGAGACCAAAGGCTACATTTCCCAGGGGATATGCATGCCCAGGCTTGTGACTGGAGTTTGTCTTTATCAGCTGTTCTCCATGGCAGCCACAAGCCAGATTTCAGATAAGTCTAATCAAGGTGAAAGGATAATGCCAGGCTGCTCGGGTTATGTGGTGCCTGAGCAGACAGTAAAATAGCACTTGGGTAAAGGTGGTATTAAGCACTTGTGGTAGATATATATTTTTTTCTGCAGGGAGAAAATAGGCCTTTATTTTTTTTAATTTTTTCAAAAATTTTTTTTTACAGTACTCTCGTGCTTCAACTGTTACCATAAAGCAACCACTGCGTATATATAAAGTGAAAGGCACACTCTGATGTCTGTTCAGAGAATTTGACAATGTTGTTTGAATGTCCTATAACTTGTGAATTGTGAATGTTCTATAAATATTTTAAAACTCCTGCTCCAGCTACAGTCTCACTGAAATCCATAGTGAGGCTTCATTTTTCTGACAGCCGCCTTCGGAGTTGCAGTTTTGTCTGGTCTTGCTGTTGCAAAACTTAATCAAGAAAAACAGGTCATAGCTGGTTTGAGCCTATTCTCGTATTTGGTTTAAGCTCGTATTGCAGTCATTGCCACCTTCTTGCATAGCCTTGTAAACTCAGACCATTCTCCCAGACCAATGGGCTCTATATCTGTAAGACATTGTCAGGGATTTGTTGCACCAAACATTTATTCTGAGGCTGCAGGGAGTGGCTACCTGGAGGTTACAGCCCTCTGATAAAAACGGTTCCTCTTCTACCCCCTTTCTTTCTCTTGGGATACGTTGCGTGCAATGTCCTCCACTCCGCAAACCTAGAGGCTCCATGAGAAGTGGGTGAGGACAGTCCCATAGACAAGGCACGACTGCAGAGCCAGGCCCAGTTCCCTCCTTAGTCACAGACTCTTTGACAAGTATTCGCTCTACCTTGCAGATTGATTATTGCTATTTTTTGAGAAAATGATTATAATAACATCTCCACACTGTGCAAGCATGCTGGGAAGATAATATCCACTGAGGAGGAAGAAGTGTTCAGACACAGCAGTGATTAGGATTGGATTTGTGCATAGATCAATGACAGTGAAACACCCTTGAATAATCTCTGCCTCAAAGCAAAATTTGACTTGCCTAATGATCTCATTTTGTCTTGTTGGGTGACTACAAGGTTGTGATAATCTCAAGGGATCCTGTAATTCTTCTGCTGAATGACTATGTGCAGTAGGGCTACTTTTTCTACACAAACATGAAGGAAATTAGAGTTTCAGGGCTTGGTGGCTGGAGGAATTTCCAGAACAGTTTGGGGTACAAAAGGAATACAGCATCTGCCCCACTCTTATTTCCATGAGAATCACTGGCAGAGAGGTATAAATTAACTCCAGCCTATACGTAGCAAGTCAATAATAGGATTGACAGAAAGAAGTGATGCTTTTAAACAAACATATGCTCTAGGATTCAGCATAACTTTCTGGTTGGTTTACATATGATATTCATATCTACCAGTACCTACCAATTATCTATAAATACTCACTAGAAAGCTCCTAGACTGACCAAGGATCTAAAAATACTTTTTACTATTAACCGATATCCTGTAATATCTGCATGGCTTTCACTTTTGCAGACCTAGAGTCTTCCACCATCTCCCAAATCCTGCACTTTTCAAAAAAGCAAAAACGCTCGGTGACAATTGCACTGAAATATTTCAGACAGTCACTCCAGTTGTGTCTTGTTTTCTGCACTTTATAATAAGTACCAAGCAATTACTTTGTGGTTATGTAATTTGTGAAATTGATCTGCTAACGAAAAGTCTGATTCACTGACAAAGAAAAAGTAAATGCAAGAGAAATGTCTTCTGTAAAGGTTAAGTGCATATTTTATTTGCAACAGAGGATTACAGATCTTCCCAGCAAAGTTTTGTGTACCTGAGCAGTCTTGTGAAAATGAAGTTTCTTTATATAAAAGCTGTAGTTCTGTAGGTAGTGAATTTTCTGAACCCTGACTGCTGTGGATGGTCTCTGGGGTAGATTCTCCAGTGCCTGCTAACATGATTGTGTTCATCCCCTATCACTTTGTTCCACACGGATGTTAACTCTCATCTGTCTTCCCTATCGGGTTGCCCATTTTCATAAAACTTCTGAGACCTTTTCTTAAACTTTACATCTTTGTGAAATTTCCTTGGGTAGACACAAGTCCAAAAGCAAGCAGTGCAGACACACATACAGAATAGTCTCATCGGATTCGTTTCCTTAGAAAAACAGGTCTAAAAAATCTGATTAAAAGGAAGCGGCCAGTGAGGAGTTCTGTGAATCCTTTTTCCAGTGGTTTTGAGGACACGATGATGCTCTGCAGGGTCTCAGCAGAGTTGGTATCCACAGTCAGAAGCAAGAGCAGTGAGAGGGGATTTAGGTAACAATTCCTAAACTGTTCAGGATCGTCTGAGGCAGATTCTCTGTGAGGAGAGCGGGAGATATGGCAAAGAAAAAAGTCGAGCAAGGCTTGTCTGAGCAGACAGCAACTACGGTGTGAGGTAAAGCTGGAGATGGCACACGGTGTTTGCCCTCTCGCTCTGCGCTTTCTGCTCTCCGAGGGTCACATGAAGAGAGGACATCCAAAGCTCTTCTTCCCTGTACTTTGTTTTTCAGGCTTTCCTGGTAACAGAGCGGCTTCCCTAATTATGCATCTGTTGCCTCTGAGGGCTGATGGGGCAGCATTTGTTCATGTTGTGCTCCACACAGTAAAGCGCAGCGAAATTAGATCCTGAAAAGGACCCAGGCTTGATTGTTGCATGCAGTGACTCTTGCTGGGATATTTAGCGTGAAAATCATTTGTGTAACTTCTGCATGCGGTGTCTTAGTCTTGCAGTTTGCTACGCCCCTTCTAGCACCAATGCCCCTCCCAAAAGACCACAGGATGGAAGAGGAGGCATAAACCTCTAATCTTTGCAGTCAGAAGAAAACATGCTCCGTATCATGTGAAATTCAACTAAATAGAGATGTGGGTGCCGCTTTAAGCAGCTTTCAGCATGTAAGCCAACCTGTAAAACAATGGCACTAAATTAAGCAGCATGCAACCTTTCCTACAGCAAGATGAAATGATGTTTAAGCACTCTGCCAGTTAATAGGTGATTAGTGTATGCTTTCGCTCATTACACCATCAAGAAACTTGCTCTCAGTCAAATAACAAGCAATGAGAAATGCTTTAATTGTTCCTAAGTTATTTTGCGGTAATTAGTCAGCTGCAATCCTAAAGAAGAGAATAAGTTGAGGATAATGGCAATATTTCCTGAAGAAATATTTGTACCAAACAGTGTTTACCTAAAAGCAAGGTAACGCTTTGCAGCCCTGTATGCATCTGGGAGGATGCGTGCCTGTACCATAGTCCTTGGTCTTTGGGGCGTAGTGTCTGAGTACTTATCAGCTGAGCACAAACGCCAAAATTCTGCCCCTTTTTACATCTTGGGTCATGCTTCACACTTTCTCCAAGAGTTAATAACTGCAAAAAAGCATAAATGAGGGAACTTTGTATATTCTTTAGACTGTGTGACCTCCATTGTAAGGTTAAATCATGTAACCACAGTTGTCCACCCCAGTGCCCTCCGTTTACATTGATGGTTTGGTATGTCCGTCATTAGTCAGTTATTAACTGTTGCAGCACGGCTCTTGCTTGAAGGTTTCTTGGCAAAATTTGAAACCCACAGAAACAATGCTATGAATTGTGGCTGCTGCATCTTAGTCCGTCTAATGGTAATGCAGGGATGGGTTTCAGTGTGGAAGAGAAAACCACCTCTGAAGTCGAATGCATACAGCTGATTCGGTGAATGCGTGAAACTTTTTGTGTTCATGTATTTGCAGGCTTGTACAAGCGGTTTGATGTTATTTAATTAATAATAAAGAATCAAAAATAGGTAAAGGCACGACTCAACAAATTGTTTAGAATCAGAGCACTCCATACCTTTTTTGATAACTTTTATGTTTATGGGCATGAAGCATATAATTTCTTCTTTAGTCATATAGAATCTTCACAAAATCTTCTACGCTAATCTAATAAATGGGAGTTTACTTTATCGAGTGTTAAATACAGTGTGAGTCAAAAGTAATTCTTTTTTTTTTCTTTTTTTTTTTTTTTTCTGAGTACAATTACCAATAAAACAGTGTCTATTCCGGACAGATAATTGAACCGCTGGCACTAGTCCTGTCAATGAGTACAAAAGTTACCACAAAAGGTATCCTGGCAGCTTTTCTTCTGTAGTTGTAACTTGCACAGTGCATCCTGTTTTTCTCCCTCTGTCTAAATCAGGCAGCTGTACAGCAATTACTGTCAGCATAAATTGAGCAAGCTTGCAAATTGTCTTCAAAGTCATCCAAGAAAGCAACTTTATCCTTCAAAGTAACTGAAATATTATGTTGATATTATATACAATTATTCAGATAATTTATAAGTTTTCTTTGGGACAAGTTAAGTGCACTTTATGTGTTTTATCTGGATGACTCCTAATGCATGGAAATGTGAATTATTCATAAGTTGCCTTTTGGTTATAGGAGTCTCTATATAGCTTTTGTTTGCTAATGCATTTGATAGGCTATTTTGTGCACTAACTCATTATATAGATAATGCTGGCAATAAAATAAATGCTAAATTATACATTCTGTAGTTCTGCATTAAGAGCTAGTACAGTGTGCTTCATCAATTTTCCTCTGTTCTACTTCACAAATCTAAAGATAATTGATAATGTGAAACTATCGTCTAACTCATCAAAAATACACTGCCACTGAACTATTACTGTATATGTAGAACTGTTGTTGTTGACCAATTTGTTAAAGCAATGAGAACCTAAATATCTAACCTGGAAGCTTCCCTATAATACCCAGAGTCCATTTGGGGCTTCTTAAATTTGTTATATGAATAAATAGAAATTATAGTCGTCATCAAAACAAAATAACTGATAATCTTCAGTGCTTGTGTGTGAATGTTGACCTCTAGCTAAACTGATGACCTACCTCCCCCTTTCCACAAAGAAAAATAAAAAGAAAAGAAAAAAAGAGGGGAGAGAAACCTTCTTAATTTTTTACCCCCAAGCCCACAAGATCTAAAGGACTACAAATATTTGTGGCTTCTGTTTCTTATGGACGAAAACAGCATCCATGAAAGTCTTCCATTGCAAAATAGTGCATCTTTCCGGGGAACCTACTTAATTTGGTCAATATGGACCAGAGCTCCATTTTATTAGTGTCTTTTATGAACACAAAAGGTGGTTCCTGCTGGGAAGAGCCTGCCCCTTGTTTTCCTGACATGTTGTTCACAGTATGAAAGAGCCAAGATGATTTAGGGAGGACTCTGCAAACACAAAGAGCCCTACATGATGTGAAGGTGGCACAATAACTGGCTCCAGCTATATCCTGCCACATCTTCTGAGGGAGGAGCTCCCTTACGCCTTTCCCCAGTCAAGCATATCTATGATAGAAATTAACAAGCATTTTTAATACAATATAGAGTTTCAAGTGCTTATCATCAATTAGTGACTGAGTTAACAGTATTCACTCATGCTCTAGGGTGCTTTGCGCTGTTGGATCTCCTCAGAGACATCAGTACCATGGCTGTTAGGCAAGGCTAAGCCCTTTGCTTTGGGTTGTTCATGCTGTCCTTGGAAACAATTGCTGGCAGGTTAACATTGCTCATGGTCATTTTTCATGACGAAGGTCTTCTTAATAGACTTCTGCAGTCTCTCGAAGACTTTATTAAGATTTATATCTCCTCTCTACTGGCTATCTTGATGTGGGATTGCTTTCCAGCTCAGTTTGTGCAGCTAGATTGGGTGTATCTTTCCCCTCAGAGGTGAGCATTCAGAAGAACTGTTAAACGACTTAAACCCTACTGCAGTCTCCCTATACACTTGGCAATGCTAACTCTGCCCCAGGTATATAAAGTGGATTCTTGTGGATTTGAACACTTTGGGACTACAGCATCATTCATCTTAGTGAAAGTTCCTGTTATCAAAATTTGGCTGCTGTGGCAGATATGTATCCCTGAGCTACAATGAGGAAATTTTTCACTGGAAATGGGTATTTCAGCAGAGATGGCAAAAGCAACAGTAACCCTAGAAGGCAAGTAGCAGGCACAAAGATATCTGAATTAACAACAGAGGCAGGAGCAGGAACTGTCTTCTGAATTAGCGAGATTACCTTTTATGTGGAATTTATAATTATGACTCTAGCCTAATGCCTTGGGCATTTCCATAGCCATTTTATCCTTGGGTCATGCTCTTCTCCACCATATGTAAGATAATTTTCCGCACAGCTACCTGAGCACCTTATAGTGCTAGCACTGTATTCTACCTTAACACCATTGTTGAGAGGCACTGGATTGGATGCATGTCCTGTTGCATATGTAGTCATTGAATCACAGGAGAAAACATTTTCAGTTTTGCACAGGTTGTGTTCAGCTTGAGCCTGGCACCAAATCCATACTCCAAGTTCAGCCTGAGTCCCACTTAGTGTCTGATTTGCTAGTTCCTGTCAAAAAGGTGTTCATCTATTAGGTTTGTATCTTGCCTCCGGCAATGATCAATATCTAATGTTTCAGAAAAGGGACTAAAGGGAAAATGGAATCATTGAATCATTGAATCATAGAATGTTAGGGGTTGAAAGGGACCTCTGGAGATCATCTAGTCCAATGTCCCCGCTAGAGCAGGTTCACCTACAGCAGGTTGCGCAGGATGGCGTCCAGGCGGGTTTGGAATGTCTCCAAAGTCGGAGACTCCACCACCTCTCTGGGCAGCCTGCTCCAGTGCTGTGCCACCCTCAAAGGAAAGAAGTTCCTCCTCGTGTTCAGATGGAACTTCCTATGTTCAAGTTTATTCTCGTTCTCTCTTGTTCTGTCAGTGGGCACCACTGAAAAAAGACTGGTTCTCGTAGTCCCCTCCCTTTAGGTATTTGTAAGCATTGATAAGATCCCCTCTCAGTCTCCTCCAGACTAAAAAGACCCAAATCCCTCAGCCTTTCCTCATAACAAAAATGCTCCAGTCCCCTGATCATCTTTGTAGCCTTTTGCTGTCCCCTCTCCAGCAGTTCCCTGTCCTTCTCAAACTGGGGAGCCCAGAACAGTACTCAAGTTGTGGTCTCACCAGGGCAGAGTAAAGGGGGAGGATGACCTCCCTCGACCTGCTTGCCATACTCCTCTTGATGAACCCCAGGAGACCATTGGCCTTCTTGGCCACAAGGGCACATTGCTGGCTCATGGGCATCCTGTTGCCCACCAGGACTCCCAGGTCCCTCTCTGCAGAGCTGCTTTCCAGCAGGTCACCCCCAACCTGTACTGGTGCAAATAACCACAAAGCATAACACACTAAACCAGTTGTACAACACTGTTTATTCATTCTCAATGCCCTGTAAGCATTTTTGTGAATTCTCCAAGCTGAGACTAAGACTAAGGCCAGACTAAGCTGAGTCTGGCCGCAGGTTGCATAAATAAAAAATAATTACTGTTAATGAATACTTTTAGCATCTGGATTCAAACTAGCCTGTCCTTACTCAGAGCTGCTTTTCCTTAGTTTTTGAAAAAAGAAGCACTCTGAAATACAAATAAAAACCAAAGAGGATTTGCAGTGCACATTTTTCCAAGTTCATACAGACCACCAGACCACCATCTTAAAGGTCCCTTCCAACCTAGGTGATGCTATTCAATGATTCATTAACAGCATTATACCATTCTTAAGGATCCATGGTTATCCTCACCTGTGAATTAAACTTTTAAGTAGTTGATAAACAGTGCATGTTAATGTTTCATGAGTTAGATTAAGTTATTGCCTGAAAACAATCTTGTATTGATTTTTTGAAATTTACTAATGGTTTCTCTGTGATGTACTGAAAATGTTCTCCTTCCTTGCTGCTTTCTCTTTCCTTTTATTATGGATTTTTATTGCTTCAGACAACTTAGTTAATAGTCATTTGAGCATATTTGTTCAGGGAATCTATACTTACCATAAAAAATTGAAAGAGATAATTTCTACTTTTGAAAAAGTTATAAAAATGGTTTCTTTTGTTTTTCTAGAGATTGTTTCATTTTTATCTTAGAATTTCAGAGCTTTTCTGAACTTCCAGGTGAGCCATTGGTTAAAAGTCATCACAGTGTAGTTATTAAACTCTCTTGAATTAAGAGTGTGGATGGATGAACAACTTTGGAGGGGATCCAAATCTTCATAAACTTTGTGAATTAGGATATAAGCACTTATTAAAATGTATCATTATTCAATTAATCCTTAATATAATGGGAGCCTTGTTTCTATATTTCTTAATCTTTAGGCTTATTAGTCTACAAAATATTTCCAAGTGCAGTAGAGTATACTAATAAGGATTACTGTTTAAACTCTAGTTCAGGAACCTGTTTCTCCATTGCCTTGTGACTTGAGTGGTCTTTTCACACTATGGAAGATTTAGGATGAAATAATCCTAAATTAGAATTACTTATTCACATCACTTGCAGTCTCATGTTACCCCGTACTTTTTTCATGGAGGTGTAGTTGTATGGCCAGAGCTACAGACTCATACGTTGCAGAGTTTCCTGAGGTTGAGAAGAGTGTGGAGATAATGTGGTTGAGGACCAGAGGTGTGTAGAATATAACCACAGTGTCAGTCCTAATGAAGATTTAGCATGTGTTGCTAATGGATAGAGGTCAGCATGGTGTCTCATTGGGAAGCTTTGCCATTCTATTCCCTTTTGGTCCCTCTAGAACATGTTAAAGCTCAGAACGTAACAACAGAAGAGGAGCAGAGAGCACTAGGACTGTTAGCATACCCAGACCTGCTGCAAAGGCACAAATTTGGTAGAAAATTTCTTTTACCCAGTTGTACTCTGTCAGCTGCCATCTTCTCATGGAAATGACTCCTGTAGACTAGTCCTAATCACATAACAGGTCTGGAAAGTAATGGAAAGTAATTTCTGGAAAGTGGAACATGATGAGGAATGGAGTGTTGTGGACACTTTGGAGATCTTCTGATTTAGATTTTACTTGGCTTGATTCCTGGTTAAATAGACTTATCCAAAATAAGAGACTTTGTAGAATCACCTGCAACAGCTGATCCAATTCCAGAAGTAAAATTTTAGGTAGGCCAGCTGTAGAATGACAACAGAAGGACGAGAGAGAGCTGGGCAGCTCTGAAAAGTCAGGACCAGTAAGCAATATATGGTTAGGAAAGCTATTTCCTAGATATTCCTATAGCTTCAAGAAGTAAAAGAGGACTGCGTACCTATTCTTTGAATCCATCAGCAGAGGCTACTCAGTGTCTCTTTTGTGTACCACACGCTTATCCACATTGAAACCAATGTGGTTTTGGCGCCTGGGGGGTTTTGGGTGTTTTGTGGTTGTGGTTTTTTTGGTTTTTTGGGTTTTTTTTTTCCATTTGCTGCTTCTTTCTTCTTTGTTTTCCTTGTGGTGAAAACAATTTATGAAGCTGAGTTGTGGATTTCAACTCCCCAATTTATTTTAAACATAACACAGCAGACAGACTTTTCAAAAAGAGGAAAGGTAATCTCCTCAGAAGTTCTTTCCTGTCAAGATGTAAATTGCAGAAGCTCACAAATATAGTGTATAGGATCATTGTTAAGGAGATTAGGCCAATTTGTACAATTGGTTCTAGAATCCCCTAATTTAATAAAAACATGAAGTAAGTGTGGTCATCCTGAGGATACAAGAGAATATTAATGAGGCGATCATGAGATTTGATCTCCAAAAATAATTTGATTAGTTTTTATTTTAACAAGGTAATTAGAAAAAATTGTTCACATTTTACTGATTTCATTTCCTATAGTCCATATAAGGACATAAAAAATATTAATAAAATGTCTATGTGGAATACTAATTTAGGTATATCTTCTTATGTTCCCTACTTAAATTTTGTGTTCGTCATTATTCTTCATGTATTACAGTACTTTACAGCTGAGATTTCTGAGATATACACTTCCCACTGACATTAATGGGAATGGTACGTCAAAATCCACTAGGTGGCTTTGAAAATTTCACATATATTTTCAGTGTACTGTGGAAATACTGCTGAATTTATCCCTACACCGCCCCTCAGAGACAGGTAAATATTCTTTAAATATATTTTATTGAAGTTGAGCTGTGCAGAACAGAAACGTGAGAGACATAATGAGCCTAATCCTGTTGACTTAATCTGGCATTGGAGGCATAATCATGAGCCAAACCCATTAAGCATTCATCAGCCAAACTAGCCTGATATTGTATTTGCCTAATAGTGTTTAAAAAGATGAGTTAGAAAAAAATCTGTGGCACTCTCATTTCTTTTTTAGGCATGTGAGGGTATGGAGTCCATTTTCATTTATTTTGAAGTGAAACCCAAAATATGTATTTATAATTGGCACTGTAATGCCTCGTGGGAGACATAGCTCCTGAGCTGCATATTCCCTTTTTCTCCTTGGCAGAACTACATGATGCGGTATTGGTTCAAGAGCATCTCTGCTCATGTCCATCGCAAATATATCAACTGGTTACTGTGGGTAGTCCGATCACCCATAGGTGAAGTGGCCAACCCTCCATTAGCCAAACCGGCATTTGCTGCAAAAAGGAGAAGCCTGTCAAGAACATTTTCATTGTGTTGAAAATCCTTTCTCATCAAAACGATGTTGACCAGCTGATTATTTATGTAACAGACTCCTCTAGCTAGGCCAAATGCAGAATTTTTCCTCCATTGCCTTTGTGTTCTGTACAATTTCTTTGTACTTTATAACTGGTCTTCTGCCTCTGTTCACCACTTGTGAGGCCTCATCTGGACTACTGTGTCCAGTTTGGGGATCCCCAGTAAAAGGAAGACATGGATAAACTGGAGTGCCACCAAGACGATCAAGGGCTGGGGAAGGGGCTGTGTGAGGAAAGACTGAGGGAGATGGCTTTGACCAGCCTGGAGAGGAGCCAGACTTGCACAAGTGAAAGGATGACGGCCCAGGGACACAGGTTACAGCAGCAGAAATTGATGAATTGCTGTAGAATTTCATTTAAATCATTGTGCAGTATGTCTTCACCTGAGAAATAATAACACTGCAAGAAGGCCTCAATTAAAAGTGTTGGAAAAAAGTGTTACGAAGCATGGACTTGTGATTAGGACAAGAAATTACAGGCTTCAGTGATTTGTGATTGACATCAGGTATTAGGAAATAATGTTACCATTAAGCAAAGGGGGGATAGGGTCACCTTTCAGTACTGTGGGATACCTGTTACTAGAGGTTTTTCAAGACATCCTGGATAAACATCTTTTAGGATTGGCATAGAGGGAGTTTACTTAAGTTTTTGGGAGGACAGTTAGACAAAACAGCCTCACCCAGGATCTTCCACACTTGTTTTCTATATTTTTTTGATAAAGCATAGGGCAAAACTTGGGGTTGGTGCCTTGGCTCAGCTGCAGTCTCCTGGTGTGACCTTGGGTACATCAGTTAATTTGAGCTGTGTTTCAACTCTCCATCTCCAAAATGGAGATTATTATTGGTGTTTAGCAAGAGAGGTGCAGTGAAGGTATAATCCATTAATGCTTTTAAAGCGCTGGCATATCACATTAATGATAAAGATAAAGAAATGTCCTGGCCCTGCAGAATTTATAATCTAAAAAGGTCAGACAAAGAATGTGAGAGGAAACATCAATATCCTTGCCTTACAGATGAACAACAGAGCCGCAAGGAGAAGTGATTTGTCAAATGTGGTAAAGCAGGACTGAGACAAAACACCCAGATTTGTCCTGTATTCTTTAAAGACAAGACCACGCTTCCTCTCTTAGCATAAGCAATCACAAATATTGTAAGTGATTTCCTTTCTTTAAGCTCTTCCGTCGGTGTTTCTTCACAGGAGTCATTTTTCCTGCCAGATTCAGTTGGAGTAGTACAACCTGCAGCCATGCAATTTGACTTTAAGATGGCAGCAAGGATTTCAAAATTAACAGGACTAACCTGTTGGCGTAGCACATCCTCCCATCTCCTGCCCAGCCACAACCTTGTTCACGCTGATGTCTTTTTCAAAGGGTGGCTTGCTTTATGCTGTGCAGGCACTGCTATTAATAATCCGTATGTTACTCATTTTTTTATGGCTTCCTGCTATTGTCTGGCATCCCTTTGTACTTTTTGACTTCAAGATCTTTGGACCAGAAATTCTGCCGGTCAGTTTGATCCTACACTCAGTTGTGCCCAGACTAGGTGTCGTCCAAATGGCCATGCGTGCCACATCAGCACTGTTCTTGTATTTACTGATGAAGATGATCTCTGCAGCTTTGCTGGGTTTTGTAGACTTTACTGAGGCCTGAGGCAAACCACATTAAATAAGTTATTTATTTTAAAAAATGAATTCATCCAAGAAAACAGATGAAAGGGCTAGACAGCGCTTCACCTTTGGGTGAGAGCTGTTTCCTCTACACTGAAAGATGACGGCACAGATAACTGGTGACTCATAAGATTATTTTGCTGTTGGAACGGCCTGTCAGAGGCTGATGCATGATGCCACGGCAGGACACTGTCTCCTAGCAACTGCCCAGAGTTTCTGTCTTTGCATTTAACCCTTCCAAATTTCCAGACACACCAGGATGCCACCAGGATGTGTTTGCACAGCAGCTTCTGCTGCAATTTAATCAATACTTCTTTTCCACTGTTCTTTGAACAACACAGGGCAGGCCAGAGGGCTACGGCAAATTGACTCGGCTAAATGGGATGGATGGATCAATCTGTGATGCCAATGTGATGGCATGAAACTTCCTCCCCTTCTTTCACCTTTCCATTTCTTTTCCCTGTGCTTTTTAGAGGTGGGATTGGATCTGCTTTATCATGTGTCCAATAACTGCTATATTTTCACAGAAGTCTACCTTAAAACGTGCTTCTCTGGAAGGCTCTGAGTTCATGATATCCAAAACGAATATTTTATAATGATCAACTGGTTTGAGTAAGGCAGTGGAAGATCCAGCAGCAATGTGAACTTTAAGACTTTCAATTTGTTATAGACTGGTAGGTAGATGATACATCTCCATGATGCAGCAGCTCCTCTCCTGTTCCCCATTCCTGCCACATGTGATACCTTATCACTCTCTACAATGACCTGAAAGGAGGTTGTAGAGAGGTGGGGGTTGGTCTCTTCTCCCAGGTAACAGGTGATAGGACAAGAGGAAATGGCCTCGAGTTGCACCAAGGAATGTTTAGATTGGGTATTAGGAAAAATTTCTTCACAGAAAGGACTGTCAAGCACTGGAAAAGGCTGCCCAGCGTAGCAGTCAAGTCACTGTCTCTGTAGATATTTAAAAGACGTGTAGATGTGGGGCTTAGGGCCATGGTTTAGCGGTAACTTGTCAGTGTTAGATTAATGGCTGGACTCAGTGATCTTAAAGTCTCTTCCAACCATAACGATTCTATGATTCTGTGATTCTATGACTCTATGATACATGTGCAATGTGGCAGCAGGAAAGATCTTTCCATGTGGAGAGGAAAATTGGTAATGAAATTTTCTGCAAAGTCTTTCACTACACTTTTTTTTTCTTTTAAAAAAAAAAGGATGTAGGTGGATTTTATGGGACTAATCCAATCTCAGCAAGCTAAGTAAAGGAAATCATAGTGTCATTGATTTAGAGGTACATAAGAGTTAACAATGTGAGAGAAGGTAATTATCAGTCATGTAATGGTAAAGGGTTGGCTCATGCCCAAGCTGCAGTGTTTAGTAAACTGACTTTTGCCTCAGATTATGGCAGAAATCATCTTGGGTCTTTGTTCAGCTCTTTTTTTATGTCTGTGCATTTGTATTTAAGAGCACTTATCTGAATGAAAAAAAAACTTCATATATATTGCTGTAGATGTAATTCCTGAATGACTTAGGCATTCATTTAAACAGCATTAGGGAAGCTGGTGCAGTCCAGTTGCTGTTGGAAGTGTGTTGTTCGTACTGGACGTGTATACAAAGTGACGTTATCCCTGTGCCTTATCCCTATCCCTGGCCTTAAGAGTTCACGTGCTTGGCAGCTGTCCCACCTGGAAGCATAAACAGCATTTAAAGCTCTCATTTGTACCCAAAGCCAGTGGTGCTGAGCAACTGGAATTTGCTGAACACGTGCAACTTGGAGAATTAATTTGAAATTGGAAAATAAAGACCAAGCGGCGTCCTCACCCCTCACGGTGTTTGTCTGTTTCCTGCTCAAGTTGTGGATGCAGAGACAGGGTGCGTGCGCTGCCGGTCTTCGCAGCATAACCTCATGATGGTCCCACAATCAAAGGTCCTTCATTTAGCTCTATGTACCAGCGCTAACAGCCCTATTGCAAATCACTTCGTTAGTAGCTGCCATTAATTTATTTTTGTGAATCACCTCATTGCAACAGCACTGTGGCTGAATGGCAGCCCTTCGCTGTGGTGCAATCCATGTTCATGAAAGAAAAAAATTTCAGACTCTTCACAGGTTGGTGGAATATTACAAATCTTTCAACATGAATTAGAGCTGAAGCTTGGGGCTTGAATGCTAATGGTACTGAAAGTTAACAGTGAGGTGATCTGACAAAGTCGCCTAAGGAGGTTTTCATAAACCTTTTTTACAATATCTCTGCTTCTTTGCCAGTGAAAATTAACCTCTACTTGCACAAAAATGAAACTTCACATAACTCATTTAGAAATAGCAGGGGGAAGGAGAAAATCAATTCATAATGAACGGTATCATATTAAGAAAATCTAATTAGAAATGGCTTCTCTTTTATTGCACTGATAATGGTGAGCTTTAAGAATGACATCATTACAAAATCCAATAGCTTATAACTGAGTGATTTTTTTTAAAATGCTTAAACTACTAGATCAATAAATTCACATACCACATAATTAAATTGTACAGAAATTCTCAATAAACACTAATGTTAGAAAGGTGGTACTCTATTTTAAAATAAAGTGTATGCTATCTTGTGCTGCACGCACTTCTAAAAGTTGCCCTGATATTTCTGAGGAGTGAGAATTTCTCTTTAAACACCACACTGAGGACAAAACCCTCTCTACTTAGTCTTACTTATTCATCTTCAGCTGGAGTTGGGTGGAATAGTTTTCTGGGTCTATGCATCAACTTCTCCCTAGAAATGTTATTCAGATTTGCATGGGCTTTTTTTAAGACTCAGACTTGAAGAAATAGTAGGAAAATTCAAAATTCTTCAATGTAACTTCCAGTATTTTCTTTTCCAATAACTCTCAATTTCTTCAGAAAGAAACGAAGCTAAGAACACTTCTACTAACTGGAAACAGGCCCTGATTGTAAAATTTTATCCAGAGTTCCCTCTGTTCCACAGTCTCCAAATCAACTTCAGTTTTACAAAAGTAACATACCCTCTAATGATTTTTTATTTGGCTACCGTGCAATTTAATACTTGGGATCATCCTTCAAGGTTTGGATGCAGCTAAGATATCATAATGTGCTGTGTACCTGTTACATCCAACGGCCCAAAGAGTAAAATTATTTTTTCTAAATGTGTGCAGATAATTCACACTCACATGTTGTGCCCACTGAGGGAGCAGTATATCTAATGTGTAATCTTTTCATAATGAGCCTATTACTCTGGTTTCTAGGTAGAGTTCCACCAGGCATATCTGTGGGCAGTTTTGTTCGTACCCTCATTAAAAAATGTCTTAGTAGGATTAGCTGCTGTTTGGCAATTTGCATGGCTAGATATATTTGTTTATAACAAGAGCAAGAGATAATTAATACACTTTATACAGAAAGCTTCAGCCATGAAAATAAAGAGGAACAAGATAAAATCAGTTCTGTTTTCTTTTTAACCAGTCAAGTGTTGTGGGAGTTTCAAAAAATGTAGGAAAAGGATTCAAGGTTACACAACAAAAGAATTTCTCTAGCATGGAACTTGAAGATAAGAAACAATGTGCTGCACATAATACTTCTGAGATTTGAATTAAAACTGCCAGGGATATTGGCAGTGGAGATGAGCACTGTAATGCACTGTTCTGCAAAAGGAGTTCATCACTGGTAACAGAATTTGAATTATGCTTTACTAGATTTCCTGCATATGTCAAAAATAAGTAATTGCCAATTATCTTGCTCAAAAGAGCTGGTGGGATACAATCATTTCACTTAAGCATAAGTGCAGAGCTGCAGAGCGCTGAGGAAAAAGCTCTGCAGAGGGAAAGCTTCGAGAAATAGTTGCTGATAAATCATGATAACTTCAAGTAAGGCAAAGGCTAATTTTAACTTTGTCCTGGCATGCAGATGTTCAGTAGGACGTAATAATCTGCAGCAGTGCACCAACTAAAGCAATGGGTTAATTCCAACAATGCACTTGCTCACTGAGGCAGTACCATTAACTTTATTGTTCAGGAAAGAAATAGCTACAGGAATTGTGGGAGATCAAGGATGAACCTGGGTCTCTTAAGCTGACCACCCTGTCCACTGGAGACTGCTTTCTCTGGGTGACCAGGAGAGAACTAATGACAAAGTACAGTTCCTTATGTAATAGGAGCTTTTATTTTTTCTTTCTTTCTGCAAAGCTTATTGAATCCATACAGGAGCCAGAATATTTAATAGTTAGATCACAGTTCAGAGCCAGAGCTCTTATATTCCAGGTTCTGCTACTACTTCATTTTAGGCAGGTCACTTGTTAGCTTCCCCAGTGGCTAGAATGGAAATAATTATACAAAGTTTATAGTGGTGCTATGAGACATACTTGTTGTTTTAGATTGCTTTGGGATCTTTGCAAGAAAGATGATAAAGAAATGTCAAGTGTTGAAGTATTGCAATCTTTTCAAAGTCTAAAAAGGTATGCCTGGAAACTGCACGCAGTAAAGAAAAAAGAAAAAAGAAAAGAACAAAAAGTTGATGTAACCATATCATAACTGTAAAGGTTTGCCTATAAATATACTCATCTTATACAATGTTTGGTATGACTAAACTCCCTCTGGCACAAGTAGAAATGAGTTTGGCTCAAAATGTGAAGCAATTTGAGGTTTTGCAGATTTTTGGGTTTCTGTATATGTTTGTGTGATAATTGTATTGGACTAAGAAGAGATTTTGTAAATAGATTTCTGTCAGTTAAGCTTGAATGCAGTTTAAAAGTGATGAGAGTTCTCTAAAACATATCCCCCTGGTCCTCAGTGCCCACACATAAATTCTTGACACCTGAGGACTGCAAATGGGGCCCATAATAATTGTGTGGGAGACAGCCAGAGAATTCCTCAGGAGCAAAGCTAACAGCTGAATAGTCTCTTACATTAGCTAAGAGAGTGCTCTCAGCTGTATTGAATAGGAGAGACTATCGTCTAAATCTCCTCAACCTCAGCCTGCTGTGGGCATGATATAATTAAATTCTATATAATTAAATACTGTAACTAGCACACTGGACCTGACAGATCTGCCCTAGGTGATCCTCCTTGACATCTCAGTATCCTGGAGTAGCTCTTTTCCTCCCTGTGCACAGAAGGACAGCTGTCAGGAGGTTATGCTGGTGCCTCCAGGCTCACCAGTGGGACCTCAAGGAAATCTATCAGGTTGCTATAGCCTCTGGGATCTGCTGAGCACAAGGTGTTTGGAGGACTTGAGTTGGAGGGCTAAAAGCACTGAGATCTTTATGCAGGTTGTAGATGCTGGAGTCCCAGGTGAGCATTTGATCTCTGTAGTTCCCCGGGGTCTAGCCTTGGGTTCCTGAAATGATGCACTGAAAATGTTAAGAGCAGCACAGCAAGTGTTGAACTTCACCCCTGAAGTTAAATGGGCCTTGGATTACCATTTAAATTAATCTGTGAGTTTTGGCCTGACCCTTTCAAACTGTTTACCTGACCTGACAGATCTGGCAGCTGGAACACAGGGAGTGCAAGGATTGTTTGTTCAGAAATTTCGGAGAGAAGCAGTGTGTAAGGCAGTCATCTCTAAAAAATCTTATTAGCTTCTTAGTTTGCCTGAATCCTAAATTTAGAGAAGGAGAATTGAGGGGGAAGAGACTGGTAAATTTAGATGTCTGTGAAACTCCAGCAAGATCTGACTTAGTTGCTGTGATTGTGCCATCCACTTTGGGGTTTTATGGTGAAGCACATAGCTTGTGGTCCACAGGGTGATCTGTGATCTGAACCTCTCACTGGGGTTGTGTGGTTTCCCCTGCCAGCTCCAAACCCATGTCAGCTAAAATAGCCTTGTCGTGTACAGTGATGTCACTGCAACATCTGTTCTCACGGTGGGATTGTGCCCATCTTAAGAAAACAGGGTCAGAAAAAGGTGATCTTTCAGATGAAAGCAAGAATAAATCAGGTAAAATATTTTTTCAGGTTTTTTTTTTTTTTTCTTTTGATGCAAGTAAATAATATGCATATAACCTGTCAGTCACCTTGCCTGGAAGCTTGATAACTCATGAGCTAGGTTGTCCTCTGCCAGAGACTCCATTCCCTTCCCCTTCCACAGGCGATTGTGGCATCAGTAGGATTCAGCTGTGGCATAAAATTCCAGCCGTGTTCACAGCACTGCCTTCCATGGGGAAACAGCTGCTGCATTTTAATGTCTGACTGAGAGAAAAGTAGGTTAGAAGGTTTTGGTGTCCCCCCTGGAGCTTCATCCCTGGCTGAGCGGATAATAGCTCTCTAGAAAAGCACTCCAGCAGTCTGGTGTTTTCAGTCCTCCCTCCCTGTAAAACCTGTTTGCTGCCCTTCTGTAGGGAGGTGAGGTGGGTAAACCTCTGCAATTAGCAGCTGATCCTGTGCTGAGGAGCTCAGGAAGTTTTGGTTTTTATCTTGGGTATGGGCTGCCTTTGAAATAACTGGTCTGTAATCTTCACTTGACATTCCTCAGCCCTACACAGCAGCTAACGTGCTGCAAGCAGGGCTCTGTTTTGCTGGGAATCTGGTCTGTAATTTTTATACAGTTTTGATACCTGTTTGCAGTTGGGGGGGAAAAACCTGAAGAATAGCACCTTAAAAGAAATCATGTCAGTCTCTATGGGATTTCCCTTTTGGAAGTATAAAAGCTGGAAAAAATTCATATATGTGGTATATACCTGTCCTAGTCACTCAATGCTCTCTTTATAGTCATGGAACAGAACTTTAAGGGTGTTCTTTCTGACCCAGGTTGCACCAGGTGTCCCATGGAAGGTATTGGCAGATAGCTGTTGAATAGAAAGAGAATTCAGGTGTGGGTATCTTCCTTTAGTCAGATGAATCCCATTCCCAGGAGCTGGAGTAGCTCTCTGGTTTTAGGACTCTGCTGTAATCCTGCAGTGTCTGTGCCAAGAATAAATGCGCATCTTATATTACACTTTCTTTCCTAAAGCGTGACAGAAGTCTGTTCCCCTCCATCTCTAGTTTATTACCCAAATATCACCCTGAGGACAGTCTGTTTGGAAGGTCTTTTTGGAAATCCACTGTTATTCTTCAGCTTTTTTTGTTATGTGTGTTCTGAGGAAGAGTAACGTGCTTAGTGGCTTGACCCTAGCTTCCCCTGTTCATGTTATTTGGCTCAATTGCTCTGGCAAATACGACAGCGGTTTGTGGGTTTGGCCATATCTGCCCGTTCTTTATTATAAGCACTGAATTTCTTTTTCCCATCCTTTTCTCTGTCATTTGGTGTCCCCTCTGCCCTTCCCTGTTACTGAGGCAAGACTGGGTAATGTTTATCTCCTAGCCCTCTCTCATCCTCTAGCATCTTTTCTAATAAACAAACATAGCTTTGGCTACCCCTGACCACTTTGAAGCTGTGATTCAAATGGTTTAATACTGAAATACATGTTTACATTAGCCGTTCACCTTCATTTCTTCTACACTCTTGGAGCGATACCAACCAGCCTGAGTGATTTATTGCATTTTAACTTATTGAACTGTTCTTTCACCTCTCTTCTCAATATGTCTGCCTTTGCAAGCACCTCAGTTTCATTACCTGCAAAGTGTCACCTTGGGATGGGTATTTCCCCTTCACCTTCTGAAGTGAAAGAGAATTGAAAGAAAACCATTTAGTTTCTCTGCTCTTGGACTGAATCATTTGCCTTCTCATTTCCTTTGATGGCCACTTTTATTCCATGGTGGTGCTGCTAGAGAACTTTCCTGTGGGCTTCCTGCTGCTGGCAAAAGAGGAACTGGGCTATTCCTCACCTTCATAGTCTTGGTTAATTCATCTTCACCTCTCTACCACCACCTTTTTAATAAGAGGTTTGTCATAGACCCAGAAAGTAAAATTGTGCACATGTGTGAGGGACTTTATTACTTGCCTCTTTGCCTGAATGTTCTTCTGGCCTGATCTCATACATTCTGCTGGTTAATTGTATTTGGGGAAAAGAGAGGAGCTCTCTGGTAGATTTGCTTGTTTGATTTTTTGAGGACGTGTCTGGATTCTTACAAGTTAGGCATTGTTAAACTGCACACAGATTACATATTGTTTTCCCAAGGGTATCGGGAGGGGGAGAGGAGAGGGGGGGAAGAAAAAGGATTTTAAATAATTTGCTGTGACTTTATTTGTTATTTAGAAACTTCCTAAGAGGAAAATTTAAGAGAATAACAAAAAGTGTCTTAAATTGGCATGGCAGTAGGTAAGGAACACGTTGTTGGAGGGTTGTCAAGTCAGTAAAGAAAAGCACATATTGTGCATATGAAGAAACGGTCCATCCCCTGAAGTCTGTGGTGTTACACCACTCAAAGAGGAAGGGAATTACTGCTGGTAACGCAGGGCTTTCCCTCTCCTGGGCAGTGGGTGGAAGGCTCCAATATTCCCCCCCAACTGCTCTGGGGCTGTTTTGTTTTCCGCAGTTTACCTAGACACAGGAAAGGATTATATCAAGAGCACTATTTCTGCTGCTTCTAGCAGAACCTAACTTCAAGATTAATCTGTTTAAAATGTGGCTGCTTTGACTGGTTGACTTAGTCACCTCTAATTACAGAGTCAGTACTTGCTTGATACTGGAATTTATGTAATTTCCTCATTTTTCCTTTACTGAATTTATTTATTCTCATTCTACATTCTATTCTTGGCATTAAAAATTTCAGCTTTTTCTTTTTTTTTTTCTTTCAATTCAGCAAAAATGGAAATTTATAGACATGGAGCAGTTTCTGATTTAGACATCTAATTTGTTTCAAAACTTAGAAAATGTATATAGCAGCAGCAGGGTTAACTTCTCCTATCAGGCTTCTTGGATTTGTTTTTCTTAGACTATCCTTTCTCAGCCCTGCCTGCCAACATCTAAAACACTATTATCTGGTCCCTATAAATACATAGTTCTGCTCCTTGTAGGATTAATCATCCGACATGGTTCTTCCAAAACACCTTTTGGCTTCCTTTCCCCCACTTACCAAATCTCTTCTACTGGATGCTCAGATATTATTTATTTTCATTACTAACAGCATGTATCATTTTTTATCTAGTGTGTAAATCAAGACTTCTTAATAGGCTCCAGCCTCAAAAAGTTCCCTGGCACCTGTTTAAGTCAACCACTAACCGCCGTTCTTCCACCCTGTCATATCCTTAACACATGGAAACAATGCAATTGTGGTTTGTTGTGTGGTTTGTTGTGTGGTTTGTTGTGTGGTTTGTTGTGTGGTTTGTTGCATGGTTTTGTTGTTTTTTTGTTGTTTTTTTTTTTTTTTTTAATTTAGCCACATCTGTTTTAAACCTCTGTAACACAACAGTTGGCAGCTTACCCTGCCACTGAAGAAACTGGAATACAGTGCTACGCTGTTCAATTCCAGAAGAGGTTTTTAGCCTGGGTCAAGCAAGAGCTAAAAGGCATGTTAAAACAGAGTCAGCCTTCACGTCTTTTGCCGTGGACTGCATTAATTCTTATTGACCAGCACCTTTTTGCATCCTGGGCTGTCTAGAGAAGTCTTCCATTCTTCCATTTTCTACCCCAGTCTTTGAACAGAGCTCCTGATTCTGGCATGGCCTGTTCAGCAGCTCCTATTGGGTCTTGTGTTGCACTCTTTTATATCCCATATAATGGCTATATTCTTTATACTGAGCTTTATACTTCATTATTGCAGGATTTTATTATTTCTTAGATTCTGCTGTATTAGAAGTGCCCTTTAGATTATATTCTCCTAAAAATTCTGCATTCATTAGGACTAACCCCTTCTCCTTTATTAGTCGAGAGACCACAATTCCCGTCTTGCATGAAAACACCAGCAGCTATTGCTGGCATTCATGGTCCAGTTTCCAAGCCTTAAAAACACCTCCATCTAGTTCCTCCTGTGCAGAAACCAGGAAAATCACCATCAGTAGCCATCCCTAAACTTCTGTGTCATGACCCAGGCACTGCTGAAATAACACAGAAACCCACTGAAACCCTTTTTTAAAGAATCTAGCACTTGAATGAGTAGATGCACTGTGGAGAGGAATTTGCAGTAGCTGGCACGTGTCCTGTAGATAGTAAATGAAATTGATGGGGCTTACAAGTGTGTTCTTGGCAATATGAATTTTTTTTCAAGTTGTGGTGGCTTTGTCCACCAAAAGCTGCCTGTTGGTAAGAACTCTGACCTTCCCACCACACACAGGGACCTGACACGGGAGGTGTTCTTGTATTGTTTGTGTGACACAATAGAAATTCACCATCAAGACTTATCTAAATATAGAAGTTGTTCCATTTTACCATTTGGAAATGCTGCTAATGCAGCGCTCCTAGTGTCATCTGGGGTGGTGGGTACAGCCCAGGGCTGGTGTAACCTCATCAGCAGGAAGACCCCTCTGGTCAGCGTAAGCACATGGGGGCTCTGTCCCACAGCAATAGCAACAGAGATTGGGTCATGTAGGTGGGGCTACAACGCAAGGGTTGGGAACCAGAAGCAGGCAGGAAGAAATATTTTTATTTGCTATTGCAAACTTGAAGCTCTGCATTGAGTTTGCCATGCTTTACTTCAAAGACTTGTCACTTAGAAGATTCTTGCAAAAGATAAACTGTTTTCATTAGGAAGATTTTTTTTTGGTTTTCTCAAATGTCTTGCTTTCCCAGCCAATTCTCATTAAGGAAAAGCAAAACAACAACAGAAAAAAACCCTGAAACGTAATTATTTCTGAATCACCTCAATGTCCAGAATTCCTTGGAAGTGAAAAGAATATAACGAACAAAACTTGCTTGAGAAAAGTCACCATTTTATGAGTATGAGAAAGAAAATTGCAAGTCTAGGTTTACACAGAAAATCTTCTGCAAAGCTGTGATTAATACAAAAAAATCCCAATTAAACATCCAATGCTGCCTGTTCTTCTAAGTACGAGTACCTAAATGAGCAGATAAATAAATAACTAGAGCAAAGCCAATTGTTGCAACTCTGAGAAATTCACAATGGAGAATTAAACTCTAGGGATGGGGATGAGGGGAAGTAATTAAAACAAATTGAAATTCTTAATAGGTAGAAATAAAAATGGGGAACTTTCTATCAATGAGTAATCTCAATTGCCAAAGTACTTGCAGATGGCTTTCAGCCTAGAGTATTTCAGCTGGGAGGATCTTCAGCAGTACAATGAGCTCTGTGAATGCTGACCCATAGTAAGTACCTAAACTAATCTTCATTTAAAATTTCTGGGGAATTGGGAAACAACTGACTGTTCCTTGGTCTTTTCTCGGGTGCATTTTGCAAAAGGTTCCCAGCAGACAGAATGGAGCTGCTCACAAAGACATAAGTAATCTTCCCAACCTCATCTGTTCTGGTACAGACTTGTATTAAAAATGAAGGAGCACTTGTGAAATTAATGCAAAATACAGTTGGGAACACAATGAAAACTCTTTTTTGACAGTCTTTAGACTGCTGCAAGCATCACTCCCTTCCCTGTTCCAAAAAGGATATAATAGTCCTTTTTAGTGTTTTGTTATATTTGAAAGAGGAACACATAAGTATTTTCTACTTTTTGTTACCATTTTTTAGTAACCTAAAATGCAAATTGGATGAGGACAACATATAATGTCCTCGCTTATGGGGTTTTTTTCCTGCAGAAAAGATACGTTCAGTATTTTAATAGCACCATCTGTCACAGTAGTGATTGCCAAGCTGCAATATTGATCTTGTCACTTTGGGGAATGGTATGATATTTAGGATTATAAATAACATTTTTCTTTACTCTGTTCATGTGTTTAATTTTTATACAGAAACCAAACTCAAGAAACCACTCTTATCACCTAATAAGACAAGTACTTTTTTTACAATCCACAGCAGAGGTATCACTAGGACCTGAAGCAGCATTTGTATTATTAGCTGTCACACCTTAGTAATGTAAATAACCTAATTGGTCTATGCAATTTATATAGTGACAAATAGAGTCACAACTAAGCAAAGATAATGGCTTCTAGTGACCATAAGTCACCACTGGGCACTAGTTTTCTCTCTTTAAATGAGAGATGATTATGCTGATGAGATTTTAATGAAAAGCACTCGAGCTGAGGTCACAAAGAAAGCAAGTACTGCATTTCTCGCTATTTTATATATTGAACAGCAGTTTTGGGTGGTTAAAGGCTTTCTCCCCTTCTTATCACCTAGATTTTTGTTTTAAATTTTCATTTAGTCTGCCTTGGAAAAGAGGACATGCAGTATGTAGCTCATTTTTATCTCCAAACAGACTCTCTGGAGAGGCCAGAATGGTAGGATCAGGCTGAGGTTATCATGAACCTGGAAAGGTTTCAGAGCGCTGAGCTGCTTGATTCAGGAAGACTTTTCCTGGCAGGTTGCTGGTGAGGAGGAGGCAGTTCTGTTAATGTAAAAACTTGTGGGTGTTTCCTTCCCCGTTTGCATTTCTGGATGTAGACATATTTTTCAGTGCTCTGGGCAAAACTCTGATGCTCATACATGGTTGAAGACAAAGAAGCTGGACAGGTGTAAGGGGCAATGACATTTTCTGAGTGATAATGATATTTTCCAGGATTTACAGGGTTGAATACTTCTGTCTGTAGTACTCTGCTGGACATGGTTAACATTTTCATAATATCCCAGCATTTTTTTCCTGCTCTACAAAATTCTTTCTTTTGGGTTGGATATTGCACAAGTTTTATACCTGCTTTAGTAAGATTTCACCTGGGATTTGTAGTGTTGAAGTGTCAGAATAGAAATATTTTAATACTGTTTCTTCTGCTAGTAGTTCTGCTGCCGCTGAACATATATTTATCCTCTGCATGCAATTTCACTCACAACTTCAAGGCAGCGCGTGGTACTCTTAAGTACTGCATTTTACAGATTTTCAGCAGTTGTCATTAAACATCTCTCTCAGAGGCGAAAAAACGAAATCCCAAACCAAAAACATTTACACAAAACATCAAAGACTCATACTAAAATAATCTACTATAATCCCATTCTTCATTTCTGGCATGCTGTGCAAATTGATTTAATCTAAGATATTGCCTGACTGTATTCAAGGTTGGGGTTGGTTCTTTTATCTGTTTAATTTTCTTTACCTTAAAGAGATTTACAAAGTGCAGTATTTTTACTGTGGAAAATTAAAATCTAGCAAAAAGTTTTCTCAATGCTGGATGGTGGGATCTGGCTAATCCTTTCTTAGTCATTGCTTGTTTTTGCTGCCTGGCTGCTCGGACACTTGCTCAGCTGTGTCTGAGCATCAGCTTGTCATTAACGTAATACCTGGTGTAGAGGACAGCCAGGTTTGTAGCCATGGATGCAGGAGAAATATATACAGAGGGCACATTGAACTGCTTAGAGATGCTGGATATGGATTTACAAGCAGTTGGTAGTAGAAATCAACCAACCACAACAGAAAAATTCACATATAATTGTGTATGTGTATATATATAGCTATGTGAATATATAGTATAGGATAAGGGCAGTTGCCAAAGTCTCCGTAGTGGCCCTAGCATTGCTTTTGGTTACCAAATGTGATTCTGTTCCTAGCGTTTCCTTTGGATACCAAATGTGAGTCCTGGGTAGCTTTTAAACATGCAAGGCTCTGTCAAGGGCCCATCTGCAGCTTTTGGGAAGTCTGGTCAGGCAAAGCCCAGCCGCTGATGTGTGGGAACTGGTCCTGCTCTCCATGGACCTCGGTGTTGTGGTGAACTGGTAGGGTCTAGAGTCCCTGCTTCTCCAGAAGGAAATAATGGATTTGAATAGGAATGGGCACTATTTTACATATTGTTGGGTGGAAAAAAAGGAGGGATGACTTTTTTTTTTCTTTTTTCTTTAGCAAAAGGGCATATCTACCTCACCTTCTCCTTGCTCTCTGGCCAAACTGGCACAGAGTACTCTTTCATCCATTACTTTATGTCTGCCGTGATTCAGTACTAGTTTTTCCCTACATGGGGGTCGCAGCTCACAGGTGGTAATTCCTAATCCAACCTGCTTTGCTGATGCCCCACTAGCTCTCAGGGCTGGTAATGCCTGGCTGCAGGTGGGGAAGGAGACAGAGAGATATTGCTCTGTTTGCGGCTTGACAGAGGCAGCTTTTGCATACATACTCCTCTCTCCTCTGTCTCCTGGTGGCGGAGGGGATCTACACAGTGATTATCAGCCAGCAGGGTGTTGTAGGGAATGTATTTTTACAGTGAATTCAACTCCTCTGGTGCCTTATACCTCTGTCTGTCTGCCTTCCCAGGTGCAAGAAGTGGAGGAAGTGCTGGGCTGTATGGCTTGGCAGGAGCCAAGCTGATGGGCAGAAAGGTGAACTGGGAATAGACTCCCCTTTTCCTTGGAAATATGGGGTGACCTGCCTGGCAACAATGGGGGATGAGGTTTAGCAGAGAGCCAAGGCAGGAGGAGATGGGATGAGAGCATGTTTTGTGGGTAAACGAGCAGATGAAATGGGGATAAAGGATTATATGAATCTCCTGTGATCAAAGGAAAGATTAGGTGTGCTTGTTTCACCAAGAGATGCATCTCCTCTCTGGGCTGGGTTACACAACTTGCTGTCGAGCAGAGATTTCTGAAGCAAAGGTAGTTTTTCCCTTTTGATGATCAAACAGGAGAGATGCATAAAGTTACCCAAAGTGTTTGAATAAAACCAAATCCCCCCCACCAAATGCCCCTGTTGACAATTGTTTCTAAACATGATAAGTTTTGTACAGCTGTATGCAGCCCACACAGACAAGGCAATACCTGAGGAAAAAAAGGAGCAGTCAATATCCCTGGGGAAGCAGAGGAGGAGGTGGCAAGTGCAGCAGGGAGCACAAACCAGAGTAGGAGCATTGCTCCAAGGAAAGCAGAAAGAGAGACACACTCGGAGTGCAAATTAATTAAGCAGCAGATTTACCGAGGTTTATGGGCATGACTATGAAAGAAAAAGTCTGATGAATTAAAGTATTTATATCTGTAAATAGATTGTATGAATTCACAAATCCAAGAGGACATAAAAAACCAGCTGTTCTGGAGATTCTGGAGCTGTTCTCGGATAAGATCTAAGGTGGTAGATATTCCTTCATCAGCATGCTGGGAGTGGCGAGGAAGTTTGTGGGGACTAGTACCCAGTGTGATAGCTAAGGAGAGATGAGTGGAGAATGATGCATGGCTTTGTTAAGGAAAAGCAAAAAGAGGGAAAATGTTTGTCTCTAAGTATTAGTAGAAATAAAGCAGAGGAAAGTGCTTTGAGGCAAGTGATCGCTGGTAATAAATTGTGCTAAGGACACCTCTTCATTAGAGAGGCCAAGAGGATGGTTAGAAGTGTAAAAATACCAGTAACATAACTGCAGCAGGACTTGAGGAATTTTTTCCTTCAGCAAAGGGCAGACTGAATCGCGTAACAGACTGCTGCAAGCAACTTCCCTGTCCTCAGTGGGCCACCAAGATCTACCTTTCCAGAAACAATTTAGGGGCTGTTGGGTGTCTCCCTTCCCTGTTGTTGGTGTCTGAGTGGAGCACCCAGAACCGAGACACTCACTGATGCCCAGTGGGAGGACTTTTGCCTTGGCCCCGGTGTCCCGAGGTGCAGTAGTTCCAGCCCTTGCCCTTATTATGGCACTTGCTGATTTTTCATGCCCTTGAAATGCAGATTTGGCAGGGGACTGAGCATCCGCTGCCTCAGCCATGGGATCTGAGGGGAGCTACAACCCCAGAGCAGCAGTGGATGCGTTTTGGGTCTAAACTGCAAGGCTCAGGACTGCAAGGCTTCTGGCTGCGATAGTTGCTGTCTGTAAGAGAAGTTTGGGCAGGCAACCTACGCAATGAAAGCATCAGAGAAAATAGGGATGGAAAGGATCTCTAAAGGTCATCTGGTTCACCCTTTTGTCCGAAGGCAAGTTTAATTATACCCATGCCGTTCCTGAGTGATGTTACATCTCCTCGCCTTTGCCTCTCTAAATTAAACCATCTGAATTCTTTCAAGTTTTTCCTCGGATATGATGTATTTTTGGAAATCTGTGAGCCTCTTCTGGACTCACTCCAGTTGATTTGTGTCCTTCAACAGCCCAGGGCTGAGTGCGGCTGGTACCCATGACCTCTCCAACTCTGAAGAGAACTGAACCATTGATGGCTCCAGAGATGTATTCAGCTTTTCTTACTGATTTGGAGGGAGCATCTGCACAGATCAGTTTAATGTCATGAAGAACTCTTGGGTTTGTGGTATGGGCCCCTTTTACTAACTTCTGTCAGGGTAAAATAATGGACCAAGTCTAAATTTGAAAACTTGTAGAAATTGCCTCAATGTAAACAACATTGAGTGGACTGAAAATCAGTAGAAAGTTTTTGATAAATGGCAAAGACTCTCTTTACAAGGAAATGCTTATTGCAGCTGTCTGTGTTAGGTCAGGTCTCATTTAGCATCTTCATTTAATGGTCCTGAAGAGGGAGTAAACAGCCTGTTAATGAATTTGTGTGTGATGTTCTATAGGAAGAAACTGTTGGTAATAGGCAGACTACAAAGGGACATAGAGATGATAAACACTCACAGATAATGGAGTTAATTTCATCTCTGCGTAATACAAATTAATGCATTTGGGTGAAGTGGAGGAAGGGAATATTCTTAAAAGCCTGGCATAGTTGAGAGTTTTTTGTGAGAAAAGTGAACTTATGTTTGCCGTGTGATATTGCTCCCAAAAAGCCGAATGCCTATTTGGACTGTTTAAGGAACAGGTCACAGACACATGGAACATGGGAATCTCTCCCCTCTGTTGGACCGTTACTGGTCTGGGTGATTTACTACTAAGGAGATATTTGAATATACACAAAAAATAGTAGTGAAGATGAAGGGGGAACTGCTTAGTGAGACTGAATTAAAAAAACTTGGATTTGCTGATTAACACAACGGACAAAGCAGCCTATGGATATAGCATTCAGCAGAGAAAACAGAGGTAACATTATGGCAAAATGGAAGAAGTATGAGAAAATGCAGTTAAGAATGGGGAAACCAGCAAATGCTGTAAGGCATTTGATCTGATCACATGTGATGGATAACCTAGTGCTCAGAAATGTCTGTGTAGTAGATGGAGGTGGGGGGGCGGGGGGGAACAGTAGGAAAAAGCTGGATTGGAGAGAAAGATGGCATAGAGGATAAGGGGTGTCATCCTCATTCTTATTTTAATTTATTTTAATGCCCCCTCACATTGTTCTAACAAGAGTAGCACAGGAGGAAGCTTAAGGTAAATGAGAGTCTGGCCCTAAGAGTCTCTGCTGAGAGCAATTTCCCTCCAGTGTTTCAGCTCTTCAGTCCCTTCTGCATACAGAGGCGAATACAAGGATCAGACATATCAGAAACTCAAAGATTGGGATGTAAAGACTGGCAGGTTTTTATTTCCAATGCTTTCCTCTCTTCCCCTTGTGAGCATCCCAATGTGCGAGAAGTTTGAATAAAGAAAATTACCTATCTAAACTATAACACATCCAAAACCAGTTCCCAAATGAACGTGTGTATGCACGTGCATAAAGAGGGTGAGGGAATGCTTAATTATGGTTTTTAAAAAAATTTTAGGCCCTTTGTTCATTGCAGCTGTCAGTCTTGCCTTATTGTTGTTGTGAGAAAAACTTAAAAAAAAAAAAAAAGAAAATCTGCATAGAGAAAAGAAAAAGGCATCTGAAAATTAAGCTGGGCCAGTTAGACAGTAACTGGAATATGGAAAAACAGCTGCAATGTCCTTAAATCTCACAGAAGCAATGTAGCAATGCAGAGGTCAGTGAGGGTGTTAAGAGACATGAGTAGGGAGTGACAGATGAGGTTGTCATTGCAAAAAGCCTCCATGAATTCTTTGCCTTAGGTATTAAGAGAAAAAGCTGAAGGTCACTTCAGAGACTGGAATACATTTTCCTGGGGCAATACAAAATGCTAAAAGGTTTTATGATTATGCCAGAACAGATAGTTAGGCAATTAGAGCTGTTAAAAGTTGACAAGGCACTGGGTCCAGATGAGTTACATCCCAGAACTGAGATGGAAGCAGCAAGTGGAATTGAAAGCTTTGGCAGAGATTTTTTTTGATCCATCTCCAAGGATGGGGTGGTTCAATAGGACTGTGCAGAAGGGCTAATGCGGTTGCTATATATAAGCAATGCTCATGAAAAAATCCAGTGTCAGTGCAATTCTTTGGTAAGAATATAACCGATAAGGGAGAAATATGTTTCATTTCTGCAAGCACATGACAGAGGATTGTTTGCTTGGACTTGGGAAAAGGGAGTTCTTGGCTTGTAAATTTACTTGAGTTTCTGGAACACATTATTGCACCAGAAGACAAATGCCAAGCAAAGTCTATAAATTATCTGACTTTCCTGAAAGCATAGCATGCAAAATATTGATCTACTTAATAAACGCACATTATCTCCTGAAAATGATTAAAAATTAGCCCAGGAAGAAGAACAAATAGTGTCAGTAACATTGCAGAGGGATACAGAGAGCTGGAGAGCAAATACGTGTTGTAGACTATATGCATTAGGTGAGTTTTTACAGATCCTTATGCAACATTTGCATTGTTTTGAGCATTAGACTTAAAATCTTGTAGTGGAAAAAGGGGGAAATCTTGTCCTTCCTTGTGCCACAGTTCAGGTTCAGTAAGGGGCAGGACCATGACAAGCCATTCAAGGCTGTGCATGATAACCTTTGATCTGTGTAAAATCCTCTGTCCACTGTTGGCAGAGGCTGCCCTTGAGGCACAATTCCATATTTGAAGGAGCTCAGCTCTGTCTAGGGTGATGATTAGCCTCATAAGTATTAATGATGGCAAACTAGATTGTTTCAAGCACTGCTGAATGTGATGTCAGATAATATTTAACAGAAGATGAAAAATGCAGTATGATAGTTTCTGCGCTGGGCTCTTTCCTCAGGGAGGATTCCCACACTTGTTTGGAGATGGGAGCAATGGCAATGGGCAGCTGTCCATCCCCATTTCATGTGTGGTGTTCTGCTTGTCTCCTCATCTTTTAAAGTGATAGTAGTCGGTGTTACATGGACCTTGCTGTATCTCGAGGCAGTAGATGTGGACTGGAGGGACAATCTTTATTTTTTCCCCCTGCTTTTGGTCATGTGCGTTTCTTTCTCGGGGTGTTTTGTCGTCTTTGGCAGACAGAAAAAGCTGTAACAGCTTTCATGCAGGTGACATTTTTATTCAAAGTAGATGGAACTGCGGTCAGACCATGACACTGGAGGATCTGTCCCACGGTGTAAAGAGAGCACGCTCTCCATGCATGCCTTCCCTGCAATTCTCTGTGTTGCACTCTACTGTGCCAGAGCAGCCCTCTTGTATTGACCCCGCAGGAACGCAAATAGGAATTGTAAGTATTCAGCACCTTCAGGGATCTGGCATTGTGGTAATCTCCTCCTCTAGCATAATCTTCATAGCTGAACCACTGTTAATGTGTTTGCTATTCATCTGTTCTAGCATTTAAATAGTAATTATTAGTGGCACGTTCTTTTGGGTGATCAGCCCAAAGCTGCAGTGGAATAGTGTGACCTTGAGTTTTTCTATAGACAATGGAAATTAGTTGATAATGGACAACAGTAATTGCTTGGATGACAGTGCGCCTCTGGAGCTACACCACCACAATACATCACTGAGGCCAGGAGCTTAGCAGGATTCAGAAAAAAAGGAATTAATAAAATGCAAACAAGATGTTAAAATGCATAAAAAATGGGATGGAGGACAATACAGAGGATAATTATAATGTAATTATATAAATATAATTATATAAGTAAGCACTGTAGCTTCACTGGGAACACTGCATGCATGGCTGGGCTCGGAGATGACTGATGAGTGTTTTGAGGCTTGAGCAAATCTAACACAGGGAAATTGTTAAATATTGGTGTTATTTAGTTTTGGAAAGGGGACCACAAAGAGGACCTCAAACTGCAACACGAGGCTCCTCAGGTGTCAACCTGTGGGCCAGATCTAGCCTGTGAAAGGCAAGTGTCCTGCCAAGGATCAGCATCCCCAATTTTACCCCATGCATGAGGAACATGAGGAGCTGAGGGCACTGTGGAGAGGGGAGATGTGTCCTGCTGCTGCCTTTCCCTAGGGTGGTAAGAAAGCCTCGGGCATGGAGTTGCAGAGTACTGGTACAGTAAATAAATCTGTGGCAAGGCTGGGGGATAGGAAGGGCCTGAGATGGGGGATTTGGACGAGTGAGAGATGCTCAGGTCTGAAGGAGATGGGTACAGGTGAATGGTGTCCTGTAGGAGGAGATAGCAGGTTGTTGAACAAATAAAACTAAATAGTCATTCAGCAGTCAGGCACTACAAGGTGTGTTTCTGATTGGGGATGTGCAAAATAATCTTCCGGCAGGAGAAGGAAAGGATGTGTGTGAGGCATAAGATCAAGGCACCTTTAAGTTTGGAGACCTTTTCTCTCACAGTAGAAGAGGATGAAGGAAGGGGATGGGATTAAACAGATTATCAGGACATCTTTTCCCCTTCTTCACGGGCAGGTGGACAAATGGCCATGGTCACTATTGAACAGATACACAGGAAGCTGCAGGGAGGAAGAAACTGGGGTAGCAGAAACCAGAACAATGTTATTTCCCACCCAGACTCCTGTTAAATAGTCTTCCTTCTTACCCACTTCCCCCACATACTTCCCTGTATCACTTGAAGTTCTGCTGTAAGGCATGACCTGGAGACGGGAAACCCAAAGGTTCTGAACAAGTGGAAGCCTGACATTTCCAATGTTTTAGTTCAAATCAAACTCAAGGACATTATTCTCACACATGGAGCTTGTTGCCACGAGAAGGTGCTGAGAGAAGAATTCTTTCAGATTTGGGGACAATACGGAAATTTGTATCAAAACTGAGAATATTGCTGCTGTTCTGATTAGCAGTAACACACTTTAGGAGGGATAGTCAAACTCCATTACTTAAGTCAGATTTTAAGGAGTAGAGGTGAAGATAAAAGCTAAGCTGGAATCCCAGCATCCTTCCTGTGTTTTATGATTTCTGAAATTAATTATGTTTTCTACACAATTTATTCATCCACTTGTACTTTTTAGTCAGGTACTCTGTGTGCTCCTATGCTTACATGAAGAAAAAGCATTCATGTTTATAAGCATAAAGATTAGAAACGTATAAAAAGAGCTTTTGGAAAGAATATTTATATCTCTTAACAATGGAAAATTTGTGCCTTTAAGCAGGTTTGTGAAAGGGTGTTTTTGCACTTAAGGTGTACTATAAGGTGTGCTAAACTGATCATTGGTTTGATTCAAAGTGAAGTGTTTTGTGGTTTTTATCTTGCCTACTGATTCAAAGACATCCTTCATTCAGAAATGGCTTCACCTGTAAGGTGGCTGTACTTACAGGCTCCAATTTTATTACAATATTTGAGAGAGTGATGCACTCATTCAATTTAGTATTGCTTTATGACAGATAACAATAGCAAAACTAAATACAAAACCAGAAAAGGCTTTTAAGTTTTACATATTGAAAACTAGCCAAAATTCATTTTTGGGCAGGCAGCCTTCTTCAAGCTGAGGAGAAAATGTATAATTTCATTACTCTGTGCTAAACTGTTATTTTTCCTTTAGAGTTTCTCCAGTGAAAGCAGCATGACCAGAATCTTATTCACTTTTAATTTCTTTTTTTTTCATGAAATTGGAAAATGGGTAATATTTCTGTGATTTTTCCATTCTATTATTTTTATTGCTGGGACAATATTGTTTCTGTTACGGCTTGTGAGCAGGACTTTGTATCTGTTCTTAAACAGACCCGATGCGTGAAATGATGATGTTCCTGTGCTTTCTCAGGCTTTGAAGTTATTAGAGCTGAGTACTGTCAAGTTTGCTAAACATTTGAGTGGACGAGTGGCTGTACTGTCAGACCTGAACATTCAAGAAGTAATTGTACACATTAAAAAGAAAAAGAGTATTGGCATTTAAAATAAAGCAAAAGACTACTGGCGTTTTGAAAAGGAATGTAGTTTGGGGCCTTTTTATCTCTCTTCTGGGTTTTACACTTGTGTCAATGAAGTCAAGCTTTTCCCTTTCTTCAGGAACGCCAGAAATTGATTGTTTTCTTCTTTTTAACGGAATTTGGGCTTCTTGCATGCCTCACTGAGTGAGGAGTTTAAAGATATCTCTGTACATCATTCTTCCCTGAAGATGTAGTTGCATTGCACCTTCTAGCAACGTCTCCAAACACACCTGCCTGCACTATCCTTTATCATAAATACTTTACCTCTTTGCAAATGTATTTTAGCCCTGAGTAAAAAGTTGATGTTTCAAGGAAATCCTGGGGAAAAAAAAACCTGTCCAGTGTTATTCCTTAGTTGCTGACTAACTTGTCATTAGGGGCTTCTGTGATTTGGGAAGAGCTGCCTCACTTCACCCCGGCGCTGGCTGCGTTTCCGTCATGGTAAAGCAATTATTGTCGGTTTGCCTTGTAAATGTTGAAAGGCATCTGCTGTTCCTCTGAGGTGAATGGTGAAATGGAAATTGATGCTGATAATAAACATAATTATGGAGAAGGCTGCTGGAAACACTCCTGATCTGTAAGGGAAAAGTGACATTTTAAGAGCTGCGCTGTGGATCTAATGAGAATTGGTATTGCCTTTTAAACCATCGTACTGAGGCTGGAATGATATGTCTGATGAAGTCGCACACATTATGTGACACTGTATTGCAAAAAGTTCTTCTTATATCAAATGTCCATAATGGCACAATGAATTAGGCTGGAAATTCTTTCTCCCTGTATCTCACTTTCAAACCTCTGCATTTGGGCTTTCATTGGGTTTTGGGTTGGCTGTTTTTTTTAATACAGAAGGGACAGGGGTCAAAGAGATTCCCTTTGAAACCTTTCCTGAGTTCAGTAAGGCTTAGAGAGACCAATTCAGACCAGGGAACTGCAGGGCTGCAAAAGGCAAAGAAATAGGAATATTTGTGTTTGCTTCAAAGAGTCTGGGTTGATGTACCTGCAGGATCTAGTCTTGCAAACTGTAATGTCAAAGAGGATGGGAACACATATTATTCTAGAAGATTCGTGCTACGTGGCACTTTATGTGCCAGGTGTCTAGACTGAGGTCGCAAAATATCAGCCTTTAAATTAGAAGCGGCTTTGTGCAAATGTCAGTGGCAAAAGAGATGAGTTGAAAATAACATTAAATAATTACTGTGAAATTAAAGGACTATTTTGAAGTTGTAATTGAGTTTGATGCGTCGTGATTATGTTATTGGTAGCAGTTCATGGCTCATCCAGTGTTGTTACTGTAGAATCGATGTTTTCATTTAATGTTTTCTTGATCATTGTAATCTTCCATCCTATTTAATTGAATAAAACACAAGATTCACTTGGAATAGATGCAGTTACAGAGTACTAAATTTCTCAGAGGAAGAATGTTTTCACTTTGTTTCACTCAAAGCATTAGTTTATTTGCAAATGTAATTGATACTGGCTTGAAGAGCATTCCTAGAGTACGTTAAATGGGACAGCCATAACAACAGTATTAGATTTATGGCAGATGAGTGTAAATAGTGCAATATTAACTGTAATGGATTCTGGACTGAAAATACGATGTCGTATCCCACTATGTATGGATCAGGAGTCTTATTCATGAGTGACTCTTCAAGTCTGCATTGTATAAAAAGAAAAAAGCACTGGACTAGGAATTATCTCCTGATACTTAACAAAAAGCTGTATATTTCTGTAAGGCTGAGCTGTAGGATAAAGCCCAGGTCCCAGCCCTCAGCAAGGCTGTGGTCTCGGTGTCCAAGCCCAGCACTGCAACTAGAAACAACGCTGAGTTCAGTGGAATCTGCATCAAACATCAACTGGTGATGGAGGACTGACAGAGGCTGGAAACCTGTGCAGGGAACTGCACCTCTTAAATCCTTGCTTAACCCAAATGGAGATGGAACAGAAATGAAAGCTATTGAATGATGATGCGAACCATTCAAGCTTTTTCTATCTAGGAAAGGTACTTTGAAACAATCTCTGAAAGGATGGGGAGAGATGCAACGCTGCACACACAGAAAGAGTCTTTTAACAGGGTTCCTCAGAAGTGAGTACTGGAAAAAGAAATGCCTGTCCTATGTGGACAAAGAAACTCACTAATAGTAAAAATGGTCTCTTTAGGAATAGACAGCAGCATGCTGGGCAGATGGCAGGCACAATATTCTTCTTGGGACTGTAAGTTATTTTCAGCAGGATCTGTTGTTCTGTTACAAACATCTCTAGCCCATAGCACGGGGAACACCGGGCTGTGCAGCTCCTGAGTGCTGCTGTAACACAAATAATTAAAATAAAAAATAATTATTTTTCATTTGGTTTCATTACAATGAAATCCTAATATGTTGACTATAGTGATTACACATAACTATACTACAGGACTATTTTATGAATAGATGCTTTTTTGGTTTTGACTTCAGCACACAAAAATGGATTTTCATTTATACTGTGTCTGCATTGCACTTCTCTGACTGTGTAAGGAGGCTTTAAAATTGATGTGCGTTGCACTTATAGCTACTTTACAGAGCCACTTTACAGAGCCAGCGTAATGTCAAGCAGCTTTAGTGCCTGGGAGAAGAAGATGCATAGGATTTTGCCAGGATGGAAGCTCTATGACCCTGTTCAAGCAATCAAGTATCTTTGATTATAGAAATTTAAACCTCATTTGCAGTACAAAATCTGATGAATATACTTAAGTTTCTGTCTCCCAGAAAAGGATTTGTCCCAGGTAAATTAACTACCCCTTTTTTCTGATGGAAGGAGAGTCAAAGTGAAGAAGTGTTCTGGTACCGTGCTCCACAACACAGTGTGGAGCCACCCTTTCAGCAAAGGCCTTCATGTATCGTAAGGATTGATTCTACTATCTGTGTTTGTGTTAACTTCTGTTAACATGTCTGACTCATAAAATTAAAATTTTTGAGAAAATTAAATCTTTGAAAAAGCTTTCTCTAAGGGAACCGCTTGAATTCTCTAACCATGTTGCTAAAGAATGAATCTGTACCAAAGGAAATCATACTGCAGAGTTTGTTTAGCAGTGAGATACAAAGGAGTTCATTTTTATTACAATTCATGTCATCCTAATGGACCAGCTGATAAGAAAGCATTACAATGAATGGACTGTAAATGAATATTTATTTGCTTTTCTACAACTACCACATGGGTAAACCAACAATCTCAGGCTAGTACCTAACTGGTAAGATGAACTATGGAATCAGGTGTATCTCATTCTGCTGCCAATGCTATCTGAAGTTAAATCAGTTTGAAGAAAATACCAAATTAAAGCATCCTTTCAAGACTACAGTTAACTATTCTGATATTTTTGTAGCTTTTAATCACATGCAGCCGGTCTCTGGTGCCTATGCAGGGGAAAAAACATTGAAAAAAGATGAATCTGTTTTGAAAAAGCTTATCTCTTGACTTCATTTCTAGACATAATTAAAAGCCTGATCAGACAGAATTTTCCCATTAACTTTGACTTTTCTGTAACTACTGGAAGGGCCAAAGTGATCAGGTGAAGTACTGCTGAAGAATCCTGTCCATTAAAACTTTGTACAATAGTTTCCTTGTCAGACTGAGCTTAGACTTATGGGTAAGCATGAACGTGTATACTTTTCCCACCAATCTATTATACTTTCTCCTTGTATTAATCCTTTCAGAGCAGCTGTTACTTGTTCTGGTATTACCAAACTGCAACATGAGGTGAAAAGTAGCTAACCAGCTATTCAGCGCTCTGGATTGCTTTATGAGGCAGATAGAAGCTGGCCAGTGGAAAAAAAATAATCAGTTCCATTTCCACTATTTCAGGCTCCTGTAGCTTAAGCCTCTAAGTGTTTCACACCAGCAGAAGTCTTGATCTATAGAGGACAACAATCGAAATGAAAAGACCACTGATTCCATGAATAAGTATAAGCCCTTAGCTGCCTTATTATCCCTGGAAAATATGTCTAAAAGACTGTCTTTGGGTAATATTTGCAGTAAAAGGCTGATAGTGTTCTCAAGTGTGATGAAACCTGCCCTTTCTTGTTTTAAAAGGTTTGGTCTGCTCAACAGACCATGCAGTGATGGGTGTTGCAACTGCTTTTTCTCTTTTTTCTTCACGAATTGAAGGTGAGACTTCATAAACTTTCCAAATGCAATACGTTGTGGTTGCAGATATTTCACAGGTAGAGCTGGGCAATGACCCAGAGCTTTCCAGAACACATTGTTTACAGCAAAGCCTGATCCGAGCACATGGTATTGATCTGCTATTGCTTCCTACCGCTGACATTTAGCCAGCAGGTTTTAAGTCCTTCTGCACCTCTTCTGGTAACTAGGCCACAGGTGGGGATAATGGAAGGCTTGGCTGATGACTGGAAGCAGGAGTGGGCTCAGCTTTTGTCTCTTTGTGGACATTGTTGTTGTACTAAAGCATATGTAGGCAATCACATGTTCCACTTGCATGTGTGATGTACATGTGATCCGATTTTTACACGTGTATGTATGACGAGCATATAACGTGTAAAGACATACATAGATTTGCAAGGTATGTGAATAAGACGTGCATTGCTTATTTGTGACAAGCATATGGTTCTGTCTGGTATGCTTTATTACACTTGAGCTCAAATTTCATCCTTGCATGGTTTCCTAAGGGATGTATGTTCAGGAGGAAAAAGGAACATTCTTGCATGGCCTTTTTTTAGTTCCTAGGATTTGTAGCAGTTGTGTAGCAATGTTATGGAATGTTCTATTAGTCTCCATATATCTCAAATTCCCAGCCTTGTGCTATTTTCTAAACTAAAGGAAATCACAGATTTATTTTTTTATTTATTTTTTTTGGTTTTTTGTTGGTTGGTTGGTTGTTTTTCTTGGTACAGAGTAATTCAGAGATACACTCATTTATTCAGCTGTAGGCTACTTTGAAATGTTTGGGTCATTATTGCTTCTTCACTGTCTTTAGAACCTGGTAAAATGAAAAAATCATAGATATCATATCAAACAATAATATGGTAAAAACTGCATTATTGGAGACTAACTCAGTTATGAGTGCTCTAGAAAGAATGCCTGTGTTGATTTGGGTTGTGCGGAGGAAGGTATGATTAAGTACATCACAGTACGTAGCTGTATAATGTTTTGGGGAGGCTGCCATGTATTTTATCCATTTTATTCACAAAAATTAGTGAAGCCCTGCAAACTGCAGTGGGACAATCTTGAAGTTATGTTGAGTCACTGTGTGTTAAGTGCAGGTCTTCAGTCCCTTAATGAATGCCCCATACCACTTCTGGGACCCTATGGCAGCACTTAGACATCCAGAGTAATTACATGTACCCAAATCACTGCCTCTTCCTGCTTCACCCTTCCTCTGCCTTGCTGCTAGACCTCAAAGGAACAGACATTTCACATGGGAAAACACAGGGAGTAGCCTTGAACCCTGGCAAGAGACTTTATTCTCCTTGTATATTTTGGACATCCCAACTCTGCTGCTGGTCTTGTGCCCCTGCCAGTTGCAACCTTTTAAGACCTTGTTCTTGCTCCAGTAGGGACAGGTGTGGGCAAAGTGGAGGCCTTCTTTGTCATTCCAAGCAGAGATGTGAGGGCTTCCATACCTCCTCTGCTTGTGGCACGTCAGGTGCTGTGCTAGCTGCACTTGCTCCAGGTCTGCCTGAGTGCCTGAGGTGGCATTGCTGAATACCTGCTCTGTCTCTGTAATTAATGAACATTATCAATGCTAAGTAAAGGATGTCTTGTCCCCTTTTAGAGGTCTTATGCTGTGCTCAGAGGCCTACAATTCTCCAGAAGTTTTCAGTAAGATGTATAGGATATATAGATCTTAAGCATCCCTTTTGCATCAATTCCCTTTTGTTACAAGTAGATCAAATAAATGGATGGGAACAGGACCTTGCCGCTATGTTACTTGAATTACTTATGCTATTTAAGATTGTATTCAGGCAGTTATGTATTGTATGCATTTGCACAGCATGGAGTAAGATTTCCACTTTCTTTACCATGTCATCTGGTTTCAAATGAGTTGGGAACCTGGTTTGCTGCAGTGTTTTCAGGATTGAAGAGTACCCCACTGAGGCAGCTAAAACAAAGACATAGTGCTAGCGTGCTTGTGAAAAACATTTCTCATCCACTGAAAAATTGAACCTCTCAAAGGTGTTTCAAGTGGCACATCAAAACTGCTGGTCATTTTTTTAAAAATTAGAGCAAGGCACTGTTCTGGTTTCTGTTTGCATCATCACAAGGAAAAAAGACTATTGAGGTTGTAATAAGTCTAACTCTGTTTATCCCCTTCTTTCTCTTTTTTTAACAAACGTATACCTTTACCTCTGTGTTAGGGATTCTGGGTAGGCTTTTCCAGTTGGCCCATTTTCCTTAAATAGCTTTTCCACTAGAGGGCATTCAAAATACTGGGAAGAAGTTTTAGCTGTCCTCTGCTTTAATATATGTACTGTGGATGGTTTACAATCCAGAAAGGGGAATGCTGGGGGGGTACTGAGGCACAGAGGGAGAAAGTGGGAGAAGTTTGTATCTGTGCACCGTTTGTTTCATCCAACTAGGGAAGTAGAGTTATGCCCAAGTTATGCCTCTTCCTTACACCTTCAAAGACTTGAGTGGATGAATTGGAAACTGTTTTGGTTTTGCCTTCTCCATAAATAAAGAGGTGAAGCAGACAGAAAGGGCCTTGGATCCCTTTGTGCCTCTTTTAGAGAAGACAATGTCTGCAGTATTTCCATTGTTTGGACTCTTGAAAAGTCTATTATGGGCTGGTGGAAAAGGTTATTTACCATAGAGCTCGTAGGAATGCAGCAGGTCTGGGGAAGACAGTCTGGGTTAGTCCTGCCTCAGGCAAAGGCAAATCCATCCCTGGGATTGCTTTTGCTCAAGGGCCTGGGTGCACCTGGTGAGTAATGCAAAAGGATGGGGAGGTCCAATGTGTACCCCATGGGAATCTGATTTTAGGTGAGAACAGCCAATAAATCAAATTGTATGTTGTTAATTGCTAAATAATGCTGCTACTGTACTTCATCATTACTATATTTGCTATCAATTGTACTGCAGTAAGAATTACCTAGATTAGTGTCAGATGAACCCTAACGAACCTGAGTAAAATGTGGCGGTGATGGGATCAGAACTGTCCTCAGCAGCCTGCGCGCAGCAACTTTCTTGAGAATGACATCTTCAACCCATGAACCACGGGCATGGACTACATCAGATACATCAGCCATGGACTCCAAACAAAAACATGCGACAGTCCAGCACCACAGACCATCTCACCTGCCCTGAGAGACTTCTAACAGAGGGAGCCTAAAGTTAGGAATTAAACAAACTCAATGGACTTTCTTTTTTAAAAAGGGGATGGCCTGTAGACTAAGGGAATTATATTTGTATGTATACATAGATATAAGACAGGGAAAAGCAGCAGTTATTAATTGGAAAATGTAAGGTCTGGGCATGACGTACGTGGTGTAGAATAAGGGGTGGATAATGTCCTGGTTCCGGCAGGGACAGGGTTAATAGCTGGCCCAGCACAGGTATTCCACANGTTTCCCATAACAGATTTCATCCCAAAAGATCTAGCGCTACTTGAGGAAAAAACACACTTGCAGCCTTCACAGCCCTCCCCAGTAACTGAGGGCAGTGGCCACCACAAGCCATCCAACTCCAGTAAGCATTTTGGGGAGGCAGTAGGCTCCAATGAAAATACTAGTGCAGGTGGCAGAGATGACACCTTTGCCCCTTTTGGTGTTGTTTGGGAATATTTGTGAGAAGTTGTCATGAGGCTACCATGGTATTCAATGGGTCACCGCTCATCAGGGTCCACTGGTGGTCCCTTCGCTACAGGTGGTAGCAGTCCCAAGTCTCCACTGCCTAAAGCCAGGTTCAGCCCTGCCCAGCCTACAGGATACAATGCAGCCACCTGTCAGGTTTTACCTTCAGAAACTGAGGACATTTGGTCCTTATACCCCTTATACCTGCATCACTTGTGGCACCTCATCAGTTGTGGTGGCTTAACTTCCAGCTAAACATGACATTGTTCAGATGAATGTATGTTCTGTGCCTCCAGCTGCTTTAACAGCGTCAGTATTTTGCACGACCTCACTATTGAAAGCATACAGATCGTGTTGTAAGTTCAAGTATTTTTCTTTCTTTTTTTGTTTTTTTAGTTAAAGGTGATATAAAAGTAAATGAAAAATAACAGCCATTGAAATGAAAAGTGTACTTCATAAAACAAATGCTTAAAAAGCCACTTGCTCCAGCTGTGGCTTTTATGCGCGAGGTTCTCTCAGGCAATTGTATGTGCTTACATAAGAAGTCTTTCACAACATTTACATTTAAACCAGTCATCATCTTATATGCAGATCATTTATTCATCCTATAAATCACTGTTGCAGCTACAAATGAAGATGAAGCTCTCCCTTTTCCAAGCAGTAGACTGCTAAATAGCCTAATATGTTTGCAGCTGTTTTTGAAGACGGGGATTCTCTGTTTGACAGTAATTTGGGGGGGTTATTTTGTTATCTCTGTTCCCTCATCACTGGTAGTCTCTTTTACATTTTTCTGACCTGGATAATTAGAGTTATGAAGTGTATATTGCAGCTATTCTGTAAAAATTATGTTTAAATAAAGAGGGTAAAAAAGTAGGGAGCAAAGAAATAAATCCTTTCACTCCTAAAACAACAGTCAGAAAGAGCCCATGCTGAATCAACGAGGCATTCAGCTGCTACCCAGAAATAACCGGGGGGCGGGTGGGAAATGTCAGTGAAGATTGATCCCTAAGATTGTGGGGAGTAGAAATACTAAGCCAGACTGTGAGGAGGCAAACTTTGAAAAACCAATTTGGAGACGATTCACAGCTGGCACTGAAGTTGGGGCCTCAGAAGTCTCTCTCACATAGATAAACAAGTGAGAAAGAGGCATCTGTTGCATTACAGCTGCCAAGGTCACACCAGCAGGAACAGGCAGAGGGGAAGAAAAAAGCCAGTGGTAGGTTCCGTATCCCTTGCAGGGATAACACAGTGCCAAACAACGGTGGCACTACTAATCATGTGCCTTTGGGGCTGGAATCATGTATTTAAATATATATCCTGGCTCAAAAAATAACCCTACAGTGGGTCAAAAGTAGTGTCTTTGAAAAATATAATCCACTTAAACAGGAATGCCTGACTATCAGTACATGATTGATCTTTGCGGTAAGCAAACGAGTGGATAAATAATCCAGAATTGAGAAGGGCACAAGTACCTGCTGTGTTCCCCAGAGTCACGCTGCAATTAAGGCAGGAAAGTGCTATGCAAAACAGCTCCGAGCTGCACACAAGTGAGCAGACTTCTTCACAGCTTGCATCCCAGCCTTGTCTTATTTGTTTACCATGAACTGTGGGGTCCTGGAACTTGGAGCAGCAGTGAGAAACGGGAAGCAGCAGAATATAGCACGTCAAATAAAACTATTATAATCACTTTAAACCATCTTCTCATGTGCAAGTTGAAAAGAAAAAAAAAAAAAGGAACTAACTGAGGCTTCAGTAATGCACAAATAGTGGCAATACCATGGGAATGTTATGCAGCTCCACAAGTTGTTCTTGCTATGCCAATTGTCTCTGTGTCCTCCACTGCACACATCTGCTGTCTCAGATAGCACGACTTTTCAAGCTTTTTTGAAGTGTATCCCCTGTAGGAACAGATATTCATGCAAATAACTAATTAATGGCATTGACTAAATAAACTAGATTTGATCTGTTAAATGAAATACCACACCAAATTGCTTTCTTAATGATCTTGGTCATGGGTAATGGAAATGTGATATTTTTTTTTTATCTGTAACTATATTCATAATCTGTTATTGCCTCTAGAGTGTTCAGTGAACCTTTGAAATTTGGAAAATTATCCGTCTGAATGGATTCCCAAGCCACAGAGGTTCTCAGTGAAGCCCCCAAAAATTCATCTGGACATAGAGACTCTCTCACGGCTAACCCTTGACAGAATCAACATGTTGGAGACAACATGTTGGGGTGACAGTAGCAGGCCTGGTGCAAGATAAAGCTAATTAATACATATCCTTAAAGGTCAAAGCATTTTCAACCTTTATAATAAAATTATTTTTGGGTTGCCCTTTGACAACCTGACAAACTGAGAAGCCTTGCAAAAGATAGGGATTGATCTGGAACAAGATTAAGTGTTTTTGTGGTCTTCTAATAGGGTCAAGGTTGAGAAGTCATGCTAGGAATGGTGTATAAGCAATAGAGATGCTCTGAAGCCTTTGTAGGAGTAGGGGTGATATCAGCTGGTGTACCATCTAAGTGTTTCCAATTCCGAAGTCGAACTGGAGACATTGCTGTGCAATAATGTGATATTACTCTTGTCACATTCTTTGAGAGGGGCAGGGCAGAAACTGTGTTTTCAGAACAAAACAAAATTAAATTCTCCCTCTCCACGGCTTATTCAGATGAGCACAGAACAGAGACCTCCAGAATGAAGAGCCAGGATGTCTGGCTGCTTTTGCAGTATCTATAAACCATAAACTCCTGTAAAGATTTTTTAACCATGCAGCCCTCATGGTTTTACAGCTCTCTGTTCTGCTCTGGCATCCCCTGTATGAGGAGCGCTTTACCTCCAGAAGGATCTAGAGTGGAGGAGCATAGATCCTTCTGACTCACTGCATCTGGGCCATAGAGGTCCAGAATAAAGAGGGGTTGTGCCATGGCTTTTTGTGTGAATGAGATGTTGGCACTGGGACTGAGGAGAATGAATTGGTCACCAGCATGCCTTGGCACATCTACAGGACCGTGATGATGCTGTGAACAGCCTGCTTCTACAGACCCTTCCCTCTGGTTCGTCGCTCTTTGAAGTTCTCTAGGAAAGCTGGAATGGAAAATTTACCTTTTTAAGAGTATGCCACTGGTCCTAGAAGAGCATGGGTAAGGTAGACTTTCTCAGATAGTTGCTGCAGGAGCCACAAGAAGCTGCCAGCCTTGAGTCCCTACCCAGTTGTCTCCCTCCGGAAAGCAGCACCGATGCACACTGAGCACTGTTCCCCTTGCATCCTCTAGGCCTGCTTTGATCCAAGCTTGTATCAGTCACTTTTCAGATGACTGAATGCTAAAATCCACGGCTACAACATTTTTACAAGCTCACCTCATCTTCCTTACAGTGGATGTCTGTGCTAGCAGTCTCTGTCTCTCTTCCTGAGGTATCTTACTAATATCTACTGCCTCTGGAACACCGTATCCTAAAAACTGTACCCTTAAGACTTTTCCTTTGTAAACTACCCGTGAGTAGGTTTTTCCCATTGTCACGGCTTGCCAGAGTACATGCTTTCCTGGGCCACGTGTCCTCTCTGAACTGAAAGCAAACCGGCCAAACCAATGGGAACAGGTAGGAATGTGAAGCTCAGAGGGATCACCTGTACAAAAGCAGATTGTGCAGTGTCTTCTGCTGGAGGTACGACATTACTGCACCCCAGGTACTAATGGCTTAGACCCACTAAAAATTTCAGGTATGTAGCACTCCATGGGATTTGGTCTTTATCTGGAGAGGGGAGAACATTAGTAGACTGTGCCAAGGTGGAGTTAATCGAGTAGAATTCCTTTCTACCAGTTCTGCCCACTGGCTTCAACTTCCTTGATGTGGTAATGAAAGGGGAATAAATAGCCTGGTTTGTATCAGCCAGAACCTCAGGTTTCAAAGGAGCAGGAGGATTCTGCGTCCGATAACTGTACCCGCTTCTGCTGCGGACTTGTTACTGCCCTTGCTTAGTCTATATTCCCTTGAACAGATGTGTGCAGCTGGAGGGCTTCCTGTGAGGACAGGCTGCTCTTGAATCTGGTCTCTGTAACATGCAGGGGATGGGAATGCTCTGCACTGACTCCTGAGAGCCTTGTGCTTCTTCCCAGCAAAGGGCTTCTCTGCATCCATGAGCTGCAGAGACCTCTGCCTACATGGAGGGGCAGGGACAAGGATGGTCTTAGTAAACTGATCTGCTTAAAAATCTTTGGGAGCAAAACCAAACCTAGCATGTGTTGCTGTACTGCATGGTCATAAACAATAGTTATTGTGCTTTAGCTTCTAAGAGTTCACAGGTCTTCCTGGTGGTGGCTTTTTAAGGTTTTAGTCCACCTTTGTCTTCCAGAGCTGTTGTGGTATTATTTTCTATTTGCAACGTGCAAGGTCTGCAACAATCCTTGAGCATGAGGGAGCTGTGTGGTGGTGGTGGAGATGCTCTCCAGGAACTCCTGGGAGTGTTTTGAGAATGATTCCAGACCACAATCCTGTTCCTGCCAGCCTCAGGGAAATGAAGCACTTCCCTTCTAACAGGAAAGGCTCCAGGACATGTGTGACTAATTTGTTACAAGGTAATTAAAAATTATCTGTCTTATTGCAGTGCTGCAGGATTTTGTTGAACAAGCACTCTGGGTGAAGATGAGTTGAGAAGCTGGGAACAGTTCCTGTCACCTGTCACTGGTTCCTCTCCTGATGGGAGGGAAATGGCTGGCTGTCCCGCCACGGTGCTGGAGGAGCTAATTGGTGTCAAGTGGTCAAGTGTGGGGATGCCATTCATGTGGTTGTAGCTGGCATTTTGAACACACACCTTGGTTAACAGGGAGAGCTGTCTGTCTGTGCTCATAGCGGTGCTCCTGAGCTGTCCCAGTGATGGCATGGTGTGCACATGGATTAATGGAGGATGCTTATGGTGCGAGTGTGGCTTGTGTGGCGTGGAGCAAGCCTGGAGATAGACCCTGAGCGTAGTCCAGGCAGTCAGTGAAGAAGAACCTGTTGCAAATGATGGGTGGTAGGGGCTGAAGAGCCCAATGCATCTTCAGACTTGGCAGGCAGGAAAAATGTGCTGCTGTACCCCTGTGATCAGCCGGGATGCTGTGGGGTGGGATGGATGGGAGGGTCATATTCCCAGCATCCTTATGTGCCAGTGCCTCCTGAAGCACCCTAAATGGGACTGTCTAAATCTTTCTGCCTGGGCGGCTGCTGAGGTTGGCAGATACTGATTCCTCTCCTGTGATAGGGATGTATTAATCTTTCATAAGTGATGACTCAGCCAAGCAATGAAGTTGGTAGCCTAACATAGCACAGAGGTCAGGATGGGTGGCCTCAGCCCTGCTAACATGTGAGCAGATTATTCTATGCCCGTTAGTAACGAGCGTTTCTGAATGGCAATGGCCACTGCTTCCTCCTCCAGTGTCTCCCCAGGAGGTGTTTGGCAACCTCTGAACGCCTTTGATGCAGGAAGGATGGTGGCAGAGAGGATGTGACTGTCCCCTGCTTCCACGTCCTCCTGGCAGTGAGCATGAGCTCGTGGCCATCAGAGGGGATGAACCCCCCCGCACAAGCCAGGGGTGACAGAGGGGTACCAGCAGGCAGAGAGACCAAGGCACTTGGATAACACTGGGATAGCTATGCCAAAACGTTGGGATGTGCAGTGAGAACAGTCAGCATCCTAATGCACCTATGTAATGAGGCTAAGCCATATGCATTTGCATAGCTAACTGCTGGCCTAATTAGCATAATTAATTTCCTATGTGTCCAACAACAAGCTTATTGGAAGAAATCTGCTTTATAAGGAGAGTGGCTATTTTCAGAGCTATTGAAAACTGTGTGTCTTAAATTGTTAACCATGAAAGAATTGAATATGCATGGAGAAGGTATGCAAGGGTAAACAGACAGCTACAAATACATCTGTTTTCAGTAACAGTTCAGTTAAGTTCAGTGATTGCCAGTGTAAATACCGAGTGGTCAAGGGCCCAGATTGGCCCATCAAGGGCCAATGATCTGTGTTTTGGAAGGGATCTGTGTTGCAGAAATTTACAGGACATACTGTAAAAATGTAAAAAAAAAGTAAAAAAAAAAATAAAAATGAGGGTTTTGTTTGAATTCCTCTTGGAAAGAAAAATAGCAAAAGTGTGGAGGAAAGCAGGCCTTCATTACTACCCACAACAGGTAGAAAAATAGACCAAGCCAATCTGAAAATTCAAACTGATCCACTTATACAAGACCTTGAAAGCAATTGTGTTCTGATGGCTAGAGAAAAATGTATGAGCAAAAATAACCGCACTATAAACATCTACAAAATATTGTGACTAAAACTATTGGGACCAAAGAGATGAAATTGCAGTGTAAGCTGGGACTGTGTCATAGTACAACCCAGCAAGAGGTTGATACAGGCTGTTAGATTTAAATGTAAATTATTGCTTCTTGTTAGAGAGGTGCTATTCACGTTTTTTTTAATGAGCTGTTGCCTGAAAACTGGTGCCTGGGACCAGGCAAGGTTGTCCAGTTTCCTACCAGCACATTCCATGTTGCAGATCTTTTATGTTGTAGTTTCTACGAACTAATGAGATATGTGATGGTGAAAATGCAGAAATGCTTAGAAGGTCTGAGTGGTAGCTAGTAGATAATCTCTAGGAAAACTTGGCCTGCTGGACAAAACTGGCCTGCTGGTTCTGTCCCTGAACCAAGAAGGATCAAATTAACCTTTGGTGTAAGGAGAGCTGGCCTCCAGCGGAGTGGTGCTCCTGGTGAACGTGACCTTGTATAATAAATCTGTGTGGTAAAATTGAGGATCAAATGGGGCATAATCACTTCCTTGTCAGATAAATACTCTGATGTTCCCTTTCCTTAGCTGGTTGTCTGCAGGCTCGGCAGAGATCCCAGTGTCATGTGAGAAAACACTTAGCTTTATACGGTGCTACGGCACAGAGCTCTGGGCTCGATCCAGCTGGGTACGTTGGGTGCACAAGGAAAGACATGAGGAGGGGACAAAAAACAACAAGGCAGTTTCATGTCACCTGATGCTGAGGTGAGCTAGGGTTTGCATCAGTCCCCAGCAGATACTGAACTACCTTCATGCTGCTCTAAGTTTTGTCCAACTATGTAAGGTCCCCTGGGGGTTACTGGAGAGCGGTACCAGCTTATGCCTCACGCTCAGGCACACCCCATGTCACCCCATGCTGGCAGCATGGTGGGCGAGCGGGCTAGGAAGACTCGTTTGACAGCTCTGCCGTGTTGGAGAGATCTCTGTTACGGCAGGGAGTCCGTGGGGAGCAAGCTACGGCAGCGTGGAGCGGAGCAGGCAGCGCTCGCCACTGTGTCACCCTGCGATGTGACCTACATGGCAGCTGCGAGCGCGCGGGAGACAGTATCAGAAAGGCAAAGTGGCCCCCCCGTCACATCAGGGACATGGAGAGGGCTGGGGGAGGCTGGGGGCATGTTGTGGACGTGCCACCCTTTGGCAGTGAGGCAAGCAGCTCCCTGGGGACCATTGATGCTCTCTGCATCCCACCGATGGTAACCTGCTTTCCTGGGAGCGCACGTTGCACCCTCCAAAACTGCTTTGGCACAGCTTTCCTTCATAGCCGGGGACTGCCAGGGCATGGAAACCTCCACAAGTTGGGAGAAGACAAGAGCGCGTCTGCCAGAACTCGGCATCCGCGGGACTCCCGTCACCGGCATCCGCGGGGAATGCGGGATTTAATCCCCGAGTGCCGGGTGCCTGCAGCCCCATTTTTCCCCAGCTGCGGGAGGGGAGCTGAGGGCCGAGCTCCGGCTCCGCACACCGCCAGCGAGCGGCACGGTGCGCTCCGGGGCGGCCGGTGCATGCGCAAGGCGGCGGCTGGCGGCGGGGAGGGGAGGTGGGGAGCGAGGACCACATCGCTGCCTCCCGGCTCCGAGCTGCCAGTTGCCGGTTGCCAAGCAGTTATCATTGTTTCTGTGACGATTGCAGAGGCTGTTGCTAATTGAAGAAGCCCCCACAGCATCCTTCTCTCTGCTCCTGCGTTTATTTTAGAGGCTCAAGGGGGAAGACAGCTAGACTAGTGCTTTTTTTTTTTGCGGCGCATTTTTATTTATTTCTTTTTGTGGAGGTGGGAAATTTCTCAGCTGGTGATTAAGTGATGGACTAGTTACTCATCCTTATCCCTTTAGTCTTTGTGTGTGTGTGTGTGTGTGTGCGTGCGTGCGTGTATGTCTGAACACACACAGACAAGCTTACACACACACACACACACACAGTAAAATCCTGTTTCCCACTGCAGTGGGCACAAATAGGTGAGCATGACTACAGCCAAGGAGCAAAATGCATCAGGGAAACAAGCCCAACAACAAGAACAGGTAATGCTTATTTTCCTCAATTTCAAACAAATACAGATTTGCATTGTATAACTGTGTTTCTTGTATGATTATTATTTTATAATTTTTTTTTTGGTTATCTTCTTGGTGTGCATTCCTAAAATTGTCAACTGAGTCACCAGTCAGTGGCAGAAGGAAAGTACGGTGTAGCTGGGTTCAAGGTCTGCTTTCTCGGTGTATGTGAAGGCTGGGGGGGGGAGCTGAAATTGTGCTATTTTTAACAGCCTGCACCCCTTGCTGAAGGCTATAGAGGTTTGTTCTGTAACTTGTTCCTTATGTGCAGGGGAGGGGGGGGGCAGGATGTTGGGACGGAGGCCCCTTCTCACTGGGGGAAGGGGGGAAGGCTTTTTAACAGCCCCTCTGCAGATGGGTCTAAAATTGAAAATTGCCAAAGTGGGTTTCAGCTTCTTCTTACTTTGTCATGTACTTTTGGGGATTTTCTTTTTTTTTGTCTGACATTTTCTTGGAGGGGCACTTCAGAGTGTGCAAGCAGTGATGGGGGTGGGGGGCAAATACCAGCTGTAAGTAGGTAGAACTCCCATTGACTTCGGGGAGAATTGCAGTGCTCACACCATAGCTGGACTTGATTCGTTTTCTTTCTCTTGGTAGGTGCTGTATGTGTTTCTATAGAGGCAGAAAGTTAAACACTTAATTTTCTCTGTCGTGCCTGGTTTTTTAGTGGGTATTTCTGTCTGACTGCACTTACCAGGACAGAATGAAGTCAAAACTTTCCCCTGTCAAAAAAGCAGTGGGGTGGCAGAAAAAGGGGACGTATCCTCAGCTGGAAAGGAATAGGCATAGTTAAAAAGTGGTGGCGTAAGGGGAAAGTCTGGTTGCCATCTCTGAGCTCCAGCTGAGGATGGCAAAGGTTCCTGGGCTCCTGGTGCACCAGCAGATCAGCAGCTCCATCCTCCTTGGCACCAGCTTCCCCTCCCCGTGCCTGGGGGAAGCACGGAGGAGCCCGTACGCTCCAGTTCTTCCATTTTCATCGTCTCCTTAAGACGTTGGAAGTTCACTGCTTTTAATCTTCGGTTAGGACAGCACGCGAGGATAATTTAAACAGATCTCTCAGGGCACAAATTAATTCTTAAAATAGTTCTTCCTGGCTTGATAGCCTGAGAGCCTCGGACGTTGTTTTTCCTTGTTTTTCCTTATTTTATTTTTTTTTTTCCCCCCCCCCCTTGGTGCTTTATATTTAGGGAAATGGGGAAGGGAAAAGCATGGGAAGATGCTAGGCACCTCAAGTAGCATCATATAATCTGCATTTTCAGGGTGACATTTTACTAATGGCCAAAAGAGGCTCAACTGTTCAGTTAAAACAAGAAGAAAACAACTTTGATACAGAGGGTAAAGAAACTGCGCTTTCATCTCATTGTACGTCTGTCGGGCTTCTCTGCTTCTCTCTCCCTTGCTTTTGCAATATGTATTTTTTCACTGTTTGCTGCAGATTAACATTAGTGTAGCTGTGTCTGTGGGAGGCAGGGCAGGGGTGTATGTGAAAGTGCCTTTTCCGAACAAAGAGAGCGTCCCCTCCTCCTTCTTAGAGCTGTGTTCAAGCATCAGGGTTTTATAAGTCATGAAGTGCAAGTCAGTTGCCTTTTATAAAGGAGCATTATTTTTGTTTCGAGTAGTATTACCTTCTTAATGCCATTTTGCTGCTGGCATGCCATGTCTTTGCTCCTTCTCTCTTCCCCTATGAAGTATAAAATGCCCAGACTAGGTCTTTAGTATTATGCAGAGTCTTGACTGAATATATTCTGTAACTGATTGAGTTGCAATTATACCCATATGGTACGCTTAAATATTCTGAAAGTACACACACTCTCAGCTCTGCCCTAGTGTGAGCATGAAATAGAAATATCAGGCATATATAAATATCAATGATATTGATGAATATTAATGTTTGAGTCTGTCAGCAACTTTACTCACTCCCATAATTATTTTTTTTTTTCTTTTCACAATACATTATTAGGAAAATGGCTTGACAGTGAGGGCTTGAATCCAATCTGTGTCCATTCATTTGAGTGCACTTCTATCTTTTAACACCAAACACAGACCTAAACGCTTATTTTATTTAAAACAGTTCATAACTGAAAAAGGCTGTATCCAAATTCTGCTTCCAGCTGAAATTCTGTTTCCAGGCTCGTGTATATCAAGACTTGCTGAGATTTTCTTTGTGCTTAAAACTGATCAAGAAACCAAAAATTGTCGCTGGGAGACAACTGAAGGCAAAGTGCTAGTGTGTCTGTAGAGGACGGAGTCTTTTTTCAGAAGCAGCTGCTGCTGTCGTAAGACATTGTGACTGTCCCTTTTCTCTGTTCCTTGCTGTGACATTCCCTAGATCCAGAGGCAGGCAAGTGACACAGTTGGCTTAAGTCTGTGCTGTCTCCTACCATGCTAACCCAAACAGAAGCTGGGCATGAAAAGACACTGCAGGACCAGGGTGGGAAAAGTTTGAAAACATCGGCAGGAGCTTTGCAGGCTGTAAAAATGTAAAAATCTAATTCAGACCCATGTGTCTGTATGCAAATGAAGGCATGTTCTGTCTCGAGATTTACAAGAATTAGAATAATAAGAAAATGATTGGGATGTGGAGATAAGCACTGCACTGCCTTACCTGCTTGAAGCCAGGCAATAAACATACCTTTCTTCCCTTTGTTAATTAAAAATGTTTCTATACAGTTTCTTTCCGATAAGCAATGTTGCTCACCTCCAGGCCGGTTAAACTATTCAGAATCTTAATCATTTATCTCCTTGCTTATCTGTTTTATGAGTCTGAACTTTTAAGTCCTTTGGGCATCATGTACAGAAAACATTCTGTAAGTGGCGTGCAATACTGTCGCTTACTGTCAAGTTGCAATTGCTTGATCAAGATGTAAGTTGAATGCAGTTGCCTCTGTACGCTTAGGTGCTTTTGACACAGCTATGGTTTCTTGTTCAAATGGTTGGAGTTGGATACCGTGCAGTGTCCAATGATTACAGCTGGTTTTTTGCTAGACCCAATGCTCAGAAGTCCGTAGAAAAGCCTGCAGACACTAATAGACCTGGAATCTGGCTCAAGAGAATGAGTGAATCTTGTTTACTGTCTTGGAGATTGTTAGCTGCATGTGTGAATATAGCATTAAACCCACTTTTCCATTAAAAAAAGGAGAAGAAAATAATAATAACAGGTCAAGTACTTGGTCAGTGTTTGGTAATTGGTACTGGCTGAAAATCCTTGTGTTTGAACGTGAGCCTGTACATTTGTTATCTTAGTTTAGCTCCGTTCTTGTTACTTTTCATGGCCTTTGGGAGAACAAGTAGCTCTACAGTCATACATAAAAATAAGGAGGCTGGTTTTTTTATGGATATGTGGCAATAGGCATAATGATAAAACGCGACTTTTAAGTATTTTAAAAAATGAGTCAGCATATCAAAGATAACAGGATCACAGATTCTCAGAGAACACCTTTTATAAAACATATTTAAAGGGTTGATTGGTTAATTGGGTACTTCAACACTCAGAATAAATGATTGTTCCCATTTCTTTTGCTGTAGAGAGAGGAACTGTCAGGGACTTCCAGGGAGCGAGATCCTGCTCTGAAATGTGCACGTCCTAGACAAGGTTGTTAATGATTCTTTGCGTGCAGCTCCATGTAAAAGACCAAAAACTGAGTAAGGAGGCAAAATAGCTTGACGGCTGCCTTTTATTGAATCCATGGGGGAGTGGATCCAGATCAATAGAACAGTTCTGCCTATTAACTGTCATTAAGGTAATCAATTTCGAATTCTACAGAACAGATGAAATTCCACATAATAAGTGTCTTCAACTGGAGAGAGAACCCATTTAACTTGGAAAACCTAGGCCAGAATCAGGAATAACATGATGGAAAGATTAATATTTCATGCTCCTAATGTTCCCCTGCCACTCTCTACTTCACAGAAATAGCCTGTAGTATGTTGAAGAGTGAGTACGGTTGGCATATCTGATATACTATGCTGAAATGTGCCTTTATATGAGTAAATTTATCCACATAAGAAAAAAAGGATGCACTTTAGGTGCATTATGCAGGCTTTTCCCCTACATAGTTATAATCCTGATAATTTTGGGATTCCTGTAGGAAAGGGATGTCAATCCCCATGTGCCCTGCTGTCTTCCTTCAAGGTCAAAATTATCCTCAACCATTGTGAACTGAGTCTTCTGCTGTTACTTCATTCCCAAATATGGGTGTACTTACATTGGGAAGTAGTGTGGACCCACCCCGTGAGGGTGAGAGAGATGATATTGAGGTCCCAAATACAGATTTGGGACAGGGGATTATTTCAACCTCATTCCAGACTGGTGTGAATGTCCACTGTTGGTTGAACAGCATCTTCTCATTTAGTTTCGTCCAAAAAGAAGCCAACTTGTGTGCTCTGAGGCCACTATAAAATTGAGTTAGAGCATGATAGATGGGTACAACTGAGAGATTTGGTTGGCAGTGCAGTTCTGAATGGAACAAAAATACCAGATGCGCCCCAATGTAACTTCATGTGATCTATGTTTCTGTACCTGAAGGTAGCTTTAAATGTTCATTGTTTTTTGGTCTTTTTTTCCTATGAGGTGTGTCTTAGAACCATTCCAGATCTGCTGTGCTCACCTGAGTGCTGTACAGCAAATCATCATCCCTGGGTGCCAGATGTCCTGGTTAGATCAACATGCTTTACTTGAAAAACTGCAACAATCCTGATTCTCTGCAACACTACAGCATCCTTACACCACGTGAGCAATTCCAGTTGGCTCCAAAGAGTGCAGGATCCCTTCACATTGTATGCGGGCTGTACTGTATAGCAGGTTCAGGCACATATCAAAAGTTTGGAATTCTGTCAAAATAGGGAAGGGGCTTTGCCCTTTTATTTGTCAGTGCCATCCCAGGTGTATGCTAGACCACAAAGAGCCGCTACTGAATCTTCTGTTGTCTTAGCGAGGTTCGAGACTAGGCATTGTAACATTATGTTTGGAAGCAGATTGAGCTTTGAACGTGTCACAAGAAAGTACTGACTTATGGGGCCGTTAGCTGGCACAGTCAGACTCCCCGCTGAAGCACCCCAGTGGCATAAAATCCACGCAGAGGAATTGAGGAGCACTGTGACATACCTCTGCGCTACCCAGATTCGACACTGGGCTGAAAGGAACTTGGCCTGGAGCTGTTGAACAGGTGGGAGTGAGTCTCCCAGGAGATGAGCTAATTTAGCATATTATCTCAGGGACTTGCGATAGCAGAGCTCCTATGTTCTTGGCTGGAGTTGAAAACCGTCATATCCGAAAGGTGAGTCCCCGCTTGTGAGAATCCCTCGTTCTCGCTGACTTGCTGCAGTATTCTGGCTCTGATTATTACAGCTGTGCAGAAATCAGGGAGCAATGTCCACTTTTGGAAGGTGTCTGCCAAAGAGAAGGGAAAGAGGAGAAACCTGTCTCTGACTTGCATAGAAACAAGGGTTGTTTTTTTTTTTAGTTTTAATGGAACTGTTTAATGTTAGTTGTTTATGTGCGTAATTTTTTGAAAAGCAAAATTGTTGCTGTGAGAAAATACTTCTTTTTTTCTTGATAACAGCTCCGTAAATTACGTCTCTTATTGTAGACCCAACGCCGGCTTTCTTCAGGAAGCCATAGAGAACATTTGTGTTTCATTCTGTTAAAGGTATCTGACCTATTTCTCAAGAAATTAAATTTCCATAATAGTGCTCCTGAGAACGCTATATTCAAGAACATGAAATTGCATCAAACTGGAAGTCTTTTCAAGCTGTTAATTTACTGTGAGGAATGCAGGCAGCTAAGCAATGGAGAGGGCGAGACGGAAAGGAGCATGTTTGGTGTAAAACTGAAGTCTCAAAAGGAGAAGGCTGTAGGAAAGCTTTTTTGGTGTTCAGTACTGAAATGGAAGTGCTTCTGGAAGGCCTCGGGTGTGCCAAGACCACATTATGGTTGGTGATCTTCTAAGCACACAGCTTTTAAGTGTTGATATGCTTCTGTAGGATGCTGCTTGAAATTGTGTATGCTTTATACTCTGGCTATACCTTCACAGGTCAAGTGGGATGCGCTCTGCCACTTGTCCTTGGGACAGTGTTTGGTGGCTGCTGCTCCCTCCGCTCGTGGCAGAGGTACCTTGTGTTGCAGTCTTTCTTATTAAGTCTTTCTTTTACTGTTGGACCAAGACAGAATAATTTGTCTCTGAAATTCACCAGTTGTCTAGGAGTCATGAGACTACGGTTTTTTGGGGGTTTTTTTAGGTTGGATATTAGGAAAATCTTCTTTCCTGAAAGGGTTATCAGGCATTGGAACAGGCTGCCCAGGGAGGTGGTGGAATCGCTGTCCCTGGAGGGATTCAAAAGACGGACGGACGTGGTGCTGAGGGACGTGGTTTAGGGGTGGTTTTTTGGCATAGGTTTATGGTTGGACTCGATGATCTTGAAGGTCTCTTCCAACCCAAGTGATTCTATGATTCTATGCTTGAACCCCACAAGAAAAATGTCGTCTTAGTTTTTTGGGGTTTTTTTTAACTCTTACATTAGAGCATCCGATGCTTCATCCCAGTTGTGCTCCATTAGCAGTATTATGCATTACTACAGTCATTTCATGAGCAATGGTTTTACCTGCTTTCAGGTCTCACGCCTTTTATTCTGCTTCTTTGTGATCTTTATCGTGCGTTAAGCTGTGGTGAATCGTGGTCGCTTTGGACGTTGGGAGAGGAGATAGCAGCTTTTAGATGATGTAGAGTACAGTAATATCTATTATTTATGTAGTTTATTCTGTATGTTTTGCATTCAAATCTTTTGTTCTTTTGTGCTTTCCTCATTCCTTCCCTTCATTCTTTCTTTTGTCCTTCTGTCCTTCCTTCTCTGATACTTAAGTGGGTTTTAAGTAAATTAAATAGATTCAGAGAAAGAAGAGCACAGGCAGCAACAGAACAGGAAGGCTGAGCACACTCTGACAAAGGGCTGCTGCAGTGGTGGTGAAGAACTAAATGCAGAAGTGAGAGGAGGACATTGAGGAAGTTTGCAAAACCTTTGTGAAACAGAAATTTGACAGAGGACCTTTATTTGAAATCAGTGGAGGTGATCAAGAATGGAAGGGTGTATCAATTTCTGATTTAAAAGCAAAGTTTGAGTGGGATTATCAGGTGGCTTTGCATGATGATTCATTGCTTGGAGTGTGGAACTTTGTGCTTCTTGTGCTGCAGACTCTTGTTGTGACTTTGAGCAGAAGTATTAGACATAGGTCCTCGGTGGCAGCCAGCAGCTGCTGTTCTGAGGTAGCCCATTGCCACCTTAAGCTGGAAAACAAAAAAGACCTGGGGGTCCCCTGAGGATGAAATATAAGGTTCTGAGATACTGTCGTAACTCAGGCTGCACAAGTAAGTACCTGAGATATCAGAGAGATGTACTCCTTGACAGTTAGAGAATGTAGGGAAAGGGTCGTAGGAGGAAACCTGAAAGTTAAAACTCATTCTGAAGACTTAGATATGAATAAGAATTTCAGCAGAAAAAGATCAAGATAAAGGTAAATCCTGGCAGGACTTCAGATAGTTATAAGCAAACTTGCAAATGAGAGAGAGAGAAAACGCATAGAATTTGGGGGTTTTATCTGATTTTGGAAACTTGGAGCAATTTTAGAGTTCAAGGTAAGACAGAGATATATCTTTCAGCTCTCTGTTGCATAATGCAGAAAGGCATTTTCTGAGAAGGAGTAATTCAATTTTTTTCATTAGGAATACTGTGGTGTAATTAGGAGCCATAGAGATGAAATGGAAAAGTAAATGCAGGGATGACGAGCCGGGGATATGTGTGGCCAAAGGCGAAAACAAAACCTTTCAGAAGTGTAAACCAGATGCTGAAGTACGGGGCCCTGGACGCTGATGTCGGGCATTTTCCTGAAAGTCAGGATGAGGTTATGATCCAAGGTTGAAGCCCAGAGCCTGGTACTTGCAGAGAGAAAAGTAGTGGAATTTGTGGAGAGAGCTCTTAAATGTGATGGAAGTGAAGAGGACATGGCTATTTCCCACCACCATTAGTGAAAATCCTCCACAGATCAAGAAAAATGAGAGACAGGAAAATGAGTGGGTTAAAGAGTAACTATTAACTATCTGGAGGAGTTATGGGAATTACAGCAGACGTATGATTGGATTTGGTGGTGAAAGAGGCTTGTGGAAGAAGAAGAAGCTGCAGATAGGCCACTGGTTCAAAAAGAAGCAGGGAGCGCATGTCGTCACCCTTCCAGGTCCCACAGGGAAGTGGCAGCAGGGCAGTGAGGCAGTGGAAAGAGGAAGATCAGCTGTGACCATGTTGTACAGGGTTGTAGTTAGGGTCATGGTGCTCTGTACAATAGCCAAGTTGTAGAAAGCAGCAATGACACTTGTCATTATCATTTGGTGGAGGATCTCGGCAGGCTTTCCAAGCCTCTTGAGGGTTTGCAGTGAGGGACAGTGGCTGCTCTCCAGGGACCATGTGGGTGATGTGGTGGCACCATCAGAGGAATGAGGTGCGAAGTGAGGACTAGCTGCAAGGCTTGTGTGACAGAGAGAGTTCAAAGACTGTGTCTTCTCTTGCCTTTGCTGGGCATTCATGTTGTGGCCTTCGGCAATGCTTTGTCTCAGTGTCTTCCTCCTGTAACACACTGGTAACTGTTTACCTGCCTGCCTTGAGGGAAGTGTGAAGATGGCTATATTTTTGCCAGCTCTCAGATATCCTATGTCTTCCTTCAAAACAAGTACTATGCTGCCTTCAAAACAAGTACTTAAATAACATCTTAACTAAAGACACTGCCTTTTATTCTGTCACATGGGGGAGAGCGGTGGGGAAAAAGCAGCAGCTGTCTTTGCCAGGAGAGAAGATCCCCAGAAGAACAAGAGAAGAAAAGGGTTAAGCTCCTCTTCTTGCCCAGGGAAAGGGCGCTGCTTCCCTCATTCTCCCTTGCATTACCCATCCCTTGGTGTCCTGATTGCCTGTGCACTTACTGCTGCTGGAGCAAACCTTTTTTTTTTGAGAGACAACCCACGTGCTGTACGCATGATGTATTGTAACTGGCAAGCAAGGTACGGCTATTACTATTATGAGATACTATTTTGTGATGGAAACTGCAGGCGAGAAGTGCAGCTAGACTATAATTTCTCAGAGTGGGATTTGTCCCAGTCTGCTGGACAACATCCGGCCATGGAAGCGTAACAGGGACTCTGTTCTGGGATCTTGTCTTGTTACACAGCCCTGCAGTGCCAGCATCGTGGCTGCGCCTCTGGGCTCAGCAGCCTTGGCACAGAGGCTGGCAAAAGGATGGAGCAATCTCCCTGCGTCCCTGCGAGTGAGGAGTGCCATGGGAAGGCATTTCCCCTGCCTCCATCACCACCTTAAAAAAGCCGAACTGCAGATGATGGTGTACAGAGGATAGACTAGTTTTGTTAGAACTGGCATGTGCTGGAATGGGAAAGAGTTGGTGGAGAGGGGACTGTCATGAGTCAGCAAGGGTTTGGGAGTGTCTAGACATCGTCTCTCTGCTGCTGCCTCAAACTCCGTGTTGTCCCTTACAGCTCTGTGGCGGGTGTATGCGCTGCCACCATCCCTGTGCGGAATATCCTTGTTGCATCCGCTTTCCTGGGTGTGAGTCCAGGCTGAGGGAGGAATCAAGCCCTGAGTATGTGTCATGGTGAAGGAAGATGAGACAGGCTGAAGCACACACTGAAGAAGAGTTAAGCTGAGCTTATACATGAAATAAGGATGCAAAAACCCACTAGGGGAAGAGGAAGAGTTTGAGTGAAATAGTAAAATACAAGCAAATCTCAAGGCTGTACTGTTGGTTGGTTGGGTTTTTTTTTAACCCTTGAGTTTACATCCTTCCCTTTATCAGCCTGAAATCAAATGGCTGTTGCTTTTATTGTTTATAAAAACTCAAAGAGATAGAAATAAAAGTAAATTTTATATAAAGATTTGCAGTGCTTTGACTAAAGTAGTTTATATTACTGCTTAACTGCTGCTGAGCTTGAAATTGGAGAGATAATAAGCCTTCATCTGAAGCAATTAGTCTGCACTTTTTGACTCTATTACCTTCGCTTATGTCTGTAGCTGAATAGTTACATGCAGACATGCTTACTTGTAGTATATTATTGTCAAAAGTGAAGTCACAACTTAGACATTAATTTATTGTTAATTTAGCCTGTCAGAGATACCATAATAAACATGTAATTGACTGGGGGTGAATGTATACAGTGCATATTATGTGGAATGCATTTTGGGTCTTTAATTTAGCTTAATCAGACACTGTGACCAACCTCTCGACTCTTTTTGTGCAGGATGTAGAAGGGTCTGCTACTTAATCTTAATGTGGTTGTAGGAATTAATGAATGGTACATTAAGTTGTAAGCAGCCTCAAGTATGCCGAGAGCCTCACTCTTTTATCTTACTATTTTCATGGCCAGGAGCAAACAGGTTATTTTCAAATGCATACGCAGCATTTTGTGACTACTGGTAGAGGGGAACTCAATGATGTACAGGGAAAACATACTGCAACTTAGCCCATATTAAAATGAGAGAAAGAAGAGGCACAAAATCATGGGGGTTTGATTGTGCAAAAACAGTCTATGGCATCTTGAAGGACGTAGTAAGCAAAAACATCAAGCTTTTTATTACTCTGGGATACTGTGGTACTAGATAAAATGGAGGAATTGCTCAAGGTGGGCAAGGATAAAGAAACTTCTTTTTTTTTTTCAGAATTTTCAGATTCTGTAGATGCCATTTCGCTGAATGTAATAAGTATTGACTGCTCCTTGTAGCAGGAAATTTGTATCTAAACTTTCGTCTGCTTAAGAAATCCTGGTGCTTCACAGTTTAGTAGAATCTAACAGTACTAGCAGCCTTCTTTTTTATAGTTTTCATGTCTCAATATCATTGGATCTAATGAGTATTTGAGATTAATCTTTGTAAGTTTAATCATTGGAAGTTCAGTTACATTAAATTGAATTATTTTCCGTGGTCTTTTCCTCGGAAGGTATAATACATGGTTTTACATGGATTGTATTGATGCTTGACTTTGCCGTTGCAAGTCATGCTATAATTAGAAGTTTTGTTTCAACACTCCAAGCTAAACTAGACAGATAAAACAAAGAGCAGTTGTGAATGTATAGGACAGCAAAATCCAAGGAGAAATTGATTGTAATAGCCCTGGAAAGTACTTAGCACATAAGGTTTGTGCATTAGTAAAATGTATATTGATTAGGAAATGTTTAGACCTCCCTTGCTGAAGGCTTTTCAGTTTCTCTCTTGTTCAAATAGGTATCTCTCGGTAGGACTAGCTGAATCCAGTTACTATTCATCCGAACAGAAATATTATCTACATTCCCATAAATTCTTTAAGGTTGATAGTAAGTAAATAGATAATGTCTTCGTTTGGATTTGTTCCTTGTTTACATCCTGGACTTTCCAATGCCTTTCTAGGAAATTAGGAGGTTGTGTTGTTATCTACTAGGCATCTTTCACTCAAATGTGTTGAGGAATTCAGCTTTGATACTGGGCTGCATGTTGACAGAGTATCCCTGTTTAAAACAGAGAGCTTTAAGGAATTCTGGAAAGTGCGTGTATCTGAAATATGATGATGAGGCGTTTGGAGCAAGTGGTCAAATTAAGAGTGAACCTTAATCAAGCCTTGAGCTGACCTCTATACTATCTTTCATTAGTCTGAAAACCCTTATGTAGAAAACCGAGGCTTTTAATCTACAAGAGAACAAACTTGTAACTAACAGTTTTATTCCAACTGGCCCATTGTGTTTTCATGTGGCTTTTATGCCAGAAAAATCTAAATATGGTAAATGCCTCTTCTCTGTACATGTTCTGTCATGTAAGGGAGAAATACTTCTTTCAGCAGTCAAATTTCTTAGGTCCTCTGATGAGTGAACTCTGATGGAGCTCTGTCTGAGAATGGACTTCAGGATTAGGACCACAATATAAATCAGTCAGTGTTTACACACTGGAATAAGGTTGCCAGCCTGGTCTCCTCATCATTTGTTTCAGAAGATTTATTTTAACACCCATTGGCTCCCATCCTCTTGTTTGTGAGGAACTCTTGTTCACGCTGGACTTCTCCTGACCTTGAAGTGGAAGGTGACTAGACTGCACTTGGGGACCAAGTAGGTCCACTGTCAAACCTACGTACTAGATAGTGTTCTTCCTATAAATTTTAGAACTTCTCCAGTCAGTTATAATGCTTTTAGCATCTGGGTGGGTCAGTAAATAAATTGTCATCTTGTATGTCGTGCCAGAAGGGAGCAATTGCTTTTGCTCTTCTCCTGGTGGGAACTCCAGAAAGACTACAGTGATCAATAGCACACAGCCACTGTCACAGGCTAAGCCCAGATTTTAACTCTTCAGTGTTCACCTTGCTGTAAATTAGAGCTGTTTGACACTATGGTGTGTTGGGTTTTTTCTGTAAAATGCAGTTCATCCGTGCAGGGATATTCCTCCGAAATCATGTAACTCAAAATATTTTGAGGAGACCTTTCAAGTCTCTGTGGGGAACATAAACCTAGTTTTATTTAAGAATTTATATACATCTACAGTAAAATAGAAAACCAAAAGAGATTGAAATTGAGATTTGATGAGATGGGGAATTACCAAACCAAATAATTCACATTATTCTAAAAATTGTTTCCGCTGACAAAATATGTGATAAACTCCAGGTTTTATTCTTGAGGGTTTAATATATCTGAAAACTGAAACTTTTTGTCCCAACTAGTGATATAATTGGAGATAATTACACCCCCCAATTGATAACAGAAAACTCTTCCCCTTCTTTCTCTAGGAAAGAAAAGAGGGCTTGGTTGGTTGCTACTTCAATAATAAAACATTCTGGAAATACTGTTTTATGTACACAAAGATATGAAGTAATTGAGCTCAACAGGCCATGTAAACTACACATGAGAAATAAAGTATGTACTTGAGGCTAAAAATATAAGCTTAAATGAATGTGGGATGCTCTGTGCTCAAGCTACTACTTGTCCTCTTGCTGAAACTAGAGTTTATTTCTCTTTGCTTTTGTTTCCCAGATAACTTCTTTGTCATATTTTCCTTGACCTCTATGAAAGAGTTTGAGCAAGAATCAATACTTTCTTCAACTAAGTTGCTGCGGCACAGGCTGCTCTAATACACAAGTTGTGCTTAATCCTTTGGAGAAGAGCAGATGTGCCAGAGGTTTGGGGAAGCACTTAACGAGAGATTATAACAAAGCTACATAACTGTGCTTTTTCTCTGGGAAGTCACTCTGGTGGGGGACAGTGACACACATTTTTCAAACCATGTTCCCCATTATGTTTCATTCTGTTCTATCCGGGATGTCATGGCTTTTGTCGCAAATGCCTGTGGGTTGCCAGAAACAGCCTCCAGTGTTCACTGAACCTGTGTATTGTCTTTCCTTGGCCCATTTCTTGAGCAAATGCTTTGTGTCAGAGAGAAACTGTTTCTGTGAGGAAAAAGGAATTAACTTGTTGCGAACTATTCACCAAACCCTGTTTGTACTTTTACGTGTGGTTGGCTGCTCGTCAGGTGTAATGCATAACTTTTATTTACTTTTCTTGCTGAAACTGATGAAAAAACAAGAGATGACAGTTAGTCTAAGGAGACTGAGTTTAGATGACACTCAGATGTTTATACTTCATTACTTTTCATTGTCTTGACAGTTTCCATAGAGCTTCTTTCAATCATATAAGCCTTCAATTACCAAATGAAGATGAGTTGGTGGCCCCAAGCCAAAAAACTGTCGAACATCATTTTTAATGTTGTTATTCATCAACATGGATAACACAACTAACTCAAGAATAGATCAACTTCAGTTAAAGGTTTATTCAAGACTGGTTGTGTTGGCAGCATGTGAAAGTGAGGACCAAAGCTGGTGTGAAAAAGGTGTGGCATTGACTTGTCCATTTGTGCTACTTGTCTTTGCAAATGTTACACATCACCGCTTTTTCCTTTTGCTTTCATATCCTGGGAGGGAGCAGGGTATACAAAAAACATGTATTAAGCCAGACTATTAGCTTAAGTAGTAAAATAAATAAACCAATAAAATCACTGATGTCTGCTTTGTGAAATTCCAGTGAGCAAGAAAAGGCTAAGAGCTTTCTTTAAAAAGAAATAAAAAAAAAAAAATAAAAAAAAATCCACCTGTGACTCTTGCTTACAGGAATTATGGATTTAAGGGAAGAAAGATTTTTGCAGCAGTAGCTGCTGCTGGTGCTAGTCTCTCTCTGATTCCCTCCTCCCAGCATGGGAGGTGGTTTGTAAAGGGGTCGTGAGTCGGGAGACAGCCGCTTCCCACTGCCTGGCTGCGGTGTCCGTCCTCCCGGTGCCTCGGTTGCAGCCATCCCTGACACCACAGCAGAGGCAGATGGCTGAGGGTGGCACTAAAGGCTCCCATCCATTTTTAGCAGCAGATTTCGGTGCTTGCTAGCCATTTACTCTTGTTATCAGTTGGGCAATGCTTCAAACTTTGGCCACTTATTCAGTTTAAAAAAAAAAAGCTGGGGTAGCTCCTGATTATTTATTTTTAGAGCTTTCGGGACAAATATCCTCCGGAGTTTTGTCTGGGTAATGTCACTAAAAGATGCGATCCTATTTGTTGTGAAACGCACTCTGCATGCATGAAACACTACTGAACAAGCTGCAGAGTATTATTTAGATCACTGGGATTTGGCAGGAGATGACCAGTTAACATGAAAAGCCAGGAAGAAAATCAAATAGCTGTGGGAGATGTTGAAAGTAACAGATGAGAAGAGGTTGCTTGCAGAATTTTGATTCTACACAATAAATTATTGCTGGCAAATTGAACCGCTGCCTGCTTTTCAGTGATGTTAGAGAGCTGGAAATAATGCATACTTTGGCCAGGCAATTATCTACTGTCTTTTATTGACAGGCAAATAAAATCTGAATGGGGAAAAAGACTAATTAATCATTACTTTATGTAACCTGTACCAGCACGATACAGTTTTGACATTTAAAGTCCTAGTGCTCAGTGTTCATTTAAATTAACTTTGGGGGTTTTTGCTGCAAGATCCAGGAATAAAACATATGGAAATACTTGTGAGTGTTTTATGGGAGCCTAATAGACTTAGGTGTCCAAGTCCAACTGAAAATGACAGTCTCAAATGTTTTAGCTTTCTTTGTACCACATATTTGGTAAACAATGCCCAGGGGGGAAATTGTTGAGTCGTGATAAATTGTTGAGTCGTGATAAATTGTTGAGCATCCGAAAGCTATTGTTGATCTCACTAGGGACCGCTGAAAGCTCAGTGCTCTTGAAAATCCAGCCAATTATGTAGGTGCTTATGCATGGGCTTTGAAGGCTCACTTTTCTTGTGTATTAAAAAGGATGTTTTTTTAAAAAGCTTTCTGCTGTTACTGGCCATTTATTTTTCCCTGTTTTCTTTTGAAAACACCTAAAAAGGCAGCACACTCGAAACAAACACATTTGAACTGCTGTGTGGTCAAATTGTGGCATTTGGTTCCTGAAAACTGAAGGTGGTCTGCTGGTCAGTATTAAGAAGGAAAAGGGAGCAGTTTCTCAGATTTTAGGGCATTAGATAATCCTCTTGAGTTTTGTCTCTTTCTTTGCATCCAGGAGATAATAATGAAACTGAATTGCCATTTTAGTGATAGAATATAGTTTGTTTTCTTTCTTAATTGGAATGTAACAGGCTCTGAAAGACCTCAGGACAGGAGATGCTCTAAAATAACTATTTATAATAGTAATGATAATGAAATGTAATTACAGGGTTATGTTACTTAAATATAGTCTCCTTACAGAAAGGTGCGTGTTGCTAAACTGGCACTTTCCACATGTAATAATAATACCTAGCGCATTCTTCATGCTTTGTGTCTTCAAACTGCCTTTAAAAATATTCTTTCTGACATCTCAGTGATGTAGGTAAACTGCATTACCCACATGTGGCAGAAAGGGAAGTTTAATACAACAATGAAGTGACTTGCCCAGGGCTAAATTGCTCCTGTGTTTCCGACTCCATGCCCGTGAGATGGGACAATGCTGTTTGGTGCTGATTTGACAGACATTTAAAGAAAAACCTTCTAAACCAGACTCTAACAAGAAACTGTGGATATCAACACTCTGCCAGTAACACTTGGGCACACTATATATACATGTTCACAGGCACATGCACACTTACACAGACGTACAACCCCACGAAGAAAATCATCAAATGCATCCTTGTGCCAGCCAGCAGCCATTGAACTCTGAACCTGAGAGCAAGAAATCACTGCCTTAAAGCCAAGATGCTTCCAGAAAAGTGTCGGGCAGCATCTCTCCCCTTTGAGCGGCAGCATTTTCCAGCTTCCACTGGTTTTCACTGGCCTAATAACTGAAATGGGAAAGAAAAAGCAGTCTGGTACACCACTCAAAAAAGTCTCATCTCTAGAGTAAACAATAGTGCCCTTCCCCAGCAGATGGTTCTAAATTTGGAGGGGTTTGTTATTTGTTTCTGAAGGAAGAAGAATTTCATAATATACACTGGCTTGTGTTAAAAAAAAAATATCCAAAAACCATGGGTGAATGCTTTGCAGTGACAGGAGAAAATGAGCACCAGAACTGCCTCTTGGATGTGCTGATATAACCTCCTCGCATAAATGAGTGCCTCACAACTGTTAATGAATTTAACCTCAGCAGTAGGGATGCTGGCATAGTTTATGAAGCCTGAACAGAACATTTTGGTTACCTGTTTCATCTTCCTAACTATCACAGGCTGCACGCTTACCTTTAAATTGTGTTTCTCCTTTTCACAGAGGGAGGATGGAGGCACAAAGAGATGATCAAGCTTTATCTCATACCCGGCACTTAAGCCTTTCTTCCTGAGTATTCAATGCTTTCACCACCAAACTAACCTTTCTCCTAGAAAACTCAGTATCTCCTGTCCTCACCTGGCAGTGACAGCAGTACTTTATTACCTGCAAATGTATTTGCTTCCCTCGAGGGGCAAAATATATGTCATTCCTTAGTGCGCAAATAGGAATGGCATGAGGGACATGTGAACAGTGCTGCTTTTAGCTGTCCTACTAGACAGATAGTTCTGTGGTCATGGGTCGCTGGCCTGGGAAAAAGAAATATGATGAGATTTTCAGGAAAATCCCTTAAATTTCTTTCCTTCTGGTTTTCATAGCATGGCTACATTTCACAGAAAGTTTTCATAGAAAGTGTGGAGGCTGGAGGAAAGGGAGCCTTCCCTTGAAAATAGATGTAGTAGTGTGTTAAAAATATATATGTGGAGCAGAGGAGACATCACTAGTGAAATAAATCATCATCCCCCTCTGTTTCCTGTTCTTTGTGGCAATTCTGCATCTGAAGCTATAGACAGTTTCTGTCCTGACATACTCCAAGTGGGCTGTCCACTTCCCTGTGGCTCTCACAGTGTTAGTGGTGTAGACCTAGCTGGATAGTCCTACGTTTTCCAAGTGACAAGGATTCTGGCACTTGGTTGTCTGCAATAAATGCTGTTTTCAAGAAATATTTTCCAATTAAATAAGAGAGTCCTTTACCTCTAATAATTTCAAATTACTCTCCTTCCTTGGCTTAATAGTTCAATTTTAAATGTATTTGTAATACATACACTTTCGGTTGCTTGACTGACTTTGACTCCTTTGTAAAAGTTCATAATATGGAAGACTCCCCAAGACATTCCTTTTATTTTTATTACATCTATGTATTGTCAAGCAATACATACAAATATGCACATGTAAGTGGGCATACTCGCCCACCCAAACCCAGCCTCTCCTATCCAAAGAAACAACCAAATGAGACTTGAGCCAAATGGTAGAAAACTTGAAAAAAGCCCGCATCTAATTTAAGGGTTTCCAGCAAAGCAGTCTTTGATATTCGGGTGAGTTATGGAGGAGTATGATTTTGGAGAGTAGTACTGATGAGTTTACTATCTAGGACTTGGGTTCAGTTGTTGAAGGTATCAGAAGGGGTGTAGGGACCAAAAGAGAAAGACCATCTGGTGGCTGAGGAGGTTAAAGGCTATCATGGGGCCCTTCGCTCTCTTGTGCTGTCATTTCTATGTGATGCTGAGTGATCTCTCTAGCCAAATTTGTTACAGATTCCATAGTTCTCATTTGTCCCATTTATTTTTTTCCCAAAGCTTAGCTGGATGTATTTGCTCAGTAAGACTCTGGATTCTAAACCAATATTTTTATTTCTGACTTTCAGAAGTGCTAGACGTTTCTAGCTGCAATTGAACTAGATAGGAGCTATACTTAACTATATAAAGCTATGATAATTACTCTGAAAAAAATTCTGATCTCAGGTGTCTGAAATTGGACATCCTAAATTAGCAAAATGTTTGACCTTAATCATTCTCTGACTCAGCTCCCTGTCGGTGCAATGGGGTAATGTCTTCTCTTCACCACGTAGAGGTGCTGTGGAAAGTAAGTGATGAATATTTGAAGCACTCGCATATTGTGGTGATGAGCTCCATAGAAACCGCTACGAGAAAATGGATAACTCTGCCTTTAAAGCCGGCCGGGATTGTGTGCTGCAAGTAAGTCTGCACACACAACGGTGAAGATCAAATGAAATATTGAAGAGGCCTCATTACGTGTGAGCACCAGCCACTTGGTGCAACATCTGAGGCAGTTGAAAGTGTATGTAGGATATGTAATTAGACTCTAGCACAATACGTACACACAAGGGGCTGAATTACAGCTTGTGGACCTTGAGGCTCAAATTTGATATTTCCCAGCTTACTGCTTGCCTGTGAATGTTAACCTTAAGGTGTATTTTGCCTGTTGTTGTTGAATACAGGTGAGATCTTCAAAAGCGCTTGGATCCATCCCGTCTCTGTTGTCAGTAAAGATAACAGGGCTTTATGGATGACTTCAGTGAGAGCCGAGTTAGGCCAGCGTTGAGTACTTTTAAGTCACAAACCGTGATTTACCTTGCAAATTTCCTGAAAAATACAGTGAGAAAAAATGCTTGAACTCCGTGAAGCTCTTGTCATTCCTAAGGGCTGTTAGCTTTCTCTATTAAGAACAACCTTGTATGTGAGATGCTAAAATTAGGTATTGGCAGCGTTTATTGTTGTTTGCTAGTGCGTAACATGAGTATGCACAATTTCTCTTATTAACCTTGAACGCAGAATTTCATTGACCTGATTTTGAACATCAGAAACCTTGAGGTAACCTACAGAGGTTTTTATCTGACATGCACCGAGTGGTATTTAAATGACCCAGAGTCAAGTTTTAGTATTATTTATATTATGGCAAGCATCAGAGATCAAAGCCCTCTTGTGTCAGGTTCTTTATCAGACACTGCTATGAAGATCTGACATACTGTGTTGTCAAATTGAGTTTTCTTATTCCCGTTTTGCACACAGAGGAGACAGAATCTGGCTGTCAGGGAGCTGAGCTTGTTTTGCACTCGCTGAAGAAGAGGAGAGACTTCCTCAAAGTCAGACACAAAAATCTGTAGTAGAGTCAGTACCAGAATCCAGAGCCGTTGGGTCAGAACTGTAATTTTAGCAGCATTAATTCATTTCTCTTCTCCTTTGCAGATACAGTCTTCCAGCCTACATGCTGAGATTTTGCCTTTTTTTTTTTTCCTTCCTCCTTTTAAGACTTTTTCTATTCCTTTTACATATGCAGTATCTGATGTTAGTAGCAAATAACTCTTCCTCTGCAAAAGAGAAATTTTTTCATCATAACTTTACTCATGGTACCTACCATGTCTCTTTTGGACTTTGGAAATCAGAGTGTACTGAAGTCAACGCTCCAGTGCATTCCTCCCACTCCCAGCATAATTTTCTACCATACCTTTGGCGTAGACTCCCTGACCCTGCACATTTTCTTATCTGTAAAGAAGAAACATTTTAACTGCTACAATTTATGGGACCTCACAAGGGAAAACATTATTTCCTTAGAAGCTGCAGAAGCAAATAGAAGTATTCTTCACAGGGAGACTTCAAGTGAGCTGGCAATTGCATGGAAATACCTGTCTTAACTCCAGGAAGCTGTCCACTTTCACAAACTAAGGGAGGGCTTTGGAAAATATTGGTCAGATCTCTCTCCCATGGAAGGCCACTGGGCTAGCACACTATCTTTTTTCCATGTGTCATGGGTTCCACCTGCCACGGTGATTTGTGATATCAAATAGCAATAATAATCTTTTGGTAGCATGGATAGGGCCAGCTACAAACTGCACACCATGGAAGAATATTTCTTTACCATGCTGGACAGGGTCTATCATGCTGAATTCAGTTTCAGAGATGATGACATCTAGAGGTGGCTAGACTAGATAAAGATACTATCCTTCCTGGAAATAATTGTCTAAATTTTTGTCTAATTTTTCTAATTCAATTAACTTTCCAACACCCTTTAGTCTCTGTTGGCTACCAGATCTAACTCCTATTTTTAGGTTATCATGTATTTATTCATATTGTAATAATATCTAGCAGCTCTGGTCATTATGATAGTCTCTATTTCCAAAGAAATGATTGGCTAATTGTAAAGCAAGAGATCATGTCGATGATGAGCATAAACAGTGAAACAGGAAGAAACAGGAAGAAAATATAAAGGCCATTCTCTTCCTAGGATTTGATAAGGATCCTAAAGTACAGGCTTATACTCGTATTCAATGAATAGAAATTAACAGCATGCTCAACCCTAGAGAGAGTGACTTTTTGGAAATCAGTGTTTTTTTCAGTGGGGCTCTGAAAGGGAGGAAGAGTGCATTTGCAAGTGGAGTCCCTTCTCCTATTGTTGTATTCCGGAGGGAACTTCAACCTGAAGCTCAACAAGCCCAGCTGGATGGTGGCACAAAACAGAGACTCTACGTTGTTTAATGCCTGCAGTGGTTCTGGCCACGCAGTTCAGAGTGAAATTCAAAGAAAGTGATTTCAGTATTCCTCCTCTCTTAGTATCTCATCTCTTTCTGTTTTATGAGTACTGAACTCTCTGCTTTAAATTTGCTTTAAGTCACATTTCTGTATTGTTTCATTTTTTTTATTGTGTTTATTATTGCCTCAAAAAAAATTCTAACAACCGTAATGAAGTAGTAGCAGTCCATATGAGGATGAGATTTTAAATGTTAAATATAAATTAGTCTTAGGAATAACAAGGTTTCATTCTCTTACACAAAGGGAATGTATCGCTAAATCTCTAATATTATATGTTAAATGTGCTCTTAAGAGCAGTGGGGATTTCACATGGTGTGCGCTCACGTAAGCCCATCTGTAAGAGATGAGTCAACTTCTGGAAGTCTCTGTGATTTAGTAGCTTGAAATCTCACTCTATCTACCACACTTCAAGATTTCTTCTTACAAGGAACAAGATTTTTCTTGCTAAAAGACTGAGACCAAATTCCTTGTGCTAGCGTGCACCTATGGTTTTTGTGGGCATCTGTGAGATCTGTGGGCTGTCTGTTCCTCTGATGGAAAAAAATCAGTCCCTTGTTCCAACTTAGCTGATTTAGCAAGGGAGAGAGTAAAACCATTAATTCCAGTAAACTTCTATAAGACAAAGAAAACATATGAAAATTAGGTTTCACCAGAAATTGAGTTATGTTGTGCACTACAAAGCTCCATTTAATAGTGAAGTTAATGACTAAAGTATTTTCATATTCCATTTCCTCTGAGACTTCAGCTGTTTTTCTAGAGCTGGATGGAGAAGCTATTCCTCAGCTGAATAGGAACAGCATTCATCATCACTGTGGCAAGACAACTCTTGGGAGAAGTTTATAGGGAATAACTTTTGTCAGCTGCTAGAAGGCTTTTGCAGCTCTTGAGCTGTTCCATTTCTGCAGGTCGGTCCATTGGAGGACCTGGACCATCCCAGTCTTTGCTGAGTATGCATTTGTCTGCATGAGCCACTGCAAATGGGTCCATTGTTGGGACTATTTTGGTAAAGTGAACAAGATATGATCTGCCACATCTATAGAAATCAGTATAAATACTCCAGTTACCACCTCCTCCAAATCATAACAGAAAACACTTATAACAAAACCATTTAAACAAACAAGCAAACAAACCCAATTTTTAATTCTGGGAACTGGGATTACTATGTATAAATAGAAAGAGAATGTACTGTAACCAGTAATTGCACATCAGGCTTCCTGAAATTTTAAGACTATTTACAAAGTACCTATGAGGCAAGTGATATTTGGAGCCACTAAACTCTACTACTTGAAATACTGTTATCATTTTACTTATATTGATTACTTTTGTGACTCTTGGTTTCCTTCCCAGGAACATAGAATGCTTGCTAAAAGCTCGTGTTATTTATCTTCCATGAACTCTTGCAGATCTATGATATTTCAGCAAAATTCTATTTCTTAGCAGTCTGCTCTAGATGAAATATTTTTTTCAGAATTTAGCCACAGGCTAGATTGCTCTTCATCTGATATCCAAATTATTGAAAGATGTGATGTCTGAGAAATACTATGAGCAATAAAAGGGAAGGATTCTGGAATTCTGGGGTGCAAAGCTAGTCAAAATCAGGATTTGTTTTTAGTATCTCTCTGAATCTTCTTTCAGCACAGCTGTAATTTGATATTATTCAGTGCTTTCATCCCTCCTTACTCTTCTCTTGAGCTAAGGATGCCAGTCATACCAATGTGGGAAAATGTCTGTAATCTAAGTACGAATGTCTACTAGCAGAGAATTCTGGGCTCAGTTTTCCTCGAAGCATGCCCAAATTATAGAAGCTGTTCAATAAGTCTTAAATTACACATTTACTAGTCCTGCATCTACTACTGCCTGGTCTGTTGGTAACTCTGTTGCCTCCACGTGATTTCCTCTTCAAATGCCTTTCTGATGCTGAATTTGGGTGAGATGTCTGCTGGGGCAATGTCTACTCCTGAGAAAAAGGCAATAAACTGTTGTTTTCTGGAATTTGCATGTTTGCAATTAATGTACACATTTCTCTATTGGCAAATGTGCAGAAATGGGTGCCCTGGAAGCATTTTCTCTTCTGTACACATTAAGAGCCTTTCCCTGTGTAGTTCTAAGAAAATACTTCTTACTGTCCTGCTTTTAGCTTAGCTACATCAAAAACATTATGGATGTCACTTGATAAGCAGAATTCTAGTTTTGATTAGTGGCTGCCTTTTATTATAAGGATATTTGGAACGTTTTGTGTGTGTGACATGAATGCATTTCACTGCATTTCAATGAGCTATTTCTGTCTGTTTGGTTTTATTACTAAAATTAGAAAATGTGTGGTATTTAGTATTTTTATTTGACATCTGTAAGCAGAAAAATGGCTGCTGAGCACTGCATCTACTTTGATAAATATTTTTGGTTTAACATTATTGTACAGGAGAAGGCATTGTTAAACAAAGCATGAATTTTCTTTAATTAACAATAGGACATGGGAAGTTCCTGTAGGAATAGTCTCGCAATGACCTGGGTATGTTCTTTGAGGTGCTGTGTTGGAAGAAATGCTCTATTACTGGTAAAGGTATTCTATTTGAAATGGTATGAAACAATCATTACTCACTTCAACTCCTTTGGCCAATGAACCTCGGAACATCCTCATGTATTAAACTTGCATTCTTCCTAAATTCCCTACTGTACCAAGGCAAGGATAATGTTGAAAAAAATTCATTTCTGATGACAAGCAGCGATATCATTACTCATCAGAGTCGTCATTAAATTATATGATTTATTTAATGGACCTACAGTATATTTAAATCGCCTAAAATCAATTACATTTTTCCTACATAGGGAGTTATACCAGAGGGCCTACAAACACACGTAAATACAAGTTTACATTAAACTGTTCTAGTAAGAACTAGACTGCAAACTGAATTGCTGTGATATTTGCTAATTGTATAAAGCCTTTCTTATTTCAAAGAGCTGGAACTTGGTCCAATTGAAAGACAGCATTTGTGTGAGATGTGTTTATACTTGGACCTTAAGTCAGAGCTTGAAGTTAGGCCAAAATGCATTGCACATAAGCAGTCATTACCTCACAGTTATTCACTGTGCCTGCAAATAACTGCATATATGATTGTGGTTTTCCTAGCATTAGGAATGGCATTCCATTATTTAAACATAAATGCCTAGTGCCATTTTCATGCCCCTAGTTGTCCAAGGCACTTGCATAGGGTTGACATCTGCCATATACGGAGAACTTGTACCCCATCCTGGAAGTGTTCTAGGCCAGGTTGGATGGGGCTTTGAGGAACCAGCTCTAGCGGAAAGTGTCCCTGCCCATGGCAGGGGTTGGAACTAGGTGGTCTTTAAGGTCTCTTCCAACCTAAACCATTCTGTGATTCTATGAACTCAAGAACTGCATCTTTCTGAATGGCAGAGGGAAGCCAAACAGGATGTCCCATGACATCTAAAACAGTATGTGACACGTGTGATTAGGGAATGCAATCCTACTGGTATTCTTTTAGCTATTCTGGTTTCCTGCAGTGCTCTCTAAGAGATGATGTTATTTGCCTTCCATGCAATTCTGCAGATCCACAATACTTCAGAAGCATTTAGTTTCTTAGGAGACTATTCCAGTTAATAATTTTTTTAAAGATCTTCCATGAGTTGTCTTTCCTGTCATGTGTTTTATATCCTGTAGCTATAGTTTCACATTAAGTTCTGTATACCTCATCTCAGATAATAACTGTATACATTTATGAATGACTTTAAGATATCAAGTGTTTTTACAAAATATATGCAGACATTATTTCAACTTCCATTGAAATGAAAGATAGCTGCTTGGCATTTACAGACTATTTCTTGCCTACCTGAAAGAATTACAACTAGGATTACCTTCTGTATTCAAGTTTCTAGCATGCAAAAGTGATTTTATCTTCTATATTTGTCATAAGCTAAATGTTGCACATATGAACGACAGAATCTGAGATCTATTGCTTCAAGAGAATCTAGGCAGAATAGACCAAATGATCATGAACTAAGTTAAAAATACATGCTATTTATGCTGTCCTCTAGAAAGCAGAATATTTGCATTTTGCAGGAATGATTGGATAAATTGTTTTGTATGTCTCATCAAAGGACAGCAATAATTGCCAAAAGATTATGTACCTCCTTGCTGTAATTCATATGGAAGTAATGTCTCAGTTGCTTGAAACTAGATGTAAGACAGCATGCAACTGGAGGATCATAAAAATAATTCTAGTGTAATTTCAAAGCCCAAAATTCCAGAACTATTCATTCAGGAAGGGAGTAGGAAATACAGAAAGTCGTAGTGGCTGCCAGAGGAATGAGAAAAAATGGACCAGAGTCATTCACATAGACAGCTTGGAATGCGACAAAAAAAATGGACTAAAGGTATTTGCGGGATTAGTTCATGCCTAAAATTATACATTCTGGAAGGACAGAATCTTTGCGTATTGATACCAAAGACTTTTAGTTGAAAAAACAGCTCTCGGTTTGATTTGAAAGGATGTGTACAACCATGCTCTTTGGCCATGCCTTCACCGTTCCATCCATCTCTGCCAATAACTGGAATCCAGCAGCTGATTTCAGCCAAGTGGGACAGAGAGGGCAGTCATCTCAAAAGTATTAAGTCCAAATATGAAAATTAGTGACTGCATACAACTAAAGAAACTCAGGTTGATGCCTCCCCAGGGAAAAAGGATGGAGGATGAACTTGACAGTTGCATGGTCTGGCTGTCCCACCAGCTTGGAGTAGTTTCCTTTTCCATGACCATTTTTCTGGCTTGGGCTGTAACTCTGTCCGGATCACAGCTGTAAAGTTCCCTGACCCTTTCTGAGTGGCTTGAAAGAGATTTGATACTCCCTTTTCAGCAACAGTAACTTTCAGGGGAATAAGGTAACCAGAATTCATAAACTACATATGCAAATGTTTGTTTAATGTTAAAAAAGCATCTAGAAGGTGAAGTTTGAGAGTCTGAGCAAAAAAGCAGTGGAAGTTGTTCAGTTTGGCTGCAGTCCTCGGGATTCCTGTAGGTTTTAGCACTTGTCCCACAAGTTTTCCTCAAGCAAAGAAATTTGGATTTCATAGCGCTTAGTGACAGGAGTATTGCAGTTTGGGAAGCGGGCTCTAAATCCTGGGCGGCTGTAGTAATTCCCAAGGGAATAGCATATGTTGCCACAAATGAAGTGTGAAGCTGATAGCTTTTCTGTCTCAGATACATCAGAGATAAAAGTCATGTAGTAAGGACTCAACAGCTATGTAAATCTCCACCTGAAAGAACGTAATTTGCCTGAAGGACTCCGGGCAGACTCCCAGCTGGAATTGCATGTATGTGCATTTTTTCGTACGTTGGATAATGTTATATTAGTTTAAGTAATGGGTTTCTTTCCTGTGGAGTTCTGAATAAGGAAAGAAGTTTAGAGCCTGACAAATCAAGAATCCCTCAACAGAATATAGCCACTTGAGATTTTCAGCTGTAATGTTAAGCTTTCCTTAATTTCTGTAATTTTCTTTGTTTCTTCTCCATCAATCTGCTTGTCTCCCCACATTCTTGTAACAGAGATACACTGGATTTCTGAAGTTAGGGTTTTTTTCCGCCATTGTAAACTCTTCAATGCTCTTTGATTCAGCTTCTTTTATTTTATTTTTTCCCCCTAAATTAATTATAATCTTTTGATGGTGGTGGGGTTTTTTTTCTCTTAATACATAAGGTCAGCTTTGCTTGTCTCATCCACACAATCAAATTACAACCTGTGCCCAAGGCTTCCAGCCAAAATGAAGACGACTAACAATGGCCTTCAAATGAGTGTTCAGAAGTCACTGTGTCATTGCCTTTGCCCCTGAAAATTCAGGACTTCCCCAGTGCCCAGAGCCGGCAAGTCAATAATCACTCATTGGGAGAGTTCATGGCCCCAGACCTTTTTCCTGTAGCTGTCTGCTGTCAGACTGGATGTTTGTGCCCTCGCAGCACCATGGGGTCTTCACCTGGGCTCTGCATGGAGGAGAATGTGCCTCTGAGCAAAAACTATTGCAAATGGCACTAATCCTCCTCTACGATTCATGTATACCCACAGGATATGCTCATGGAGACAAGGCTGCCAAACAAGCATTTGAAGTCATATGCAGTTCAGGGGAGTATCTGTATTTCTGTTGATTTTTGCAGAGCATCCAGGATACTCCCATCCTGTATTAATACACATATTGAAATACCACCTGAAGGCCAGGAGTATTTTAAGCCATGTTGTGCTGGGCAAAAATAAGAATAATGGTAAGCAACTGTCACGGCCCCCAAAGGGCTGTTTTCTGAAAGACAGCATGGACCATGCAGGAGAGATGGGCAGAAGAGGAGGTACTGAGGGGAAAGAGGAGCAAGTAACTACTGATGAGATAAATGCAAGCGTAATAAAGACTAATATCAGATGTGGCATAATTCCAATTAAAGATAGAAATTATTCAGTAACAAATATTGTTATCTTGATGAGCTGCTATCTCCAAGAAGATAAGCCTGGTAGAGTGAGGTTACTGTTTTCACATGCATTATTGTGATTCCATGTCCATGGCAATACTTCTGATTTCTTCCAAATGAAGGTGAGATGAGGAACTTGCAGCTACTTCAGAGCCAGATAAAAGTGTCACCAGGAAGCTTAATTTTTCAAGATGTGTTAAGAATATACATGATTTAGGTTGTAGACCTAGGTATTTATTAAATGCCAAGCTGTTCTGTGCCCCCCTTTTCACCTTTTTCTTTCATTTCTTGTTACATAAACATATTAATTATGTATCTGTAATGAATAAAGTATAAGTTGTTATTGCAGTCACTACTTTCTCAAGCCTTTATATTACTGGTTGTGTCACATTTGTGGGAAAATCCTCCTCACCTGACTCATGCAAGTAGATCCATTATGTTTAGAGGAGGTATTTTTTAATTAAAAACTGTTCATATAATAATAACAGATCAAACAATGGCATTCCGCTGAGAATTTGCCTGTCAATTTTCACTCAATTTTAGAAGTACCCGTGAAAACACGTTTTGTTTTCTCTGACTCTCCTCCCCTGTATGAAGTGCTGAAGAGAGAATCATAAAATTTTCAGCAGTGAGGCTTTAAATCCTGCATCATTATTGGGATATCATAATCTGCATTCTTTTGTGCAAGGTTTCTCTGCTGTCTGCAGCCCAAGGGAGACAATCCACTGCAGGAAAAGCAAACCTTATTTTAAATGCTCATGTAAACTCAGCATAAAAGACCATTTATTTTATGTATAGCTATATCTATATTTGCATTTGCTGCATTTTAAGAAATGTTTGAAACATCAAGAATTCTAGATTTTGATTTCTGATTTTGAAAGGGCTACAGGAAGTCAATTGTGCTGTCTCTTATTTTATTAAGATGGGGTCCAGGCTCTTGGATCTATCCCAAAATCTTCCTTTACTGAAAATTGTAGGTAGTCATTGAAAGACATTATAATAGCTATATAAAACATAATATTTTTGTGGGCTGTCTATTTATCATAACCAGCATGCAACAGAAGGACCTGTATCAAGTAGAGGATGAGAAAGGGTAACGGAAAGGGAAGCAACCATTTTTAAGTCTTTGTTTTTCAGAAGGAAGCATAACTAAAGTGTGGAGGTAAAATAAAATGCCTTGGTGTGGGAAAGGCTTCAGGTTCATGTGCCTGTCTGTGTGTGTATGTGCATGTGCATGTATGTACATACATGTATATATTTTACATGCAGCATTATAGAAATATTAGCTCTAATTGCCTATGTATTACACAGGATTTTTTTTCTGCATAGAGACTTTTAAGTCTTATTAATGTTGGGTTTATTATTTAAACTTGTTTTCGGTACTTTGCCATATGTTTGGGACATCTCTTTTAAATACTCTACTGCCTGTTTTCTACTTGTTTAATCGGTTTGTCCAGGTGTAAGGCCCCTTTACAAGCTGTATTTTGATTCAAGAGGGAAGCTCTTACTATGGTAGTGTGTGTTTCTTTCACCGAGGCAGCAGGTGTTGGCCTCGAGGCACTCATTGAGCTGGCAGTAGCGAATGGGTTGTGATTAGGTGCATGTGAGAATGATATTTTGCAAGTCTGTGTACAGAATTTAGTTGGAGATTACTTCTTTCCCCCCAGCACATTTTAGATAAGAGACCTTTTTCCCCACCCCCCCTCAGTTTTAACTGCGGGCATTTTATTCTTCCCCACTGCAGAATAGTTATGACTATCCTATGTCATCTCTTAGTAAGTCTATTTTTTGGTGTCACTACCAGTTGCTGAGTTATCTCTAGCAAATCAGCATTATGAAGGATGAATTTTTATCCTAGTTTACCAAGAGCAAACAAGGGGATGCCTGAGATGCCTGAAGACCTTAAATGACAGTGCTGTTAACCTTAATACACAAAGATAAATACACACAACCTCTCTTCCCAGAAAGCAGATTAATAAGGACACATCTCTGACCTGAGATTAGTCCTTAACTTTCATCATGAAATCAGAACTGAAATGATGGAAATGGCCTAAGAGCCTAAGTATACCGAAATATTCCTTTGGTGAGCCTGCAGTATCTACAATTTATTGAAGTAAATAATATTATTTGAAATATTCACTCAGTTTGGGAGTTTTAAACTAGTCCATACAGGGCCAGGATTTCTGCTTATCTAATCCTGCCTGCTCTCCAAGGCATAGCTCTTTATACTAAAATGTGCTGTTTTCAAAGAGTTCTACTTGTTCTGGGTTTCTCATAGTTGTCTGTGGAGCACATATGCATCTCTCTGAGGTTAAAAGTGTTAGTGACACTTGGAAATAGGGTACCCACTCAGCTAGAGCATCGTTCTGATCCTCAATATAGAATCTAAGGCTCACTTTGTTGTTTTGTTCAGTTTGATTTTACTTGACTGGAGTTTGAAAGTACTAGGGGAATTTTGTCAGTGTCCTATTTCAAGGAAATCTTATTAATCACTTTCAGTCACACTGCATGGTTTCCTGCTGTGTATTGTGGCTGAAGAAGGAAATTCCAGCCTGATACTTTCATTAATGATTGCAGAAAGTTGGACTGGCACTACTTAAAAATGTTGAACCAAGAGGGGTTATATGAAGACTTTTCATCATATGAACTACATCGCAAGAGAAAAGTTGTACCATGGTCATATTCTGTCTCCATTAAAGTTTACACTACATGAAAGCAGCAGCTAAAGCAGCTACCTGGAGAGAATAGTAGCCTTAAGAAAGCACTGTAGGTATTTCTAACTGTCTCTTAATACGTTGGAAACTTGCAAAAATATAGGGAGTCAAGCTCTCAATGTGTTCTTGTAAAGGTGGGGGTTTTTAATGCAGATTAATGAATGATAACCAAGGTACATGCAGATGAACATGAGCCAGCAGTGTGCCCAGGTGGCCAAGAAGGCCAGTGGCATCTTGGTCTGTATCAGGAATAGTGTGGCTAGCGGGAGAAGGGAAGTGATTGTGCCCCTGTACTCGGCACTGGTGAGGCTCCACCTCAATGTGTTCAGTTTTGGGTGCCACAGTATAGGAGGGACATTGAGGTGCTGGAGCGTGTCCAGAGAAGGGCAACGAAGCTGGTGCATTGTCTAGAGCTCAAGTCTTATGAGGAGCAGCTGAGGGAATTAGGATTGTTTAGCCTGGAGAAAAGGAGGCTGAGAGGAGACCTTAACACTCTCTACAACTACCTGAAAGGAGGTTATAGCAAGGGAGTGGTCAGTCTCTTTTCCCAAGTAACAAGTGAAAGGGCAAGAAGAAATGGCCTCAAGTTACGCCAGGGGAGGTTTAGATTGGATATTAGGAAAAACTTCTTTACCAAAAGGGTTATCAGGCATTGGAACAGGCTGCCCAGAGAAGTGGTGGAGTCGCCATCCCTGGATGTATTTAAAAGCTGGGTAGACGTGGTACTGAGGGACATGGTTTAGTGGTGGCTTTGGCAGTGTTAGGTTTATGGTTGGACTCAAGGATCTATAAGCTCCCTTCCAACCTAAGTGATTCTGTGATTCAATACACCAGCACCATGTGAGCATCTGCTTCTGTGAGCACTGCTGGTGAGAGGTGGACCAGTGGTAGCCCAAAGACTAGCGAGTGATGATACACTGCCAGGCACCATAGTCTGGGAATCCATGAGCCAAGCTGTGACTCATACCTCATGAAATGGTTGTTCCTCTGAAGTTAGAGGATGACACTCCTCAAAATTCTCTGAAAAAGTAGTTCAAAATTAGGTGCCTGCAGTTACCTAGGATAGCTAACTTGCTCTCCTACTCACCTGGTTTACATGAAGGATCAGGATTTTGCTTCTACTTATAGTTATGTATTTGCAGACTCCTGATTCATTGCTCATATTGATACATGACACGAGTTGATTGTTAAAATGTATTTCAAATCCTATTATATTTGCAACATATTCTAAGTATAGAGCTTAATGCAGTGTTTCATAGTGATTCAGAATAGATGCAGGTGACTCAGACTCAAGAAGAAGTGACTAAATTATTTTGACTGCTCCTGAAGGCATTTCTGTCATATGGAGATACCGGGAAAGGGTACGAATATTACATCAGAAGGGTACAAATTAAGTCAGAGAAAGAAAATGGAGTGCAGCAATGGAGAGTATTGATGTTCTGGATTGGATGGAAGATAAGAACTCTGTAGAACAGATAAAAGCCAGTGCTGGAGTGCTCCAACATGCTGTTCGGAGAAATGTAGACTACAGCCACAGAGATTTTAGAGAATAAAGAATTTAGAGAGCGGTAATTATGGAGTAATATTGAAAGGGAAAAGAACTAAAAGTTTCTCTGTGAAGACAGATATAACTTGTTTGTTATACATTCTTGCTGATGTTAAAGTTTATATAGTACGTATTAAGAACTTGTTTGATGTAAATTAGGTTCTGTATCCTTGCTTAGCATTTGAAGTATTGTATAAACTGCAAAAATACTTTTAAATATCATATATAGTACTGAAAGTTATCTTTTTTTTTTTTTAATTTCCTCTTGATAAACAATTTGCTTAGCTTGTTGAAGCAAGACTTTTTTACTGAATTCTGGTGGAAGCCTCCATGAATGATTGTCGTGGTTTGGCTTCAGCCAGCAACAAAGAACCACAGAGCCACTCACTCGACTCCCTACAGCAGTGGGAGAAAACAGAAAGAAAAAGGCAAAACTCATGCGTTGAGATAGAGGCGTTTTAACAGAACAGCAAAGGAAAGACCTCGGAAGCTGCAGCCCCCAAGCAGCAACTTCCAAACCACTCCCCAGGCCAGCTCCCCCCTAGGTACTGGGCATGGAGTCATGTGGTAGTGAATACCTGTGCCATGCCAGAAATTAACCCTATCCCAACCAGAACCAGGACATTATCCACCCCTTATTCTATACCATCTACATCACACCCAGATCTTACAGTTTCCAATTAATTACTACTACTTTTCCCTGTCTTTATAGATACATACAGATATTCCCTCAGTCTATGGGCCATGCCTCTAAAAAATGTCCATTGAGTTCATTTAATGCAAGACTTTGGGCCCCATCTGTTAGAACAGTCTCTCAGGGCAGGTGAGATGGTGTGTGCTGCTAGACTGCTGCATACTGTATTTGGAGCTTGTGGGTGGTATATCCGGTGCTACCCATGCACACAGTCCCTGGGCTGAAGATGTCAAACTCGAGGATGTTGCTGGGCGTCGGCTGCTGAGGTCAGTTCTAATCCTATCACTGTTGCACTTCACTCGGTTCCATCAAAGTCCATCTATCATTAGTATAAGGTCTCACTTGATTGGTCTTTTGGTCTTTCCGTTGTCTACTGAACTCACTTCCACTTCCTGACTGAGTTTAATGAACTTGCCGTCTGTAGGGAACATTGATATTAACGCCGTGGTAGTGCTCAAAAGCGCCTGGCAGGACTGGTTCAAGGTACTGTGCAAATGTACAGGTGTGATCATAAACCCCGATTTTTGTCTCGCCAAACACATCACTTGAGTTTCACGCATACAGCAACTTCAGCTAAAAAAACATTTCCTTTGAAACCACATTGTGGTAGCGTAATTACTGCTCAGCAGCAACGAGGGCTGTCCCTTGAACCCTGCAGAGTAGGAGTCAAGAAACTGAATATCTGGGACCATTAAAAACATTATGTCAGGTCTGTCCATGTCCTCAAGTGTGCAGGAATAAGGGCAACAAGTCCTTCTGTATTGGCTTCAACAGCTCATCTTTCTTGAGTGGGGGTGGTAGGTTTAGTTTTTCTGCATCACCTGGTTCACTCCTACATTACTTCATTGACCACCAAGTTGTGTAATGAAGAGGACAGGAAAAATAATCTCCTAATATTAAGCAGATATTAAGATTTTGCTAGAGCTCTCATTCTCCAGTTTAATAAAAGAGTGCTGTGGAACAAGAAAGTGCTGGAAAGGAAAAGTCATTCTTCTACACACATCTACTTTAGTGAGAGAAGAGGAATTTCACACATTGATGGACACAGAGCTGTGTCCAGGACACTCATCCTGGGCTCACACCAACTGGGGATGTCTGATCTAGCCTTGTGGGACCCCACTACCTCACTCACATGGTAACACAGTCCTGGGACACTCGCAGACCTCACAGTCAGATGGTTATTGCAGAGGCCAGTGTGGACATGGACAGCTGCTCTGGTGCCAGGCAATGATGATGATATTCTTCCTTTGGTTCTCTAGGTGTACAATTGGTAAACAAAAAAGCTTGCAGGCTCTAATTAGGAAAATGCAAAGATGGAATTTATGTGCAGAGAGTGTTGATTTTCATTAATTTAAACACACTTTAAAAATTTTAAATTAATTTTAATAAAATTGTTTCTATCAGGAGATCTCACTGCTACAGTCATTGTCATCACCTCTGCAACACAGCTGCAGAAAGAGAAGTACTCTTCCAAGATTAATGTGCGAAAATTGGACTATCAGTATTCCTATTCCCGTTTCCAATTTTATCACTAGAGTAGCCTTGGTAAAATCACTTACTCACCCTGGACCTTCTTTCACTTTTTTTCCTCGAAAAGAACTCTGTAGAGTTGCTTTTAGTTCACAGGGGTAATGTAGGTTAAGCTTTGCCAAGTATTTTAAAGTGTTTTGAAATTAGTAGTTGAAAACAAGTTATCAGTGCAGGGTATTGTTAAATTATTTCACCACCAAATGACTCATCCTGAGAAGTTAAAAATAGGATGCGGGTGCGCTTTGTCTTTCACTTGTGTCATGACTCTAGAATTATGTTACTGCAGTTGCATGGTCAACTCAAAGGCCACATTGCCCTCGTCTGAGATTTGATAAGTATCCTCCCCACTCTTGACAGCCTGCAGATATTTGAGTTTTTTCCATCTGGGGCTGATGATTGCAAGAGACTTTCCACTTCAGCAGGGGGTAAATTGGTATGATGAAAAAGAATTTTCCACGCTGTTGTGAGGGAGACCCTTCAATTCCTCAAACTCTGGTCTTACACTCAGAAATGTGTTTTGCGGTTTCTGTGACTGAAGCTGGAAGCTGTGCAGAGAGCAGGCTTTACGTGTGTTTCTGAGTTCCCACCTCAAGTGAGTTTGATGAAATACTTCCAGTTATTCACCTCTTGATGAGATTTATTTCTTCATGTGGGCTAAGCAGTTTCCGTGTGCTCCGCGGTTAGATACATTGGACAGTCAGGGTAAAATTATGTCCACTTCTTCATTTTTGATTCATGTACTTCTGGTTGTTTCTTGGGTTTGTTTTGTTGAGGTAGGTGATGTGAGGGCAATGGGAAAATAGAAGAGGAAAGTTTCTGTGTAATTTCCCACAATGGTTTCTAATGGGTTTTTTTGGCTTGTCGAGGTCAGACTATGACATTTAAGCCTTTTTTTGATTTAGAGAGGAATATTAAAACCCATCAGTGAGTATTTTCTCACTTGACACAAGCACAAATTTAGCACAAGTTGCATGTGATTGGAGGAGAGATCAGTTCAGCGTTTCCCTGCCCTGGTCTCCTCCGTCTGACTGTGCTGCTGAGTCCCCAGATCCACACAGTCTTGGTGTCCACATCCTAGATTTTTCCATGCTTATGAACGCTTAGAAGCAGTAAAAAAAAAAAGCAGCACTGTATGTTGGGATCTGGATGAGATCAAGCCTGTGTGACACTGGGACAGTGGTGCTCCTCAGAGGGATCTACCCTTTTACAGAAATTTCTCACCAGTGGGTTTTGCTCAGGGCCACCCTTTTCATTTGCACAGAGGTAGTGTGTTTATTGATGCTTCCTGTCTTCCAGCTTCTGTCTTTTATTTGATAGACCTTTTCTCAGTTCTGAATAGATGAGGAATACCCAAAATACTGTTTTCAAATGTCCTGCTCCCAGGCAGTGGGATATTTAGAGTTAAGCCCTGATGTCTTCTGAGGTGCTTGCAGTCCACGAGCCTCCCATGAGGTTTGTGTTTGACCTTTACAGCTTATTTTCTGAACAGGTTTTCAGAAGATGTGATTTTCTATACTTTCTGGTTTCAGTAGCAGCTCTGATTGCTGACTATTCCTTATGAGGCCTAAAAACTCGTTTCCTTTACTCTCCATTTTCACATTCCTGAAGGGTGACAGGTCAGGAGGTGCTTTGGTTCTGTATAGAATAACATCTGTAACGTGAGCTCAATTATTTGATGTGGTAGGGCTTGAAGTAAGATGGGGACTTCAGACATCTCTGTAAAGTGTCCTGTGAGGGGATGGAAATTGGTGGCTCTATTAATTTGAAGTGAGCTTTGGTGAATCAGGTTGGTTCAGCCAGGAAAGACTAGCCCTTCAAGCAGTGAGTCTTCTGTATGAGACTTCTGAGGAGCTACAAGATGGAGCACATGGATTACAACGAGAGAGAAAAGCAAACCAGAATGATGGACTTGTCTAAGTAGGAAACAAGGCAAGAGCATCTTGGCATGGTACAACCTGGTTCCATGTCAAGAGTTAGAGCCTTCTCTAGGTCTTACCTCAAATTTTTCTAAAGCAATTGTATTTTGAGCTTTCTATGTTCTTTCCCAGATCCAGAATTGGCAATAAATCTCCAGGCTTGCTTTGTTATTCCAATGTCTCTATAAGATCCCCAGCCTGCCCTGGAGGCAGTTCAAAGGCAATATCCGCAGGCTTGCCTGGGACATGTCCTTTTTCTCTGTGGTGTGAGATACTTTGGGTGTAAAGGGTTGCTTGATTGGAAGAACTGTAATACTAAGATTCAACTGGAGAGCCCACCAGCTAGCTGAGCTCCTCTGAACACGTGGCAGAGCCTTTCCTTACTGTGCAGTACAACTCATCAACAGCTGAAGGACTCATCAGCGGCTGCATCTGGCACTGGGGAAGGGGCTGGAGAGAGGCTGCAGAACTGCTTAGATCTAACCACAGAAGCATGGGGTGGGATACAAAAGTGTGGTCGCACACTATATGTAGTGAACTTCACAGGTCTGATAACCCTTTTAGCTACAGCTGGATAATGGTTGGGTGGAACATCTTGCAGCTGTACAGTAGTTCTAGATGGCTTGCTGGAGATCTTGTATGCCTCTCTGGAGACCCAACAGGTATCTCACGCAAAAGCATATAAGAGATGTGAGGTGAACTAAAAACACGTTTGCATAACCTTGAAATGTCTATGTAAGAATTAGCTTTTACATCTGGCAAATATAATACTGTGTAAACTTTCTGTGACCAAAAGATGACATTAACACAAAATGAGTAGTAATTAATCTTAGTTGACTGCTAATTACCTGTAAAATCTGATTAAAGAGAAAACTAAATTTGCCTGCAGTAATTAGTGTTTCGATATGAAGTCTACAGCCACGTAAATATGTCTAGTTCTCTGTGCTAATTTATTACCACAGATATTTATGAGCTCTTTTTTTCCTTTCTGCAAAGGTTACAGAGAATGGACAACATTAAAATAATGAATCTTTGTTTATTAACACAATAAGAGAACAAATATTGTATAGACTTTTTATAGACGCCAACATTATGATATTGTGAGAGAAGCATAGTGTTTCAAACATATTAGCATAGAAATAGGTTTGTTTCCTATTACTTCAAATAGTTCTGCTTGCACTGGTTTGTCATTCAGCTGTCAGTAGAAAAGCAACAAACATTCAGTGTGAACTGACCTCCAAGAAAGGACTGGTGATTCTGCTGTTCATTGACAAATGGATTTTGAAATATTCACATAATGAAATCCCCAGGGCAAATGGACTTTAATAGCTGATAGGAGTTCGCAAAGCAACATAAAATCACAGTTGGACATCCAGAGTGAATTTTCAGTAGGGACAGCAGGCGAGTATATACCCGCTTACTAATGTGATTGAAAGGAGTAGCACATGTAATTCTCTGCTCTGACAGGTAGTAAGCCTTTTCTCTATCTTTTTAGCAAAAATTCATTAACTACCTTGTCCTACATCAAATTGTCTTAAGAATATTCCTATACCATGGAAACTTTAGGTATTGTGTTTAACACCAAAAAGAGCAATCTATACAGTATTCTTCACAGAAAACTCACAAAGCTCCACTCTTACCACTACACAACAAGCTATTATTCAAACACACACCGTGCTCATGATGTGGTTAGACATCGCTGTGTCTGCACTGAGGGGAAAATGAACAAAGCCCATCTCAGCCAGCTACGTACAACTTCCATGCAGCGAGACACTTTTCACTTCACTTTTCACCACAAAAAAAATTTGATTTTGACAACCAAATCACCAGTGAGCTCTAAACATGGAAGCCTGAGAGTGTGATATACTTTTTCTAACGTAGCAAATACCTTCCTGGAGTTATGTGAGTGAAACAGTGACTTTGCAACAAAATACTTCTGCGCTGATAATTGGAAAAGGACAGAAAAGCCAGGACTCAGAGAAGAACATTTCTTGCAAACAATTACTTTATCTCTGACTTGCTGAGCCTGGTTCTCAAGGGAGATGCACAAAATACCTTTGAGGGGGGTGATCTGGGATAAAATGCATAACTTTGCTGGATATTAGAAATACAGACGCAACAGATTCATTTTTGCTTTGAATTCAATTTTTTTCTAAGCCTTCTTGATAAACCCTTTCTGTTCCACCTTCTGTCCAACCGATAAGGAAATGAGCCTTATCACCTCTCCCCTTGGTTACCCTTCATGATGCTCTTCTCTCAAGTTGTTTAGCTGATTAACATAACTAAACGAAGCTCAGAACAGCGTGTCCCGGTTTGTACTGAGATTGAAGTTTGCTGCCTCTGTTTCAGCCAAAACTTTGTCAATTGCTTTATAAAAGATACTCAGATCTTCAAATCCTGCCAGTCTTATGTGCATAAAATATGGTATTTAAATGTTCACAACAAGACTACTGGTAGCTCTCTCCTGAAATTGCTGTCCCTTGAGAACAAGGGAGAAACAGCTGAGGTAGGTTTCGTCATTCAAATAGGCACTGAAAGGATATCAAAGCAACGTCCTGGATGTGTTCCCCTATTTCTGTTTCTCCTTGGAGTGAGGGAGAATGAATGGATGTTCTCCTAGCAGATACGTACCATCACACTCTGCCTATACAAAGTCGAATGAGAAAACTGTAAAAGGTTTCAGCAAGATCTCCAAAGAAGTGCAGTTCTGAATTAGGCCCTTTAACACTGCCCTAATGTGCCCTAAATTGTAGTATTAATGGTTAACTGCTAAATAACCTCATGACATTAGCTGTGTATGCCTCTGAAAATCTGTGCTACCACATAGATCAAGGTGGAGCAGAATTTGTTCCTGTACACAGAAATTGATAAAACAGTTATGTAATTTAAGCTTGAGGATATCCTTAATTATTTCTATGCAATATCATAATTTTCAAGGTCTAGCCATATGCTACAGAGAGCAAAATTTACTCAGAAATACAAATAGACAGCATATACATCAAAAATAGTTTGGTAATTTCTGTGGCGTGTACTTTCTAACATTTAATTTATATTCCAGTGTTGTAAGTTTAATTGGACAATCCACAGTGACCAGAGTCTCACCTGATGACTATTCAGTGGTTTCTGTTGTTCTTAGTGGGGCCAATGTTCTCAAGAAAACTTCCCCAAACCTCTGCTGTTTGTCAGCCTGGGAACTGTTGTAGCAGGTGTCGGAGATCATGACCATGAAGCCTGAGCTGCCCAGTTAGTCTTTGAGTGGATATCTCCATGTTCAGAGATTAATCAAAATCCCATGTGAAAGTGTGTCTGTAGCTAAGTTGAAGATTTCAGTCCTTATTGTTTTCTGTCCACTAACGTTAATTTAGCCAAAAAGAAGCAATGTTATCTTACAGACTAATGACTCGACTACTTAATTCTGCAATAAAACTGACACTGAATTTGAAAATGGTCAGATGGTGCATCTGTGAGGCTGTGTTATTCTATTCCTGTTACCTTTTTTTCTTTCTTCCTTTCTTTTCCATATTCAGTCATTCATACTGTTCAAATAAAACTCTACTTGTCTTAAAGCTGGGGTCATACATCAATTGCAATGCCTGAAACTGTGAAGGCAGTTTTGACTAGAGCCTTTTGCAATAGAAATAACAATGCAGTGGAAACCTGTCTGATATGTACAAAACATTGCAAGGACACTGTAACGAATCCTTTGTGGCAGATTTTCAGACTACAGTATTTGCTCTTATTTTGGGATGAGAAGACATCTCTCATTCATTTTATTGTGAGGAACAGGAGATGAGCTCAACATCCTTTAAAGAAATGGTTTGGTTTTTTTTTCCCCAGCTGTATTTCTCTGCAGCAGTTCCCTTTGATACTTGATCATATTTAAAACCCACATATTTGGCTGTATTTTTCTGGTACTGTTGGGTCAGTTCAGCAGGCAGAAGCCCAAATGATTTTAGTCATTTGGTATTGAATAATTTCTGTCTACTCTTCCCTAACGCTTGCATCTTACACAGAAACAGTTGTAAGATTGTATGTCTGCTTTATCTGCTCTGTAGATTATAATTGGCATAATTCTGAAAGGCTGAAATACCGATGCTTCTTGTGACAATTCAGCCCAACAGAAATGTCTACAGACATTTTTGCCTAAGTAGAGGGCAAGGAGCGTGTCCATATTTCATTCCTGCGGTGTTCAGTTTGTCTCTAGAAATCCATGAAGAAGAATATCTGAATCAAAGCTCTCACGCCAGCTTGATTTTGTCCCAATACTGCTAATACAACCTAGATTCTCTGTAATTAGGACTGGAGTTATCCAACAGTAGCTCACTAGGAACTGTTTGTCACTGATTACTCTTGTAAATGTAGTGAAATCTGTGTAGCGGATCCAAACTTCTTCCAGCCAAAACTGTTTAGAAACCTAAGACCATGAAAAAGGTTAAAAAATCCATTACTTGCATAACACCTTTTTCTTGCTCAGTGTTGCAGAGCTTTTAATCTTGTTGTCCTCAAACCCTCCAGTCTTCCAGGTAGGCGACCACTAAGTCCTGCAGTAACAAATACTGATTTTCTCTGAAGTTCTAATTCCAGCAGACCCGAATTGATGGGAGGAAACTGCCTGTCCATCCTGCCATAGTCCCGAGCTGGACCACTGGCTTGCTGCAGTGTTTCATGCCTGGGCTTGCTTCCTTCTAGCTTGAATTTCAGCTAATTGTCCTGTTATGAAAACGGAATGTGTTAAAAACACTTAAAAGACCCCCAAGACAAGAGTAGAACTTAGCACATCACCATGAATAGCAATTACTCATCTTGCCAGGGACTGAGCTTTAAAATTCTGGTAGGATGCCCTGATAACATTGTCCTTTCCACTAACATCAAGAGCTGTAAGCATTATTTTTGAAATAAGATGCTTTCATTTCTCTTTTCCTGAATACTGTGTGTAGCAATGATTTTAGAAATCAGTGTCCCAAGTTTCAGAGAATACAAACCTTCATGAGAAAACAACCATCCCAATGAGCGGATGGTGCCTCCTCTCCAGCGCTGGGCCGTGGTTCGTGTCCTTTTCTGTGCCCCGTTGCTGAGCTTAGGGGTGTCACATAGTAGGATGATACTTAAAAACATATTTGAGAAATAAGGTCAGGAACTCCTCTCTGCTACAGAATGTTTTGCACCAGGGTGATATATTCAAGTGGGCACATCTGGTTGTCATCTGGAAGCACGTCTTGTAATGCCAATGTAATTGAAATGGAGCAAAACTGTCATTTATAGGTAAAACTTTTAGTCTGAATATGAAAAAGCGAGGCAAACCTGCAGGTTTTTTCACGTCTTACAGTAATCAGAAAAGGGATTTTATAGGATCAGATGGAAAGATGTCTTTTGTCTTATGGGAGAACCTGTACCTGAATGTTTTTGGATGGTAAAAGGTACAAAATGCAAAATGACTGAAAGTGCCAGGTGAATTTTCCTATGGTCAGTTCAGGGACAATTCCATGGGAATTGAATAGGGTGGAGTATGCCTTTCTTCTGATGATCATTATCAAAGAGCTGGTAAAATACCTAACCAGATCTTTGGTTATTAGGCATTGGCTAAACTGGTATTTTAACAGTGCTCTCTTTATGCAGAGGGCATGTGGGGTTTTTGGCACTGGGAAGAAGAGTGTGGGGTTTTTTTCCTCCTAGTATTGAGACTTAGCTCTGATTACTGAGGCTGATTCTTCTTTTATGTAAGAGACAAAAGCAGCCAATGATTCAGTCTATTAAAGCCGAACTGTATCGAAATGACTGGTGATTCTGTGCTGGAAATCAGCAATGGGCTACTGCTTGCATTAGAATAAAAAACAATCCTGATAACATCATTGATTCAAGACTATCCAGTCTACATCTTTAAAATTCACAAGAAAAACAAAAGGAGACTCAACTGCTGAATTAATCAACACAGGCTGAACTTCTCTCCAGCAGATTATATTCAAAGGAAAAAAAAAGGGGGGGGGGGGAGGGAAGAATAAATAAATAAAAAAATTAAAAAAGAAAAAGAAAAAACTGAGCAAGAAGCTAAAAAAGATGCATGACAGGAGTGTATAATGGAAGCTACAGAAAACAACAGATCCTCAGCAAGCGTTATACACTTCTGATGCAAGAAGCCAGGTAAGATTAAATCCCTCAGCTTCGTAAGAAAAGAGTGGAACAATCTCCCCCTGGCTATTGCAACAGAAGAAGGAGGTGTGAGGGTCTGAGACAAGCTTGTGTATCTTTCAATGCTCATTTCCAAGTGCCTTTTTTTGCTCCTAATTCCTCTAGGCTTCTAATTTGCCGGTTACTTTGACTCAAATATCCTGAGGGCTAATCGTGTGCTTGAAACCATCCCTTAGAAAAAGAACAGCATAGCAAGACAACCCAGCAAGATATGGTGAATGGCTGCTGAAGGCAGAAATAACCTGCAACTTCACGAATCCTAAGGAGCAGATAGGTGAAAGCAAGTAGCCCTTGCAGCTACAGCGCGCCGCAGTCTGAGCCAGCCGGTTCTCCTCCTCCTCCCACTCCCCGCAGGAGCCAGAGCCCTGAAAGGACTGGTGCTGATTTTCGCTGCTGGAGGTTTCTGGAAGTCTGTTGAGCATAAACTGTTCCTCTCAGCTTTTTTCCATCTCTAAAAGAGGTGTGATCAATGACAAGTCAGGGTGAATGACAGGTTTCCTAATTCAGATTGTGGCCGGTAGTGGGTTTTGTATCACCAGGCTAATGCATATAAACTGCGTGGCTAGGTTTTCCTTTCCTTCAAAATACGTGGATAATATTAAAAATGGAACATTTTTAACTGAAGTTAATAATATTGAGCCAGATTCTCAACGGGTGCAAACCAGCTCTGACTTCAGTGGGGATGCTCTGAGCTCTCCCAGCTGAGAGCCAGTCCCAGAAGAGATGGCAGTTTTCTTGGTGTACTGTTGCACTGTTCTGGTCTAAGGGGGATTATCGCCTTGCCTAAGGGAATGAGGCGAGTTCATTGTTTGCCTAATTTCCTTTTGATGTTTTGAAAATGCCAGATGCAATTAGCGATTTTTCTTCCACTGCATGTTGCCATCACAGGACTGCATGATCTTTTCTTTCCCCATGCAGTCCAGGTGCATCTGCAGGGAATGGGAAGACCATAGGACCGTGAATCTGCTCGTGCTCCTTCCCATTCCCCAGGCTGTCTCACCCATAGTGCCGTGCAAATGCTAATTTTTTCTTTCTACAGCAGTTCGAAAGCAAAAATGAAAAATAGCTCTTCCCCAGGGGCTGCAAAAAAGTTAATAGCTTTGAACCAAATTAAAAATGTTGTTGTCTGTCTTGGTTTGTGGCTAGTATACCTTTACAAAGAGACAAGAGCAGGCTCATTTTGGAAATACCACAAGGAAAAAAATCAACTTTCTATTAATCAAATGTTTTGTCAGAACCCCTTTTTGTTGTTGCCATTATTAACAGGGTGTTCTGCCTCTCAAGTTTTGGCTGGCTCTAGGTCTGCTTTGCTCCTGCCCCTTGGGACAGGAGTCCTGGCCCACTCAGGTCAATGTCAAGACCGTTTTGCAGTCTCAGGGCTTCACCGAGGCCACATAATGGTTTGTCTGTGCCTGCCCCACATAAAAGTGCAGGAGGCTGGGAAAAGCTGCCTTGCTTATTTTTCCACCACAGCCTACAATTAAAGGTATTTAGGCTGTCTGTCATTAGCAAAGGTTTTCTGCAGTCCTCCATATCATTATTCCAGCTGCAGCTTCATAAGCTGATGTTCTAGGCTGGAAAAAGAATTTATTGCAGAGTCAGATATCTGAGATTAAAGCTAAAATGCTGTTTGAATGCTTTTGTGTGGTGTCATGAATGTAGATCAGTTGAAACACTACATCTATCTATCTGTCTAATCATATACCTACTGCTTGGATCAATAAAGTTAAGCACATGGAGATCTATTTGAAATACAGAACCAGAGAAAAGACACTTACTTTCTTTAATCTTGGACCAATACTTGTATAGAGGCTGTTTCATTAATATGTTATCTCTGAAAGGTAACTGGGTTTGTCAGAGTTGAAATAAGATTAAACGAATCAGCTATTGTAGTTCATCTGTTAGATCACAGCACTTTGCTCTCAGTTTGTAAAATAATCTCCAGCCTAATGAGGTAGGGTCAATCACATGCATTTTTGCTGGAACCAAATTGCCATTAATTGTGTCACAGCTATGGATAGGTCAATAAATGATGCCATTGTACGTTGACTATTGCCAGAAGTGCCAGAAGATAAGCCATTTTTTTCATTACGTGGCTCTGCACAGATCAGTGTCTAATTTCTGCCATGCAGAAGCTTCCCACATACCTCACGTTTCTTGCAGAAATATCACTGGCTGTTTCAGCAGAAAGTGCCCCATGGCTGAAACGGCTGACTTAGCAATGGGCAGCTGGTATTTAGCACCGTGGTACATCTGGGAATCATTCAACTCCCATGGATCCCCAACAGATTGGGCAACTTCTGAAAAACCTATACTGCCCACAGTTGTACTGTTTTCACTCGTGGTTCACTGGCAGATGAGAAAAATGGCAGGAGAAACATTTGTGATAAGTAATGCATGAAATGTGTTGACTAGCTACCGCAGTGATTTCATCAGGGCACATATTGAGTATTTAATTTGTTAATAAAAAATAATCAAGAATGGGAGGGAGGAAGGAGGGGAGGGAGGGAGGGGAGGAGGGAGGACTGTGTTAGCTGGTAGTATCACACCTCCTGGGCGATGTTTCAAGGGATATCAGACAATATCGAGCCATCTGCTTTGATACACACCTCTGACACTGCGCAGAAGAGGTTTAACCAGGCTGAGAAGACACAGACAATAATGGTGACCTTGGGCACGCTTTCAAAAGGGCAGGTGAGATGAGGTGAAAAGGAGAGGAGAAAACAGCTGCTTCAGCTCAAAGGGGATGGGGTAGGAGTGACCTACATAAAAGGCTTTGGTAAACTAGACCTCATCATGGATTTTTTTTTCTTTGTATTAAAACTTTTTTTTTTAATTCAGTCTGTATGTTTCTTTCTTTTGTTAAGATTTGATAATCTTTGACCAATCTGATCACTTGTACTAACCTTGGGTTGAAATCTTTGGAGAGAAAAGTGTGTCAGTGCCAAACCCAGCTGGGCTCTGGGCACCAGTGCTACCAGTGCAGAGCCTTCTGTGAGAGGTCTTCAAACAGGAGGGAATAACTGGATCTTTTCCTGAAAAACAGAAATGTGGAGAGTCTCACCACCTAGGAGATTCAATAGAGCAACTAAAGCTGCACCACACATTTTTTTTTTGTTTTTTGGTGGTTAATGTGTGAAGAAATATTCCTGTCTAACAAAAATGCTGTTTTGTGGTTTGTTTCTTTTTTCTTTTTCTTTTTTTTTTTTAAAGATATCCTTTTTTTTCCCTGTATTGTATGGGTGAAAATCCAAGAACTGAGTAAGTTCTTGATGAAAAACAATGGAGCTTAGAAGAGCAAACTGCAGAGAAATTAGGGTATTTGCCATTCTCCCACCTCCCCAAGGAATGCGCTAACCATTCAGCAGTTAGCTGCTCTGGGCTGGATTTCTCTGTCTTTCTTGTTGCAGCTGCATAAACAATTAAATATTAATTGAATTTAAAAAACAGAATGAAGAAAAAAGGCACTCACCTGGGACACGAGTGGCCAAGTTCAGCTCTGAGCTCTGAAACTGGTAAAGTAAATTTTTCTGACCTACTTCTGATTTGTTGGTCTCGGTCACCCGATTATATTTTATCTCTCTTTATTGTTTTTGTCCATGGTCTCTCTCACGTTCAGACCATTCTAAAGATAAAACACCTTCTCAAATTATTTCATCAAAATTAGTACATTCCCAGCAGAAGTGTTGGTTTTCATAACTAGATCTTGTCAGGTTCAACACTTTAGTTTGAAAAACTTTTACTAGCTCCAAAGTGTTAGAAATATTTCTTCAAATGGACCTCCTGCCACAGGTTTTTTTCCCCAGATGAACCTTGGAAGCTGAAACATGAAAATATATGCCTGCTAACTTGCTCTGCCCTTTTTGCTGGGAGGAAGAATTTTTACAAGGGCATGTAGTGATGGGACGAGGGGTAATGGTTTTAAACTGGAAGAGGGAGATTTAGAATAGATCTCAGGAAGAAATTTTTCACCATGAGGGTAGTGATGCACTGGAACAGGTTGCCCAGGGAAGCTGTGGATGCCTCATCGCTGGAAGTGTTCAAGGGCAAGTTGGATGGGTCTTTAAGCAACCAGGTCTCGTGGGAGGTGTCCTTGTCCATGGCAGGGGGGTTAGAACTAGATGATCTTTAAGGTCCCTTCCAACCCAAACCATTCTATTATTCTATCATTCTGTGTTACCTTTTGCAAGTTGCTAGATGCTTTCTTAGCCCAAGACATAGTATATACTATTTCTCTGATGAGATCTACTATAGTTTCTATTTGGTATCCAAATACTGATCCTGTTGCCTCAGAAGTGCTCACAAGCCCCTGTATTTTATCAGCACACATAGTGCAAAAAAGCCAAAGAGAGGAATCTGGCACCATGAAAATGTCATACCTAATTCAGAAAGCAAACAAAAAGGACCAGATGCCCAAAAATTACCCCAGGGAGTTTTGTGTGGTTATACATTAGGAAGGAACAAAGCTCTTTTTTTTGGACTTTGAGCACAGAAATTTTTCGTATACCGAATCACTATTATGATATAACTTCTTATGTATATTCATGCTTACCTGAACTTGGCATTCCCACTGGAGTGGAAACTAAATTAAGAATATTGCTCAAAGATGATTCTTGACTAATATTCTTATCTTTCAGTTGTTTTCAGCTTTGAATTTGATCCCTTTTGGTCTCAGCAAGGTTAATAATCAAAGGGGATATTTGGGATGCCAATCTGTCCCCAGTTTGCTTTTCATAATTCTCTCAAAATTTCTATAACTGAGTTTATAAATTAGCTACTGGAGAAAATTTAGCAGTGATGGTCTGTAATGAGATGTCATGTTTTGAAAACTGGGCTTAATTGTTCTCTGTTTCCTGTGCATCTTCTTTGAAGTTGGCGGGGCTGGCGTGGGAAGAACAGCATCTCACTATTGCTGGTGCTGCCTGCTGCAGCTCATCTTAAAATTTTAAACTGGGTAATGCACAAGGGAATTTCTGTGGAGATCTCAGTTGTGAAAAGGGCAGAAGTTTGCCAGTAATTCTCAGAGAAGAGCTTGGGTTCTTGTTGTCATCATTTTTAACACTGTTGTAACAAGTATGCTCTGTATTTGTGAGTATTGCAGCAACTTCGCACACTGTTAAATTCAGCTGGGTAGCAGCATTTGCCAAAAATTGTTATCCAATGAGGCAGATAAACAAAGTGTGGGGGCTTTTTCCTTTTGTTTTTCTTTCCTATTAAATGGAATTATTAGAAGGCAAGTCACATAGACTATTCTTTGAGCTATTTTAATTGGTAAACCTGTAGGAGCAAATGTGTTACAGGAGGATGGAAATGATCACAGAGAGGTTTGAGCCATAAAACTAGGAATTTCTGTGGAAGGGGGGGGGGGGGGAATCTGTTTCTTAATGCAGAACTGCTCCCCAGCGCCATCCCAGCATTCAGTTGTTGTCACTGTAGATATAGTAAAGGGCGATGAGGCAAATTGTATTAATCGGGGATCTGTTCTGATTTTTTCACCCCTGCTGGTCTTTTGCATTAGGAGAGTGTGACTTTGCCAGCAGCACAATGCTAAGGATGGAACCGCCAAAATCTGCAAGTCATTCAGAGGAACACTTGTTTTTCACTTGTCCTACTTGCGCTTATGGGCAGCGCATTACAATTTCCAGAGGGCTCCTGAGAAGTCCAGCTGCTGGGTCAGCGACTGGAGCGGGGATCAGAGAAATGCCTCGTGGTGCGATGGGTTGAACATCATCCCTTGTGCCATGTTCAGCACATCTGTAGATTGCAGTAACGCTGCTGGGAACTGATATCGTTGCGTGCAAGGTTTCTTTTTTGTACATTTTTGCCCCACTAAAGAAAGCCCAGCTGCCAGGGCAGTGTTCACAGGTAGGTGCCCAAGGTACCCGTATGTTTACTGTGCTGGTCAGCTAAAGCAACAAAGGGTTTTTAATCGTTGCAAAGATGGTGGTCTCCAGGGTTTAGAAATCATGACTTGAGTTCTGAAGAAATTCACGGTTGTCCTAGATATCAGGAAATCTAAACTGTTATGTTATCTTAAATTACTCTTCGGTTTTCTGAATCTCTGAGGGATCATTCAAATCATGGTAACAAACTTTCCCTGCGCTTTAAAACCTTCCCCTTCCACTCCCCCTAAAAAGAAGCACTCTTTATGAATCACATGGCTAAAGGAATAGGAGCATTAAGGAAGTATCAAGAGTTTGCCAATACTGTTGAGTAAATCTGCACACTCACAGCTGTTATTAACCTAAATAAGAGTCGTGGGAATTGGAAGACTCTGGGAAGGAAGTTTTAAGTCATTAAATCCTTCTGATATCTCCACGGGGGCATACATTTTCTAACTATTTTATTTACAGCCTTCTGGCCCCTTTCCTCATCACTGATCTTCACTGAAAATGTTGCCTGGCATCACACCAAACCAAGGGATCAGTGCCCCTGGCTGAGCACTGGACCCCCCCAAACTGCTCTCAGGGTAGGAGTGGAAGACAGAGTTTTCCAACCTGTCCTGGTTCTCCTTTTCACAGCGCAGGTCCCATGGGATAGGAAAGCCATTCTGCCAAGAGAGGGACAGATAACAGAAATGCTTCTTTGGAAAGGGTTTTAAAAAATAACGATCTGTAGCGTGTTTGGGTTGGACATTGCAGGGAACTGAAGATTTGCAGAATAACTCTCTGCTGCAGGAGAAAGAATTCAGTTCTGTAGCAGCTGGTCTTTTTGCAATGCGTTTGGGAGCTCTCAGCCGCGGCTATTCCCTCTGGTCATATGTCTGGTTGACCGGTAATTAGGAAAATCTATTAAGTGGGAGCATGATTTCTGATGATCCTTCAGCTTTTGGGTCATTAGCAGACAAGAGAGTGACAGGGTTGGTGACGACCTGCTTTTCTAATATGCTTGCTGCCCTTCCTGGCATGTAAAATATGTACTGTATTATAAATATGACAGGATTTTTTCTCTGTAAGGGGGTTGGAGTTTATGTCTGGTGGTTGTGATACTAACTGGAGGCCTGGGTGCTGTGCTGGCTGGCACTGGAAGGGTCTGGCAGGTTGGGCTCTTCCTTCATTGGAAGCAATGGGAATGTGATTTTTTTCCTATTAGTCTTTGTACCTTGGGCGTCCTTCAAGCAGAGTGAGCCCAGGAGCAGTTCAGCATTTCATGGGAACACAGGGAGGACAAGTCCTTATAATTTACCTAAAGCAAAGCTAGTACAGTTCATCCTGACTAAGGATTTAAAAATCATATCAGACACTAGATCAGATGAATGAAGTTGTGACTTTTTTTTGCTTTTAACCTGAATTATTTCTATAAAGCTTTCCTAAAAACAAGGCACCCTTCTGCTGATTAATCTTAGCAGGAGGAGGCAGGAATACAGCCCCAGTATTTCACAAAGTCCTACAGGGCTGAGCTGATACAGACTATTTTGTACCACCACTTCAAAAGACAGATGAAGTAGGGAATTAATTATAATATTGATTATAGTTAAGTTAGATTAAATGGTTTGGTCAATACCAGGTGATATTTAAAATGTATTAAACAGTGTATTATTTACAATCACCACTTAAACAAGAGGATCCAAATATTTTATGTAATTAATGAAATGGATTCTGAGACGTAACTCTACAAGCTAAAGGACTAGGCTAGGTGCACTTCTGGGGATTTTTGCTCTACAAAAAACCCCATAAGAATGACCTTAGGAAGGCAGACAGAGCATCCATCTAGTCTAGTGCCTTGTCTCAGACAGCGGTCAGTAGCAGGTAGCTGCAGAAGAGTATAAAAAAGGGCTAATGTACAGCTGCATTTTCTCAAAACACTTTCCCTGTTTCCAGCTGTATGTGAAGAAGGGCTCGCACCACCAAATATACCTTTCTGTAGATGTAACCACATATATTATCACTGAAATCAGTGGTATTGCAATACATTTACACCACTGAAACAAGTGTAAGGTCTAGCTTTTAGCTTCCCACCAAGAGAACGCCTTTGAGTCTCTCACTGACTCCAGAAGAAATAAACAGGAAAAGGTTATTTTATTGCATTATAGTTCAACAAGGCCAAATGGACACCTTTAACAGGAATCAGAATACGGTAAAAGCCAGGGGTGCAGTAGTATGTCAGAGATAAAAATCACGTATCAAGATTATGAAGGTGAATTATATGGCAGTTTGCTGTTTCTTTGAGTCTGAAGATTTCTCTAGAGAATTTGAGGTTTAGATATAAAATGTTTCTGGCTGATAGAGCCGCTCATATTGTTGCCATATCTTGCTGATGTTTTCCCCTGAATTGATATATTTAAATAACATCTAAGGTTTGTGTCCTCCAGTCCTATCAGTGCTGACACTCCTTAAGCTAGAGAAAATGAAAGAAGATGAATATCTCTGAGCTGAAAAGACTGGTTTCGACTTGAAAATTTCTGGTGATAGCCAGTGTCTCAGGATTGTCACTATAACCATACTCAGTATGTGGATCTCATGATCCTAAATTTTGTCTAGGCACTGATGAGTCAATAGCTCGGTGCATTGCTGGGCTGAGATGTGTTCAGGAAGACAGAAAAACAGTAAAAGATTGTTTTCTCACCAGTCACTGTGTGGCCTTTTCCTCATCAGTTCCCTGTTGCTTGTGTTCCTGACCCATGTCATTAAAATCCTGACCACACACAGCTACTACAAACACTGCAGCCTTCTCTCCCAGTATTGAGGACGTTGTGTAGCCACCAGCATCTCCACAACTTTCAAGTGAGGTTTGGAGAGCAGCAGATCTGGGGCTTGCCTGGCTTCCTGCGGCAAAACATGGGTGGAGGGGGAGGCTGAGACGGGTTGTGAGACACAGTTTTTATCACAGTTCTCACAGTATTTGCCATTTGTCTTAATGTCCTACTCCAGGACGCAAGTGACTACATGCAGACCTCCACTTAAAGCAAGCTAACAAGTGAACAAAAAAGCCCTTGCAAGGATTGTGTTGGAAAGATCAAATCCAGGATGATACATTCTAAGTTTTCTGTTTGAAGATATTCATGGCTTTCAAGTGATCTCACAATCTGGTGTGTTTATGAGCTTAACTCATGATCTTTGATTACTGAAGAGTTTGCAATGCTCAGTTATCAAAAAAACAGGGGAGAATAGTGCTTGTCTGTTTCTTTTTGTCCATGGTATCCAGATATTTGAGTTTCCTGTGCAAAACAGAGGACTTCAGCATATGAGATTTGCAAGGAGACTCCCTGGCTTGCGGAATATTTCCCTTGCATCTGGGACAACTCCCTAATGTAGAAGTGTCTGAAACATGCTTTAGAGAGGGTTTATGTGTAGCAAGGCAGGGAAAATAGCCACAGTTGAGCGAGGTAGCTCTATTACAAAGTGAAGGCAGAATCCTGGAGCACAGCAGATCTTCTCCCATACCTGTACTTTGCTACTTTCTTATCCATTTTCTGGATGAAATCTCAGCCAAATCTCTTCTCTGTGGTGGTGAATCAGTGGGAATGCTCTGTGCATACTCATTAGGCTTCACAATCCTCATGCATAAAGAAGGGCTCACAGTCAGGCAAGTGACGGTGTTCAACCAACTGCAGTCTTACTGCATATCTTTTATGTCCAGCACTTTAAATTNTGTATTTTTTTATTTCTAGCATGTGTTTTCCCACATGGAAACATTGTGCTCTTTGGTAGATGTGAAGCAATTAATAAAACAGCATATTTTGCATCCTATTATATGGACAGAATGACAGAGCTCTTCCTGTGTGTTCAGATAAAGGCAGCAACAATAAAATCCCACTATCCTACTAAAACATATCTGTTCTGTGCCGGGCTTGCACTGTACAGCTGTTGTAGGGTTGTGTTTTTTTTAATGTTATGTATATTAGAATATCTTACATTGTGTGCTATTCTAAAGGACTTTTTGTTTCATTATTCAAAGCTGGCAGCGAAGGATTTTTGCATAATTTCTCTTAGCCTTCTTTTCAATATTAGAAATCCTGCATGGAGAGTCAGTTTTGTCTTTGGCTTGGGACACAAAAGATCTGAGTTCATCTTCTTCAGCCAGCCATGTTTGTAATAGCCTTTTGCTTGAAACAGGTCAGAGACAATCAAAGGTTGCTGACAAGCCATTGGACTGTAAATGGCTTTAATGCCTTGATTATCCTACAAAATTTGTGTCTGAAAGGTATGGGACAATTCATTTAGAGAACTTTGGAAAAGAAAAAAAACCAAACATGACCCCAATCCTGGAGTCATTAATTTAAGGCCACATCACCTTCATATGACTATAAAGAACAGTTTGCAAGCCTGGATTGAGAGCATCTATACGGGTCTCAGTAGGAGGCATGGTCAGATCCTCTCCTGAAATCATCTGCCCAGGACTTCTGCTGCACAGTGTACCAATGATCAGGGAACCATATGCTGCATTTGACAGTTAAACTAAAATAACCTTCATTTCCACTGATAAGAGTAGTAGGAATAATGTCACATTTTGCATTTAATTAGGAAAAATGAGTTGAGAGAGTGTGTCGTTTTCTTTTATATGACAATTAGAAATGTGCCAAAAATTTCAGCTTGGAATTTATGTGCAGCTATCCTTTGCAATTAGTCATCTTATTTACTGCCAAATAAATGTGTTTTTAGCAGAATTTCTGTGAAACTGCAATTACATCTAGGGAGCGAGTAGATTAATCCCATCTGCATGTGCCGTATGGATCTTTCCACAGATACTCTGCATCACATCCCCACATGCTCTATTTGTGGGTGACTTTCTGAATCCAATAAGACTGGGAGAAGGAAATTCTCTGCTCTTTTAAAATGAAAAACTGAAGTAATATAACTTAACCTTGTTTACCAAAGAAATATTGCATTTGCCTATGCCACCTACTATCATGGCAATTCTGAGCAGGCAGAATGCATCATTCTGCTTTGAGAAGAATATTGGTTGGAGGTCAGGACCTAATCCTGCAGCCCTTCCTCCCTTTGCTAAAAACTGGGTGACTTAGAAGAGAAAAGACGACAGGATCAGGCCGTGACACAGGAACAATTGCATTATGGCACGAGATGAAGGAGATAATAAATCATGTCAGCATTAACTTTTTGTTTTTCTCTTTTGGAGACAGTATGTGCTTCCAGAAACTCCTGTCCTCTGAAATGAGTGTGGTACAGAAGTCCCGCTCTGAGGACTAATTGCAATTATTTGTCATGAGAGTTGTTAGTTGGTAAATTCAGGTAATGCTTCCAGAATGTCAAGAATCGTGTTTTGCACTTGTACACAATGCACAAAGCCTTGGTACGTATAAGACTATGCACCTCTGAAGTCTGTTTGTATTGTAAGGCAGCAACATGTGTCTCCCAGACATACCTGTGTACTTACCCATTGCAGCACATATAAGAATATGTGGGTTGACAGCAGGACCGGACACAAGCCTGAGCACTGGCCTTATTGCTCCCATGAGCTGCTCCTCGGCATGTTTTTGGCTCATGGCAGTCAGCACTCTCCCACGAATGCCAGAGGCACAGTTTGGGGAACAAGGTGGCCCATGACCCTTCCAAACATGACCGTCCTGTCTTGAGAAGCAGTTGTGGCATTTGGCCTCAGAATCAGAGAATGGGCTCTGGCCTTGTTTCATTAACAAGATGTAGCTTTTCAACATCATTTACAAATACACGCATTGGTCTTGTGTTTTTCACACTCTGGAAGATCTTCCAACTGTCTCTAAGAAGGGTTGGTTCAATGGAAGAATCACAGAGACTGAGCTTGAAATATTCATTATTACTAACAGTAAATCAATTAAATGTGGTCGTGTTTAAGTTTTTTGTTAAACTACTTTTTGAAGGTGAGAAATGTCTGAAGGAAATGTCCTCTGAAATTTTAACAATGTATTTCACTGAACCTATCCAGTCAGAAGATCCCATTCACATCTGTAGATTGATATTTCTGCAAATATTGCTGTTTTAACATGTCTTAGGAGTTAAACTGTACCCAGATGATGATTACAGCCATTTGCTAGATCATCTGTCTTTCAGGACTATCAGAAAGTCTAGATGGATGATACTATAATTTGGAACTTTGTATTTCATTCCTTGAATTTACTTATGTCAGACAGAATATAGCTCAGTACTATTTGCAGTAATGATGATCTTATTGCCTCAGCCAAACTGTGGCGTCTCACTCGGAATGTATGTTTATGGGATGCTTACTCAGTCATAGAATCACCTAGGTTGGAAGAGACCTTTAAGATCATCGAGTCCAACCATCAACCTAATACTGTCAAAACGACCCCTAAGCCATGTGCCTCAGCACCATGTCTACGTCTTTTGAATACCTCCAGGAACAGTGATTCCACCACTTCCCTGGGCAGCCTGTTCCAATGCTTGACGACCCTTTCCGTGAAGAAATTTTTCCTTATAGCCAACCTAAACCTTCCCTGGTGCAACTTGAGGCCATTTCCTCTTCTCCTGTCACTTGTTACTTGGGAGAAGAGACCAACACCCACCTGACTGACACCCTCTTTTCAGGTGGTTGTACTGAGCGATAAGGTCTCCCCTCAGCCTCCTTTTCTCCAGGCTAAACAGTTCCCCAGTTCCCTCAGTTGCTTCTCATAAGACTTGTGCTCTAGACAATGCACCAACTTCATTGCCCTTCTCTGGACACACTCCAGGACTTCAGTGTCTTTCTTGTAGTGAGGGGCCCCAAACTGAACACAGTATTCGAGGTGGGGCCTCACCAGTGCTGAATACAGGGGGACGAGCCATGGGGAGACCTAGAAGGGATTGTGCTTAAGTAACCTCTCATATATGAGTATGATTGTGCAAATGGTATCTTCAAAATGAAGTGGATCAGGAATGTGCTGCATTTATTTCCTTCTCATTTGGAACAGTGAACTTGGTCATGGTGCAGTGGGGAGAAGTCTCTACATCCCACCGTGCAGCATAAGCCTTGTGGAGACATCACAGAAGGCCAGTCATAGAAAAGTTTAGGTTGGAGGCACTGCAGCAGTAACCTAGTCCAAACCTGCTCCAAGTAGGGCTAGATTGCAGTTACATTAGGTTGCTCAGAACCTTGTGCAGTCCAGCTTTGACACTCTTCTCTCTAGCCCTTGTTCCAGTGCTTTACCTCTCAACTTTTTTTAATGTCTAATCAAAATTCACCATGTTGCAACTTGTGGCCATTGCACTTCACTTTTGCTGTGCATGAAAGAGCTGCCAATAAATCTTTCTCTGTTCACCGAAGGTCTATAAAATAACAAAGAAGAAGGATCAGGAGCATGGGCGACACTCCCAGTCATCATCAGTGTCCAATTAGAAGTTACTGTAGATTGATCAGCAGAGTTAAGCTGCATGCAAATATAAAGTCTCTACTGTATATAGAGGTATCCTTGCACAATGTTTAATTATATGATCACCCACAGATGTGTTTTTCACAGGACCCTCTGTCCTATTCAATTTCCAGGCTTGATGACTCAGAAATTAAGTTGAGGTTGTGTAGCGAACTAAATTGTTGTGTTCAAGACTGTTTGCAGATGTTGAGAAGGGCATAGTGAATGTTACATTAAGCGTCTCAAATTAGAAGTAAATTTGGACATTCATCTGTCTGGGCATTGATTCTACATTTATAAAAAGAGGAGAATAATTCTCACTTTCTTGAAAAAAAAGTTAGGAAGAAAAATTCCTTAAGTGAATAAAGTTGAGGGTTTTAGACTGATGAATACCGCAGACTGCGCCTGTATTGCTAAGTGAAAGCAGGCTCACAGGTAGATTATTCGCATCTACCTCCACAGCTGATATGTGGCCTGTCAACATTGACACCTATAGTATAACCTTAATGATTGCAAGTTTCAGAAGAGGCAGTGTCCAGGTATTTCTTAGCAGGCTGGGATGCGATGCACTCTGACACAGCCATACCCAGTCCCTGCTGCAGAATGTGTGCTTGCAAGTCCACCATGGGAACGGTGGGAGAGTCTGGACTTCACAAAGTGCTCCTGCCTTATCTGAGGGTGTAGAAATGCTAATGGAAAACTTTCAAGGGAGTTAATAATCTTTAAATGTAACAAGATTTGAGTGATAAGTAGTAAAAAAGGTGAGAGATACAGATAGAATAAAACTAATTAATGAAGTATTTGCATTTAGCATACCCACAGTGTGAAATAAGCTTCGTGAAATAAACGAGGTACAGTCTTAGGCAAGGATACTCTATGACCAGGGTATGGTGTCATGTCCAAATTCTTACAGCCTGAAGAGGCAACGTAAGTCTTGGCTTTTTCTAATTCCTGAGACCTGGCTTTGCAACACGGGTCATTTAGTATATTTTATTTTAAGCATTCGATGTTATTAGTATTAAAGCATCCAAAACTGGGCCAGCATTTTTAGAGGCCAAATACATTAGCACTCATCTGTAACAAACGTGTTGCTTATTTAGATTATTCATATGGTGCTTTGGAGAATCAGCTGGTAACGGGTATTTTGCTGGACATGTGGAGATTTGTGATTTGTGGTGAAGGACAGACTAGCCATTGATTTGAGCAGATGGTGGTCATTACTTGTGCCAACATGTGACTGCATTTAATTATAACAGAAGTGCTGAGGCAGATTATTTTGCTGGGCTCTTTACATATGTCTTTATAGCAAAGTGAGTAAGTATTCAAGGAAGCATTGCATATACAAGATCAGAACTGCAGCATATTCATTTTAATCATTGCTATATGACACAATGTCTAATATTTAGAAATTCATGGTCTTGCATATGTTTCCAGGTAGATCCTTCACTTGAGAGCAATAGACTGCTCTTCTCAATGTACAGTGGCCATTTAATGCTATGATTCTATGATTCTCAGTGTACAGTGGCCACTTAATGCAATTCAGTTTGATGGAAACCACATTTTTCCTTGAAATCATGAAGCAATAGAGTAAACTGGCTGCACATAATAAATGTGTCTGCACACCTTAAAATACAAATACAGCTTGCCATTTCAAACCACATTATAGGGAATTATCTGTAACACAGTATGATTCCATTTTGGGGATCACACTGTTTTATGTTTATAACCTATCATTGGGTCATATTTTCAATTTTTATGGGTTATTTTATTATTGTTTTGCTAATGACACTCAAGCCTCTTTCTTTCTCTCTCATAATGCATCCTCAGTGACAGATAGTGTGGTCTCCTGGCTCTGAGTTTGCAGTTGTGGAGTAATTTTTAGCAATTAAACACTTTATTGATTAAACTATTCCTTCTGTTCCATGATTCATGTCACCAGACAATACACGGGGAGCAAAAAACAGCTGCAAAGAGGACAAAGTGTAGAGAAGAAGGCGGCTGTGTAGGATTCTTCCTCACCAACCTCAGCTTTTACAGCTAACTTTCAGCCAACAGCTTGTGTTGAAATGCTCCGGTGGAAAACCACACACCACATGCAGAAGTAGCACATAAAGTGGGTGCTGCTGGAAGCAGTACTAACATTTCCTACATGCTTTGAGGAAAATACTGGAGAAGTGGCAAAAAGCTGGTTAGAGGCTTAGCAGCCTGTGACATGTATTGTCTACTCTGCCTTACGTGGCTTGGGAACAGGCTTGCAGGAGCATTAAGGCTGGGATTCAGCGTATCCTTTTATACTTAAAGGAAGGCCTATCTAGCTTTTTCAGAGATTTCATCTCTCTGCCTACATTTTAGATACCCTAGTGTTTGCATTCTGTCCTATGGCTTGAATTTCCTTGGGCCAGCACCTACTTTTAATGTCAGAGGAATTATGATGAAACCAGCTGAAAGCGTTTTTGCATATTCCCGTTATGAATGTAAAAAATAGTGAAAATAGAGTTCTTCCTTCAGTAATAAAATCTTATGTTTGTTGCCATGTGGCCCATTTTGCTGCCCACAGTTGCTGGACCATGTCCTAAACCCAGCTCCTACATGCCTGCCAGGGTCACTGCTGCCTACCGATGTTGTAGGTACCGTTCTCTGCTTTTCAGCTATTTCCGTATATCTTTTGATGTGCTTCTAAATCAGCAATTCTAAAATCATCTATGCCCACACTTTATTTGTCACCATATATCTGTTAGCATTCTAGCAACAGGGCCTTCTGCTTCATCCATTGGATGATTCAAAGGCCTTTTGAGATTGGTTCTTGGGCATCCTCAAATGATGCTCTTCCTCTATATTTACGGAATTTCAGTTGCTTGAGATTAGGGCCTCAGCCACTTTTCATGTATGTGGGGTGGATGCAGAATAAGAAATTTCAGTTCTTGGTAGGCCTTGTTTTGCAGCTAAGTGTAGATATCTGGGAAAAAGGAGGAGACCAGGTATGTCTGTATGGGAGTCCTTGGCGCTCTCTGGCATGGTAGGTCAGGTGGGATGTGTGGGGACACAACCAGGACTAGCCCGGGCTGGAGGGGACAATACTCCCCTGCTGACAAATTGCAAGACAAGATCTTGCAATTTATTCTTTGGAGCTTTGCATGCAACTGACCTTCACTTAAGCATTTTGTACTATATAAATATTTCAAGTGAGCCATGAATCAAGATTAATGCATTAGTTGACTACCAAATCATTAGCAGTGCAGGAAGTAATAAAGTTGATGCCAGGGCTTTATTAAACAGGGCGTGTTAGTCATTAAGATAAAGTAATGTTGTTGTGTAAATGTGAGAGCAGAACCCCATTTCCTCTGGGTGTCTCATCTTAAACAGGTAGTAATGTTAGGAATGGCAAGTAGCAAGGTAGGAAGTCAGGCATGGATTAAATTGCTATGGTGACTGAATTCTGATTAACTAATTTACCACATCTCTTCTCACAAGAAAGATGATGCTATACCTTATTTTCTGTTTGGCCTCAAAACCATAATCTGGAGTGCTAAGAGAGCTGATTTGTCAGAGTCAAAAACAAATTCTGAAAAGAAGATAGAGCTGGGGAGCAAGGCAAAACTCACAGTTTACAGCAAATACACAAACGTATAATCTTCTGCCTTTTTTCTTGGTAGTAACTGAATAAGAATGGGCAATGAAACGTTTTTAATCCATTGTCAAGGCAGACATTTCAAGAATAAATAGGAAAAAACCCCAGGATCCACAAATTATGTTTACACTAGAAAATTCCTTTGTTTCATTGATCATCATCCACTTAGTTTATTCATTTTGTTTGGACCCAAACACAGTCTGGGTTCGTGCTATGAATTACATCTGAAAAAAAACCGCTTGCAAAGAGTTTTTTGGATAGTAGCTGAAAAGTTCACTGTATTGGCATCTTTGTTTCCATTCCTGTGAATTCCCAATGATGAGCATATCAGCCTGTTTAATAATGCAAACCATGATTTGTATTCAAATAGGAATTCTTGCACTTTCACCTGTGTTCATACACGGAGGGCTGAGCACTCCTCTCCATCCCTTGGGGGGCTGTGGTTAGTCACCCAGAGACCAGGGAGAGAAAAAGACCTTCACTTGTTGTCTCTGGTGTCAGCAGCTCCCTTCCCCCTTCACCACTGTATCTCAGGTTTTCCGTAGCTTTTAGGCCGTCAGTGTTGACTTCATAACTATTTGGATCTTCTGATGATTTTTTTTTTAACTTTTTTTTTTTTTTTAATTGAGATATTGGTGCTGATTGTCCTGCTTAATTCCATTTCCAGTCTTGTTCCATCTCATTCTCTTCTATCTCAAGCAGAATCTTTACCACTCCTATTCTCACGGTTTCTGGTGAAAAAGCTGCTTTTATCATTTTTCCATCCCTTTCAGCATTTCATTCATTACTGGCTTTTTCTCACCCCCGCATACCAACGTATTTAAAGGATTCATCTGGAAAGCAGATCCATCTGAACGATATTCGTACAACAATTGGCTGCAGTGATTCACTTGCCAGGATGGGAGCCATCTTTGATAATTTTTTTCTCTTTCATCTCAAAACAAACTTGGATATTTAAGATTTTAGGCTGCTCTCTGCTAGTGCAGTGTTTTTCCTTTGCAGATTTCTCATCCTGAACTTTCTTCTTGAAATATCATTCATCATCTTCAGATTGTTTCCTTCTTAGCTGTCAGGGAGTCTTTATAAGTATAGTAGTTACAGGGTAAAATACTGACATAACATTTTCCAGTGACCAAATCCTGCAATCCAGTCATCTGCTATTATGTAGGTTTTGGGGGGGGGGAAGCCCATGGTGACTTTAAAAACTGATAGGTGGAACTGGAGTGTGTTACTGAAGAATTTAAACTTTATGTAGATATTTGCTTTAGCTGATGGCTCTGCCTTGTAAACTGCCCTGTCTTTTATAACACGTTGTCCTTAGCTGAAGCAAATATATTTTTTGTGTTGCTTATTTTTGTAAGCAGTAAGTAACGTGATTTAAATGATCAATTTATAACTATCTGAGGTTTATACCTTATCTTATGATGATTTACTTTTTTGTAGAATGTGCTTTTATTACAAGTGACATTTCAATAGCGTTTTGCAATCTCTGGAGTCCTTGAACTATTTCCAAGCAGCGAGCCTGCTGGGGTTTAAGCCAGTTTGGAAATCTGTCTGTTGGGTTGATGGATTATAGTCCATGTAGTGAGCACTCAGCCTCCACAAGGTTCATGGCATCTTCACCTTTAAGTATCTAATTTATGTAGAAATGCCAATAAATTATTTAGAAGGGCATGCTTGCTGATACCAGCAGTTCTGGAGCAAGTAAAAATGGTATGACTTTGAAAATCATTGGAAATGTTGGCAGATCTTCAACAATTCTTTATAGGTTCCGGCTATTAAATATTTGAGAAGACAAAGGCTTGTTTTTCTTCTTTCCTCCAAGATTTTCTTGTCAGCTCTTTAGGATTTTATCAGATTGTTCTCGGAATAAAGTCCCCATTGATTCTGGAAAAGTGTGCATCCCAGGAACGTATGAGAGGACAATGACCATTCAATACAATATAAATATAAAAGAGCTTCTTCCTCTCTTCCTGGCTTATTAAGGATTTGTTCTGAGTTTGCAGGAACCGCACATCTGTTCCAATAAACTGAACACTGTGGTGGCCCGTTCAGTGATGGCAGGACACGCTCTGACATCTCCACGCTGTTCAGCTCTTATACGCTGCGGAGGAAGTTGGCCACTTGATGCTCCTGGGCTGAACTCAAAACTTTCCTCTGGGATTTATGGTTCTTTTTCGCTTGTGGCATGAGTCAAAGCCACGCCAAGGAGCTGCTATGGTATAGACAACCGAGTCCCACTGCCTGGGCCAGGCCATGTTTAATTACTTAGTATAGGCACATCCACAGGCAAGGATCCAGGTTAGCACAACATGCAGCACATTTGACGATGTAGAAATTTGCCCTGAAACCCTAAGTAATCCTGCTGGAGAACTGCAAATGTTGACTCTTCAGGTTAAATATCTAAATCTGCCTGAAGGTGTCTATCTAAACAGCAGTGTTTTTGCAAGTGCTGAACACCTAAGTTCTTTATTAAATCAACATGAATTTGAAAATCACCTTGTAGACACAGTGGGATAAACTTAACATTTATTAATGTACAGGCTTAAAAGAATCTGCTTTAGAAGAGAGAGCAAAACCCAGTTGCACCATTTGTACACTTGGGGTTTGTAAGATACCACTGTTCACAAACAGTTGCAAACTCTCCTTCCCCCAAAACTTCTCCTCTGCCCCCCTCAAGATGTCCCTGAAAGCAAAAAAAAACCAAAGAGGGAAAGCAAAGATAGCAAGTGAAAAAATAGCTTGAGTAATTTTTCTTTGATTGCAAATGAAAATTGTCATTGCACTGCTATGTTAGATGTCTGATAAAAGGCAGGTGCCACTGTGCTCTCTCCAGTTTGGGAGACTGTTCTGGCCCAGGGCTTCTGCCTCCTGATCCTCTCCAAAAAGTCAGGGCATTACTCGGCTGCCTATTGTAAAAAGAAATGTGCTTGTATGGAACGTATTTTGTACTGCCTTTTATTTAACGTTTATACCATAATAGTAGTCGCTGAAAACTGGACTTAAATTTTAACTTCATGCACAAATGAGAAAACAAGCTATACTGCAGATAATATTTTACAGGAATATGACACAGTATATTGATTTTCTTTAATCCTGAAATTTACTGGAGTAGTGAAGCAGCTTTGTTCTTAGATTATATCTGTTTATCTAAAACTTTAATGACTGATTTTTTTTTTTTTTGCAAAGCCTAATTAAATTTTACAAACGGGGTTAGATCTTTAAACTCTGAAGCATAGCTGGGAATGACTATGGAAGACCAAACTAAAGCAGCTTTCTGATATTCGCAGTGACAGTCTGGCAAGCTGCTTTCGAAGGGCTTCATGTGCAAACAGCTGTTATCCTAGCATGGATCTGGCTTATGACTTTACAGCAATTTGGAAAGCTAGTGGGTTTTCACCTGAAAGAGTAACTTTGGGCCAGAGAGCCGGATTTCTGTGTGTGAAGGCACGCTGCTGAGCCAGGGAGCAATGCGCATCGCTCGCTGCGGCAGGTACTGCCACCTGCTTGGACTTCGGTCCTCTGCTCACTGCTACTAACTTCTGCGTCCGTATGGTAGTTCGTTGCTATTTCAAAGGAGATATCCATCAAATCCATGCAAGAATCATATTTTAACGAGTAAACATGTGGTGAACATAGTTGCTTTTTACTGTGGCCAGACTACTGCAATTTTAGGTGTGGCTGTGCTTCAGTGCATTATCTTGAGGCAGGGCTGGGTAGCAGAAGACAGAGCTTCTTGAAATAGATCCTAATTCAGACAAATTTGGTTCGTGTTAACAAATTAACTGTCTGACATTGTGTCAATATGCAGAGGTAGAGGGAGACTCCGAAAGCACTTACAGACAGGGTTGGGAGGAGCACCATAACGGTTTTAGAGAACATCACGGTTTTCAGCTGCTGGCTGTCTCCGAGGTACACTAACGATGTTAAAACCTTTCAGATTGTCAACAGTGATTTGCTTAACAGAGGCTTTAGGGTCAACACTGCTTCTTTTAATTAAGCTTTTTTCATGTAATGTTAGGAAAATTTCTAACACAGGAGGTCATACTTTTGATGGGAACTTTTAGCATTCACTGTCAAGACTGCTGAGAATTTGCAAATCTGGTTATTAGCAGAATGATAGTCACTACTGGTAAAGTCTCTTTTATTTGTTGTGGGTATATGAGTATGTCTATTGCCTGCATCTCACCCTCTGCTTGCAATGCCACCCTACACATTGCCATCATCTTTAGAAGCTGCAGCACTTCTTCTGGTAATTACAAATTTACCCAATCATCCTATTACCTCACCAGGAAGCTGGCGGAATTTAGAGGGGTCTATAAATGAATGATTAGGCAAAGGAGGAATCCTGTCTCAGAGAGGAGTAAAGAGGTAGTGTTAGTATATAAAAGTTTCTTTTTAAATAGTTACGTCAATTGTGGTTGTTACATTTTTGTTTCCCCATAACTTTCTTGGCAGCTGTGGGAATGCTTTTAGTTCTGTGTTTATTTCCAGGTGTTTTTCAAATTTTTTGGTGTGTGCTGGGCTTTCCCTTTTAGCTCTGTCTGGAAACAGTCCTTAAAGATGAGTAAGGACCTGTCTGGCTGGCTTGGGGACTGGATCTCTGATAGTTGCTTTCCTGAGTAAGTTTTTGATCTGTCTTGTGGTAGTGGGACTTCATGTAGGGAGAAAGACAATTTAGAGCAACAAACTGAAATTAAACTAATGCTTGAATCCTGTGGCATGTTACAGCATCATCCAGAAGGGCCTTGTTAATTAAACTGAATGAGCTGCCTGTTGAACTACTTAAACTTCTCGGAGAACTCCCAGGCTAAACAGAGGGAAAAATAGAGGATGTTATCCTGCCTGAATAAGCATACATTTAAGAAGGCTGTAGGTATGTGAAGCTGTAGGTATATAACATGGTTCTGAAATAAAAAAAATACAGTGTGAAATGTGATGAAAAAGGCAGTCAGGATGAAGAGGAAAGTATGAGATCTATATTTCAGGTTTAATTTTTAATAACTTTCAAGTCCATTAGAGAAGTGAAAATAGAGTATGATCAATTGATATAAAAGTATTTTTTTCCAAAAATGTTAATGTCTTTATTATGAAGTAGCACCTGCTACTGCATCGAAAGTTATTAGATTGTATGTGCATGAAGAAATACCCATAGAAGAAGTTAGATTAATAACCCATAATAAATCATATACCACAAGGGTATGCAGTTAATATCAGGATTAATTATGAGCTGATTTGTAAGTCATTATATTATAGATAGCAATGTTGAGGTTTAATTTTTCTCTAAAAACTGATGAATTCTGATATAGCTGCTTAACTATTTATAAGCACCCTTGAGATGCAGGCTAAAGCAAGACAAGGAAACATATCACTATTTCATTGGTTTGCGTTGTAAAATGGAGTGGTTAAACCTACAGTATCAATCACCCCAAAACTTAATTAGTTTCTGTTTTCTGACCCAATCTTGTAAACGACCTCTTTGTGTCGTGTCTTCTGAGGTGTGTGGTTGCAGGCTGTTTTTCTTATTTTTACACTCCTGATAAACTCCTCTTGTAATGGCTACGTTGTGACATCATTTTTATCTGATTTATTAAAATGATTTAAAAGCAGGAAAACACAGGATATATTCTGCCATGTTGATGAAGTTTTATGAGGTGTTTAATACATTGTGTCAAATATAATTTATATTCTTGAGCCATTAGCATGTGAAACACCATAATGTTTAATTCCCTGTCCTGATTAAAGGCCGTATCTGCTTAGAGATGGATACACATGAGTTGGGCTCAGCTCCCCACACTCTGCACAGAGCGGGCTGGGTGCTGCAGGGAGGTGATGGAGTCTGTGCAGAGGGCAGGCAGGGAAAGGATAATCTTACCAGGGAAAGGATACCCCTGTTAGAGACACCAGCGTTGTATCTTGGGTCTTCCTCTGCAGAACAAGTGCATGCTTTGGTAAATCATATGCCAAATCTGAGAAGTGCTGAAGCACTCATAGCTGCATCTCACTGAAGTCCGTGGGAACTGAACACCAGTTTAAATGGTTTCCATAATACATAAGGGCATCCCATTAAATGCTTTCCTTAATTCAACTGCAGCTGAGCAGCCCTATGGAGCATGTGGGGCCAAAGGCAACCATTGTCCTTTCCCAGCAATATTTTCCCTGTGGATTGAGGAGAGCATCCTGTTGGAAAGGAGGCAGAAAAGCCATAGTGCAGTATCATGCATTAACTGACAGCAGCGTTTCTTAATTAGTATCAAAAGGATTTAGTTAGGTATTAAATACAGTTACTGATTTTAGGAGCTGCCCATAATATAGAGTGTTAAATTTATATTTAAATGAAGAAATCAACAATGCTCCAAGCCAAGCTATGCAGTTGCTTAATAAAACTCAGACAAACAAAAAATAGCTATTAGAGACATGTTTTACTCTTTTGGAAGTTACCTGTTTTCATAGAATGGTTTAGGTTGGAAGGGACCTTAAAGATCATCTAGTTCCAACTACCTTGCCGTGGGCAAGGACACTTCCCACTAGACCAGATTTCTATTCCTTTGCTTAATTGCCCACGTTTCCCTTAAAATAAAAAAATAATTACCTACATGGATGACACTTGCGATTCAAAAGAACTGCACACATCATCCCCGTACACCACACACTGTCCCTCTGAGCTCAGAGCTTAAATGATGTACAGAGGGTGATGTGTGCCATCTGGAGTAAGGTAAATGTCATCCATAATGGACATGGGAAGCATTTTTCCAGAGGCTGATTCCAAGCACAGCCCCGTTATTAGGCATGCCAAGCATCCCCACCTCTTGCTGATCCTGCATCCGCCCATGTCAGTGGTCTTTGCTGAATCAGGCTCCGTGAAAGATGCTCAGGTGGTTTCCTGCGACTGCTATGATCATTCCAGCAGCAGGAGAGAGAAAAGGGATTCTTCTTCACCCTGCAACAAATGTTTTAATAATTGATAATGAAAGTGATAAGCTGGAACTATATGTGGGGTCCATTCATGGCGGTGTAACAGGATCTAATGAAATATATGGCGATTACATCTACCTGTACAGAAGAGCAAGTAACGAATCGCATGCCTGATGGCATTCTTCAAGCCGAGTTCAAATGCTCCTGTCCTGACAAGGCAATGAAGACACGCTGATTGCTGGCTGCGGTGACAGTTGATTAGCTGTAACCGCCTGCTCCTCTTCCTTGCAGTGATGCTCTTACCTCCCCCCTTGCTGCTTACACCGCAGATGTGCTGCCTGTGAGCATGGATGCAAGACCAGCTGCAGCATGGGAGCGTGTGTTTGTTATTTGGCTGTGGCTTCACAGGGGACTCTTTTCAGTGGTGCCCAAAGACAGGAGAAGGGGCAACAGGCACAAACTGCAACACAGGAAATTCCATCTCAACGTGAGGAAAAACTTCTTTCCTTTGAGGGTGGCAGAACACTGGAACAGGTTGCCCAAAGAGGTTGTGGAGTCTCCAACTCTGGAGATAATCAAAACCTGCCTGGATGCATTCCCATCCAACCTGCTATAGGTGACCCTGCTCTGGCAGTGGGGTTGGACTAGATGATCTCCAAAGGTCCCTTCCAACCCCTACCATTCTGTGATAGCACTAACCTTCAAAGACTAGTCCCCTGCCTTAAAACCATCCCGGGAGATAATTTTTTTTGCTGTATGTGAGCAAGGAACACTTTTAAAGAGTGCTGTGTCAAATGGAGAGGTGCTTAGGTGCATCAATTTTTACAGATGTTTGTGAGTGTCACCTACAGGGAGACTGAGGGCAATCAGGCATCTAAATAGCTTTTAAGCTCCTAGTCCTGCTTTCAATGTAATTACCCAAATATCTTGTATAAATGACCTAGTAAACCCTCCATTTTCCCACAAATCCCTGTTCCAAGAGTGAAGGATGTACCATCTCCTCACTCTATGAAAAGGAAAACTATGGGGGAAATGGCAGCAAAAGCTACAAACCAGCAAGAAGATAGGAAGATGCAGATCAAGGGTTTAGCATCACTACTAAGTAAGGTTAATAAATTGTCAATTACTGAATCAACAACTGGGTCCATACTGTGGGCTCCTGCTTTGCGTGGTTAGTCACTTCTACCATGGAGTGACCGACTGATGGGGAGAGGGATTGGTTCAAAATCAGAAAACTGAACTAGTACAAGCCCGGAAAAGTCTGCAGAAATTAAACTTTTTCAGCCTTTTCTCTCATTTGGGCTTTTCCACATAGTTTTTTTTCCTGCAACAGATGCATTTGCTGGTTGTGAAATTTAAATTCTTAATATAAGGCTTAATATAAGTGGGAAATTAATTGAGTTGTAATCAAGAGGTATGTAAAGTGTGGATGCTGTAGGAGGCTCTTGGAAAGTCCATGCTCAGCATGAACCCAAGTACAGACGTTTCGTAGACTCATCTTTTGAGGATGTCTATGTTCAGAAGTCTTGTTGTCAAAGGATCAGGATTATGACAAGACACCTTTCATTCCCATGGGGGATAATGACTTCCTGCCTGGATGGCAAATGTTCTCATTTCCCATGAAAAGTTATAGGACAAAGGTTAAGTACCTCCTGTAATTTCACAAAGAAATTTGATGCAAGCCTCTAGCTGTCTTTTCTATCTGTGCCAGACGTTTTTTGTTGTTCTAGAAGCTGACTGCATGGTACAGCCTGTAACACAGAGGCTTGTTAGGACCTTGGAAGATTGATTATTTTACACTTCATGTCTTCAGCCTACAAAGGGGATGTGCTGTGTGACTGCATAACTCACACTAAGCGTAACTCCTCATGTGGCACTTGCATCTGGACTCTCGGCATCGCCGGAATCACATTACCAAACCCCAGGGAAAAAAGTAGAACTGGGCTTATTCCCTAAAAGGGAATTTTTTTGTTACTGTATTTTTTACAGAAGCACAACAGAAGATGACAGATTCCAGCTCCTTGTCCTATTACCCAGAAGACTTTTTTCTTTCTCAGAAAGGGAAAAAATAGTGAAATCACAAGTGAATACTGATGAAGCCATTAAACAAAATGGAAATTAAGGGAAAAGTGGGAATAAGATACTGTTGATGTAAATTTTAAGAGTCCTTCACAATGAGTTATGTAACAGAATGAACTAGATTCTGATTTTTTTGTTAAATTCATGCCAAGAAAATGAAAAAAAGAACAATCCAAGGTTTGTAGTGCCCCATTAGTTTGCTATGAGATTTCCTGAAACGAATATGACTTTTTTGTTTTATATTATAAGGCTATGATAGTAATATTTTATGAAGGCAAAATATGGTGTACAAAAAAAACAATGCTTTTTCTTTTCTATTTCAAGACCGCAAAAACATGTTGGGCGCCTAAGGGACAGCCTTATCATATTTCTTGCTAACAAGGAGAGGTCATAAAACACACAGTTTTTCCTCCTCCATCCTCCTCCTACTAATAAGTAAATGAGAGCATGTCTGCTTTGCAGTCACTGTCACAAGTCCTAACTTTAAATTAGCTCACTGGAGTCCTAAGAGCACGTGGCTTGAGGAGCCTGAAGCTTAGCCCAGGCTGACTGCCCCAGCATTTATCCCAGCTTCTCAGGCAGGTGGTGTAGCACTGAGATCCACGTTTCAAGTACAGCACAGCTCAAGGTGTCCCAGTGACCTACTGGAAACACAGGGCAGCTGTATCAGCCCAACAGCCACCATGCTCTCAGCAGCACACATGGTGATGGGGTGTGCTTTCAGATTTAAGGGTATCTTTTTCCCCGTGAGCCCAGAGGCCCATGAGAAGAAAGAAAAGAAAAGAAAAGAAAAGAAAAGAAAAGAAAAGAAAAGAAAAGAAAAGAAAAGAAAAGAAAAAGACCCCAAAACAAAACCCAAAGCCACACTAGCTTTTACTTCTGCAGTTCCTCTGATTTTTCTGAACTTCATCAGACATATTTTTCATTAATTATTCACTACAGTCATAGTCCCTCACCATATGGGAAGGGGATTAGCTGAAACGATGAAGCTCTGCTGCATTTGCCACTGTTGCTTGGTCATAGCCAACAGGGAAGGGGCTGCAGCTACCGACTCACAAGCTTTTTCTTCAGAGCAGCCAAGGTCCAGCTCCAGGCAGCTTATGAAAGAACAGTATGTTTCACATTCCAAAGGAGATGAAAATTAATGGGTAAAAAAGAACTGACTTCTCGAACAGAGCTAAGTAGGTGCATGTGTAGAAGGTGAGTCTCTGCTTTCCCATGCCAAGAAACTAAAAGAAAAAAAGGGGAGGGTATATTTATGCATATATACTTCTCTGCTGTGGTGATATAATACAGTGAGTGAATCTGCACAATTGGTTTTGGTTGGTTTTTTTTTTGGTCCTGCCTCCCTCATTCCCCTTCCAAATGAATGTGACAAAAATGGCCGCAAATATTTTCGTACCATGGCTTGTTTGTTTCTTCCTTTCTTTTCAATTTTTAAGTGAAATGATGCCTTTTACATTGTGTTTTATCCTGGCAACCAAAAGACTAGCACTTTTTGCTTTCTTTATTAGTAGCTCAGACCAGCTGTAAAAGGAGGGAATTGTTGGTCTATAGCAGCCTGGTTGGATATAAGAGACTACAGCTTTATATAGTCTTGACATTATTTGCCATCAGATGAAAAATTTATGGAGAAAGAGGTAGAAAATCCCACAATACCATGAAGAGGCAGGCAGGGTAATGTGGTGCCTGATCAGCAATGTGAGGGACACTGTAGGAGCGAAAAATGCCAAGAGCGGAACAGTCTTGGCCTCTCTTCCTCAAGGCAGCATTTGGCAATGGTTGAAGATTCATCTGTCGCCATTGAATAGCAGAGATTCTTTACATTGACAATTATCTGCTCTCTGTAGAGGGAGGTTTCAGTGATGGACCAGATGAAGGGCTGTTGAATAGACAAGGGGAACAGTGCAGGTATTTATGTCAATGAAGTGGAAGGAAAATAACACAGCTGATTTATCTTGAGTAGCTCATACGACCTGTCTGTCCTTTCATTGTGCTGCTGATATATTTGGGCAACCAGCACAGTGGCCAGCATATAAGCACAGATCAGTTGTGTCATATTTCTTCATTTCATTGATGCAGAGCATGTCATAAAATCCCGTTGTCCTCAGCGCCACCTTTCAGTTCCTGAGTTTGATGACAGCAAATGTCGCTTGGGAAAAGCACAGGGGCTTTACTGGTGATAGTTTTGGGAAACTTCAGGTGGAGTTGTGTCACTCTGAGGTCATGTTCTCGTTGTTTCGAGTGTGAATGTCACTGTACTGCTGGGTGTCCTCTTCTCTGAAGGGAAAAAGGTTACCCTATGTGTAGTTGTTGTGAGGGGGAGAGGAGTCATAGTTTGAAATTACAAACGGGGGAAAAAATGGGGAACTGAGAGCCTGGAACAATTCTGTGAAGTCACGGGAACTGTTTTAGCCTTCTTGAAAAAGCAGGATTTCAGCTGAGGTTTGCTCTCCTGTCAGTTGAAATTAGTGGAAACCTGAAAACTTTGGTCCAGATCTTCTATACAGGTACCGTAAGTCCAACAGCTTCATCATTTTTGCCCTTAAATTTCTTCATGTCTTCAGCTGCAGCTAGACCAATGTAAGGTCTTGCTGAATGGGAAGTCTAGAATTCTGAAGCCAAACCCTGCTTTTCCTGAGTACACAGAAGCACGTATGACCAGGGGGGGAGGGTTTGCAACCTGGTGAATGTGAGGAGAGCTGACAAATGGGATTACTAACCAAAGTGACTTTATATTGCATTACAGAAAATGTTGAGCTGTGCAGGCTGGTAGGAGGGAGAGTCCTGCTTCTAATTATGATTCAACATTATCTTTCACTGATAATAACCTTTTTGTAATCAAAGAAGGTAAAAATGAAATGCATGTTGCTGGTTTTTTTGTGTGCACCAATGAGCAATACAATCACAATGTAGTTTTAAATTAAATTCTTTTGTTCCTTTTGTTAATTTGAGTTTGATGGTTTTCCCTGGTGCCAGAGCCTAATTTACAGCAGAGAAAATTCCCTTAAATTGATTTTTAAAAATGCACTCACATACACTACATTAACCTTTTCATTCCCTTATGGTGTGTGTCAAAGAAAAATGATCCCTGTAACTCTGCTTATTGGAGAGATGCGTATGTGGAGTATGTTAATTAGTAGTGTTCCCATTCAGCTCTGGACAGATTTTTCACAGAAGTGAAATCCTGGCTGTGCTAATGTTCATCTCTCTCTTTAAAAATGCCGATGCCCCAGCCCCTATCATTTACCTTCTCCCACTGCACATATTTAGTCACTTCTGAATTAATTTATTAGTTGCAGGTGAGTTTTATCTTTAAATTTATATAGAGAGAAGAGAGGCACCAAGGTCCAGGTCCTCAGGAGTGTTTCTGTGCCAGAATCCTGGTGAAGCCACAGGGAATTAAGGATCTAAACACCTCTGAGGATGTTGGCCTGGACACGGTGCACGGTGGCGTTTGCAGCACCAAATAAGATGGCTAGACGAGGTACTTGGTAAGGAAGTCTGTACTGGAAGGGTTTTTGCAGCATCACATGAGTTTGAGATGTGTTTAAATCCTGCAAAGTGAATGAAATGGACTGGGAAATGAAGATAGAGGACCTTTTTAGGTGTGTTTTGATCAGGAGTTGATCTGAAGCTCTGCTGAGTGCAGTAGGGAAATGTGGACATGGTTCTCTCTGCCCGGTGGGTGTGTTAAAACCTCTTAATTTCAGAAGCCAAACCCTGCCTCTTGGGAGAACAACAGATTGGTGAGGTGCAAAGAAGAAACTCCTTTCTTGGACACTTGCCTTTTCCCTTCCCATCTCTGGAGCGTTTTTTCATGGGGTGCAATGAAACTGCCACACACAAGTCATTGTGTCTCCTTGGGTGATTTTTCTCTTTTCAAATCCTACAGCATGTTTAAATCAATATGATATCGCTTTGTTTACCTTCAGTTTCAAATATAAAGAGGACCTTTCTAACCTCCAGTCTGTCACTTTTGACGTCAGAAGTGAGAATGTCATAAAATTAAAGGTAGAATTTTTGTCTTGAAACCAGTGAAAAGCAGACAAACCATCAGCATGATTCAGGAGAAGAGGTGCTTTTGTCAATGCTGTTAAGACGCTAACATGAGTTGTGCAGGGAGACTAAAAATGATCAGGATAATGCAGTGGCTTTGCTGCTGGGTGACAGTGACCCTCGTGAAGTAGATCTTCTGCGAGAAAAAAAATTGTAATTTGTGTTTCAGTCGATTTTGCTTTTTTTTTTTTTTTTTTGAGTGGGAATGTGGATATCTCAGTTCCATTCTGTAATTCACTCACTAATACTCAGGATTGTATTGAATTAAGGGTATCTCTTTCAAACAAAAAATGAGCAAGAAAATTATTCTTCTGATACAAGGAGTCATGTTCCTGTGGTGTTGTGCCACAGGTAACTCAGCTCGGTATGGGAAAGAAAGTTGGCATCTTGCTGTCACAAGGAAAAATGACTTACTGTTTGTTGGTTGTGTTTACTGCTGCCCCAGAAAGTTTTAAAAATGAAAATAAATATCTTTGCAAAGCTCTTTGTAATGTGCTGTTAGAACACTAGTAAAAATAGAAATCAATTAAAACAGACCAAACATAAGACTTGGAAACCTTTGGAGACCTTGGAGTCACTTTGCCTGACAGAAGCTCTCGGTGCTGAGCCAGGATGCTGGTATCGCCCACCAAAAGCCAGAGTACCCTTCGAAGAGCTGTAATTCTTCAAACTGCACTTTTCCAAAGCCAGAGCTGGGCAAGGGCTAGGGGGAATTAAGATCTTTCTTTAAACTTTATGAACACCAAATTGGGGTATCCATGTAGTGGTTTCTGGTTCAAGAATATCTGAGAAAAGCCTGAGAAAATCCCTTTAGGAGAACTGAGATGTAATATGGGTCTCCTGGCTATTTTGAGGACAGTCTTGCAGCCTGTGGACTCTGTTCCCTGCCTCTGCATCCAGGCCACGCTCACAGAAGTCAGCACAGGTTGCTGATAACCAGAAAGAAATAGTTAATGTTATAAAAATGGAAAAGACAGCTGTCCTTATCGCTGATGTGTCCCTTACTCCTTACTTCTCTCTGAGTAAAGGTACAAACTCAAGCAAATGATTTTCCTGAAGAGTTCCTGCAGAACTGGGAGTGAGTTGGGGGGCTGTAGCTCAGGTTTAGGATTTAGGATTCACATGGAGTTCAGGCCTGCATCAGGGCTGCATTTGTATGGTGAAGTAACCTGGTGGCATGCAGGGGACCAAGCATTGGTGGTCACTGGCATGGTTTGTCGGTATGTTCCCAGGCATGGTTTTGGCACGTTACCTCAAGGACTGTCCCAGGAATGCTGCAGCAAAACCTGGGGTTTAGAGTGGGCCAGGGATTGTGTTGACAAAGAAGTTGTGACACAGTCTTGCTGCACTGCGGTGTAAGAGGGTTTGGCTGTTGTGGGTGAGGTGTGCTCTGCAGATTGCCCTTGGGACGAGAGAACAGGCTTTGGTTTGTTTTATTTACTGTATTTACTTACAAAACCAGGAATGGAAGATTTGGGAGATGGGAAGAAGGGGAGAGAGACTAAGCAAAAAGATGTTGGCTGCGCAGGCTGGGAAGAAGGGGACTCAGCTGGGAGAGAAAAGCCTCCATACTGCGTCCTGCTCCAGGAACTGCTAATGTCTTTTCATTTAAAAGTGTTGTGTAAAATACAGGCCCACACTTACACATTGTGTTTCCATTGCTTAACCTTGGCAAAATTTGTATTAAAGAATATTCCTTCTATAGTTTTCCATTAAAATCTTGGCTTCACACTACAGATGGGAACAGCTTTAGAGACCAACACATCAAGTATGACTTGAGTGTTTTGTCCTTTGATCCTCGAAACAACAGAAAATTAAGATTCCCTTAAAGGTAAAATTATAAGATAATTAGCATCTTAATATAAATATTGCTACAATAATGAATAATGCAATTGTGTTGTCTTTGAAACACCCATATATCAAGCAATTTGTATTTTTCAAAACAGTGAATGATTGGTGTGTGAAATAAAAGTTGTGTGAAAGATGCATAAAATAATCCGTGAATTTTAGCATCTAGAATAACTCTGAAGTTTGCATTTTACACACTGTCTCCACTATACTTTGATTTTTAATAGTATACTCAGATACCTGAGAAATCCAGCACCATAATCTGATTAATTTATGATATATGGAAAAGATTAAAGGACTCGGGCATGCTACTAAAAATGTTGTTGTTGACCCCAATAAGGGCAGGTTCTGCCTCGAAACGGGGAGACACTTTTCACTTTTCTGAGATCCTACTGGCTTGTTTGAGGGACTTTTTTTTTTTTTTCCTGCTAAACTCAACTTTTGTGTAAAACACACATTACTCAAGTCCCAGGGAGGACAGAAATAGGTCTCTTACTGGTTCTTTACTAAATTCGAACAGTGTTTTACTGAGCACACAAAACAGATTTTATCATCATATGGTTGTTAGCTTGAACATGTTGTTTCTTTATTCACTAAGTAAAAACATTTTACACTGCGTCTCATCAAGAAGGTTCAGGTAATTTTCATGACTTCTGAAACCGTTATTATGGGCTCTGATCAAATGTTCTCTCCCAAAAAAAAGCTCTGAGTTGTCACTGCAGCTGCCTCCTCCCTGCAGTGCCATCCCATGTAATCCTCTTTCCCCTTGGTCTGTCCATGTCCTTCACCTCCCCATGTAACTCCAGGACTCTGGAGTCAATCCTGTCTCTGACTTGGTTTGCCCAACTGCTCCCATGGCTGTGGGACCTTCAGGGGCCATCATCTTGCAGCCCTCACGTCAGCCAGGGACCTCATGTGAAATCCCCCAATCCACCACCATCCTGTAAGAAGTGATGAGGAGAGAAACATATTTTGAATAAAAAGCAGCTGATGTATTTCAGATAGTAACAGTAGGTGGTGGTTGGCACGGTAGGTTGTACTGAAGGTCCTTCTCTCTTTCTGTTTTCTTATTTCCCCATACGTGCATGAAGCTTTGCTGTTTGTTAATGAGAGTTACGTACATCAACCAACAGAGGAGCGACCCTCCCCTAGCCCCCAGCTTCTTTAATTCACACATGAATTCATATGATAATTACTGTGTGGCAGAAGTGTTTGCAAGTAACCTGGCAAGGTAATTTTTACTTTCTTAACACGCAGTGCAATTTCTTCATCCTGAGTTTGATGGACACCTCAGAAGAGTGCAAAATGAAGTTGATAAACCCATATTCTTCCCCCCTGCTGTACACACCATTTTCATACTCCTTTTCCCACTGTCTCTGCAGTGCAGTGACCTCAAAATTTGGCTGTCTTCGTGGCTCCTTCTCATATTGTTCCCAAACAAATTATTTAGGAATTAAATTTTGCTCACCTTGTGTTTTACTTCCTGTACCACTTAGAAACAAATTATTTACAAACAAAAGCCTAGGAGTTAGTAAAATATAATATTAAACAGATTCTCTAATGCTGTCTTTCTTCCCAGGGAGATTAAACACCTCACTACTTCCCTTATCACGAATTCTTCCTCGGTGTTCAGAGTCATAAATTGAATGATATTTTCTTTTTTTCTGACATATAGTTTCACTAAAAATTGTAATTGCCTTTTTACAAATGTAAGCAGAATGGCATTTTGTTGGAATTAGGGAAGAGGACAAAGCTGAGAGGTGGTTTTGCCAAGATCTCAAATCTTGCAGAGAAGCTTCTTTTCCCATTTCTTGAGATCATAATTCTTCAAGAAATAGAGTAGAGAGATGTCATCCTGGCATGCCTTGGCAATATCACCTTTTGCAGATGCTTTCTGCACGGGTATGAACTGTTTCAAGGCTTGTGTTTGCGTTGTGGCTCGGTTTGCAGGGAGCGAGGTTGTCAGAGCATTATAGTGGAAAAACTGGAGCTAAGCAAGTGCTGTGGCATAGAGGGATCCTGGGATCGGTGATATAATCTGTGGCATTTGAGCTTGCCAAGCCTTTTCACGGATTTGATGAACACACAGACTCTTACGGAATAAAATCCCAAGCATCAAACCAAGTTTTATTGGTGCCATGGCAGATATTTCACCCTAGGAGATGATTTGGTTCTGTTTTAGTGGATGAATGTGTGTGCTTATATCAAACACTGAAATAAAATCAAAGAAATGCTGTTGTTTTTATGGGCTCTGTCACTTTTGGGAATGGATATTTAATTACGACTTGAATTACAGTAGCAGCTAAGGGCCCCTGTGAGGATTTGCAGTCCCACTGTGCCAGGTGCTATAAAAACATCTAGGTTACAGCAGATGAATGAACCAAACTGATGGTGGGCAAGTGAAGAAGATTAATAAGATGACATTAAATCAAGACCATCACAATTCTTGGCTAAAAGTATCTCTAATCACATATTCTGTGTGTCGTACTCACATACAGCATTGCCATCCCCTTTCTTCTGGGCGTGAGTCGGAAGGTGGCCATGCCTTTGGCTGGAGCCACGCTTGGTGCAACAGGTCCAGCTGGTGTTCACAGCTTGAATTTTTGCCACCTTGAGAATAGGCTCCTGGCAGGATTTCAGAGTCCACATTCCCAACTTCTAATTTATTTTGGAAATTCCATGTAGTCACTCTGTCCCTAAGCACTAGGTATAATTTGGGAATGCTTCAAACAGCAATGCTGCTGTCTTATATGTTGCAAGAGGGTAAGGTGTTGCAGTGTGGTTACTATGCTTGGGTACAGAAGCCATGTGAGGTGCCAGTTCAAAATACAGAGATGCTAAATGAATCTTTTAATGCTGCTAGGTCTGGAGGGGATCCAAAACTGTTTCATCATAATGCTCATAAAAATGATGGGAAGTTATTAAATATCAATTTCTGCAATACAGTACAGCTAGGACTTACAGATATTACTGTATTTAGATCTTTTTACAGATTTATTTTTTTNTAGCACCGGGTTCCGTTTGTAGCTGACAGACTGGCTTTGCTCCAGTGGAGCCAATGATCTGTGTCAGTCAATGCTAGCTGAGGATCTGGTGCCTTCTGCTCCGAAACTGTGCAGAACCCGTCATCTGTTAAAGCCAACAGTTAGGTGCAAGATACAGATGGCATTCATTGTCTCCTCTTGGCTTTGTCATACAAACATGTAAGACTAAAAGCTCCATCAAAGCATAAAACATGCAAGGTTTATTTTTACAAAGGGCTGAGTGTTACGGATACAGCCTTTTCCTCTCTCATTCTCAAACGCTCCATTAATGCACAAGCTCAAAGCGTTTGCGTATGTGGGCTTCGCGGAAAATTGTGAGGGGAGATGGAGCTGAGGGCCAAAACGAGTGGCTTTAGGGCATTCCTAAAAGAGCCTCCCAGAAATGCAGGGCAGGACAGTGTGTTTCATTGTGTGCAAGGTAAAAGAGTTTTCTCGCGGTGCTGGGGAGTAGACAGCAAAGATGTTAACTGTTAACAAGTTGTTGCTCCCTATTAGTAAAAGCATTTATTATCAACAGAAGAAGAAGAAAAAAATAACGTAGTTGTCTCATCACCATGACAGGCAGGATGGTTTTATCCTTCTGAATCTTGGAGTCAACAATCTTCTGTTGGGGTTTTGCAGGAAAGACCATACACGTGCCGTGCCTCATTCATGAAAACAGACCAAGTTTTTTATTCCTCTCGCTCTAAAGTGTCACCTTTAGCATCTGAACAACCGAATTTACTGTAGCCTCAGGCTTAGGCTCTCTGAGTCTACCTGCAAACCGATTGCTATTCAGCATCACACTTCAGCTGGAGCACAGCTCAGGGTGGTCCGCAGCAGCAGGAGGGGAGGGAGACGAGTGGGGAGGAGAAGGAAAGGAAAGAAAATAAATTTAAAAAAAAACAAAACCAACACCCAAAGTAACTCAGCTGGAATTCAGAGATGAGGAGGAGAAGGATGCAGTGACATGCTTATTATTGTTTATCTGTATTATGATACTGCCTAAGTTCTTTAGTGATTGAGGTTTCCACTGTGCCAGGCAGGGTACCAAAAATGATTCCTGCCCATGAAGAACCTCCATCCTAAATTTAAGGCAGGAGAGCGGCAGAGAATCCGGGCAGGCAGAGGAGTACAAAGAGATAGTAAGGCAGCATCGATCAGCAATATAACGAGAGGTCTCAGCAAACCTCCTGCTGTCACCACTGCAAGGCATCTAGTTTACTGCCATTATCATTGCAATTACTATTTCTTTTTTGCAACAGGAGGTTAATACTCTAACTGTATGGGTTACCTACTCTTTATCTCATTTGTTGTAGAGTTTAGCAGCTATAATCTGCAGCAATTTTGTATTATAAAGATCTAATTAATAGCAAGATTATTTTTGCACTGAATGTCATAGGAGTTTTTCCCAGGGACAGCAGTGTTCCCATACCTTAATTCCTCAGCAAAGTTTTTATTCTGAGCCACGTTCTGACACTGGTGAGCTGACTCGCCGGAGACATTGCACTCTCTGTGTCAGGTCATCAGGCAAAAGTTTTAATGCAGAACTAGGTAGCTTGAGGTGAAAGAAAAATACATATTCCTCAATTAGCTGTGTGTTGACAAGCTTGCTAGATTTTTCATTTACTGTGTTTGTGAGTGTGTAGTATTTCAGGTTATTTAGTTAAAGTGTAGGAGCAAATTAAAAAAAAAGCAAGAAGTAGAGCTTACAAGAACGGCAAGTGTGGAAACCACACAAAACCTTGCTATAAACCTCTGAAGCCAATAAATATCTTGCACCTGCTTTTGTTTCATACCATCAATTTCTTGTGTTTTCTGGTAGGGTTCTTTTTTCCCCCCTTTTTTTTCTGATTTACACTGGCATAACCGAGAGGAGAAGTCAGTCTCCTGCTGCAGGCGTGGCACAGGTGAGCCAGTGTCACCTTCTTCAGCAAGGGCCATCACGTATAGCACGTCAGGAATATATGCATTCCAGTGTAACTCCTAGGTTTTATTTCTATTGCACAAAAGTGGTAACTCTGTGTTTAAAAAGACTAAGAGGCCCACCATGACCATCCCTCTTATTGATCCTTCAGAGATTTTGGTTCATGGTGTTTAGCTTTTATTAAATAATATCAATACTTGACAAGTGATGTCTATATTGTCCTTCTTTCATTTAGCAATATAGACAAGGCTATTTTAAAAAAAAAAAGAAAAAAAGTTGAGCCTGATGAGTTTTTGTATTTTAAGACACTATTATATTACTGTAACATGGCCACTGTACTGGCAGACTTCTGGCAGGTTTCAAATCAACATGCCAGAAATAATTTTGTTGACAACATCTTGGATTGGAGCACATCCAGCCTTCATCCATAACATGTCAGTACAGTGATTCTTTCACAGGCAGGAAAATATGTCATCACAGATCTGTATTTTAGAGTCTTAAAATACTGTAGATGTCTGGATTTATGGCTTCGAAGTCAACTTCACAGGTGGGTAGCGTTATTTTTCAATCAAGTGATAACATTTACAGTTTTTAATATGCAGCATCAATGAAGTGTGCTTATGTTAAAACCCATGGAAACATCTGCTTTACTTTCCTAATCCAGAAACAATTAAGGTTTTATGTAAGAGAACAAAGGGGGTGGAAGACAAATAGCAATGGAAAAAAGAGGAAAAAAAAAGGCTGAAGGGCTTCCACTTGATTTCAGAAGGCATGCAAGCGTTGTGTTAGTTCTTCATGAGAAGCAGAGAGCAGGTGACTCCTACTGATGAGTGACTTTAATGTTTTCTTTTATGCTGTTTTTAGTTGTATCATTTTGTCAGAGCAGAAATTGTGCGTTCTTCTATTTGTGCAATATGCTCGGATTTCAGTATTAAAACCCAAGTGGTACCTTTTAGATTAACAGCCACGGTTCATGAAGGGTGTCTGCTTGCATGTTGGTTTAGGGCTCTGCATTTACATCTGCAAACCAGGATCTTTCAGGAATGGGCAAATTATAGCTTTGTGCTGCGCATTAGAAGCAAACCCTTTGAGGTGCCACTTCAAGAACGTTATTTATGTGCTTGAATCTGTACCTGACTAAGGCTTAATTAAACACCTTCCTGGCTTCGGTCCCAAGCAGAGGGGCTTTCCTCGGCGATGTGAATAGGCAGCTGATGTCCGCTTGCGAGAACTCCTGCTGAAGGGGTGGGAGTTTGCTGCCAAGGGCATGGGCTGTCACAGGCCGATGGTGAGGCTGTAATCTTCTGGAAGTAAAAGCTGGTCACAGTGACACAGCAACACCTCTCTGGAATTAGCAGAAATACAGATAGGAAAGGCCAAAGATGGCGATGCTATCATATATATGGTACCATGTCTGTGCAGCAGTTTTACTGTGAGCGATTCCATCGAGAGAGACTTCAAATGACTGAGAACAAAAAGAGCCGCTTTCCAAACCCGTGCTGAATAAAGGTGTTTACCATTCTTTGAAATGCCATTTATCTCTTCTTGCTTTTTATCAGGGAAAATATCCTGATGGAATTTTAAAAATAAAGGGAGAACGTTCCTTTCGTTTCCTTGCAGTGTATTCAACCCCAAAGTTTCATTTATGAATAGTTTTCCTCCTCTTGATGCGCTAAAAATTCCCAGTCTTTTTTGCTGTGATTTTGCTCAAATACCGATTGGATGACGGAAGAATTAATGAGATTATGATGTGATAATGGATTCAGTGGAAGTATTGATATCCTGAATGCTTCAGCAGGTGTGGATTTCTGTCACGCTGGGACCCATGGATGGGGAAACCTCCCAAAATGCAGGGAATATTAAGCTTTTGAACTACATCTGGGTTTGTAGATCTAATTCAAGGCTGTGAACTATTTTTTCAATTTTAAAGCTTCTGGCCATTTTTGGGGAAAAAGGTTGTTAGTTTTTTTTCAGGACTGTGACTGCTGCCATTAGTCCTGTAGTGCTGCCTGTGTCTTACCTCTGTCCTGCACTTTTGAGGCTTGGCTGGGTAGAAGCACCGTGGTTTCTCTGCTGCTTCTTCCCAGTTCTCCTGCCTTCCCTCTAAGTCCCACTGTGCCCTGCTGTGAAACGAAGAATATTTCCACCACTTACTAACAAGACCTGGATTCTTTTCCTGGCTCTATTTTTTGATTTGTGTGTGACCCTGGGAAAGTCACAGTCTCTCTTTTGAGCCTATTTGCATCACTTGAAAAATGGAGAGCGTAACAGTTTCCTAAAAAAGGTGTTAGAAGACTAAATTAATTAACATTTGTATTCGTGCTTAGGGCAAAGATGCTATAAAAATGCAAGTATTTATATTCTTTCTGTTTGCTTGTTCGCAAAATTGCATTTCTCAAGGCTCCTGACCTACTTTTCAGATTTTTCTCTAGTAAGAATAATAATCTATAAATTTGTTCTTTCTCATTATTTTTCATTTCAAATAGAAAGCCAAGTGCAAATGAGGAGAAGGCAAGGAGGAAAGGGAGTGCTATCCTCTACCCCCCTTTGCCAGAAGGAAGAGAACCATCCTGTCTTTTCCAGAACTAGAATAAATAATACAACACAGATGCTACCTCAGATATTTAATGCCTCAAAGATGGCTTTCCATTGCAGATGTATAGCCTTTGTAATTCCCAAACATATAGGAAGAGAGTCTCAACATTATCTTTTTCTGAGAAATGGATTCTTGGTATGGAAAAAGTTGAAGAATATTTTCCAGCATTTTCTGAAATCAAAACTGGGAGGTTTGCCTGTTCAGGTCATGTTGCTGTGTATAAGAAAAACTTGCAGTAAGAGAAATGAACTCTGAATTGCTTCCAAATTACAAAAGAACTTAGTCTTTTATAAAACACTTTCTTTTCCTGGGGGGGAGGGAAGAAAAAGAAAAGAGAAAAAGAAGAATTTTTTAAAGAAGTACCAGCAGGTTTGTCTTAGACCCACCATCCGTCATAATAAAGGAAATGAGGCAAAAATTCTAAATTGGTGGGGTCGACAAGGCAGAGGAGCATCCAGAGTTGTTCTGGCTGTGAGGCCAGATCCCCTGAGTGAACTCAGCCTTCCAGGAAAGTGGAGTGCACTGATATTTCGTACAGTTCCTGGGGATGCTTCAGAGAGTGCATGAAATCACATTTAATGCACAGTGCTAAGGGGAATCCAGCAAAAAGCATGAAAGGGATAAAGTGAAATAAATATTTAAGATCTTGTGAATGGGAACACAGTGCTTCATAAAATCCTCAATCTTGAGAGCAGGGGTGCTGTATATGTCATAGGCAGAACATAACGGTACAACCCCATAAAGACAAAGCTAATCAGTCAATAGTGATGGAGCTTTTAATCTAAAGCTTTAAGGATATGATTAAGTGTAATGTATATGCAGACATGAAGCCCGTCTTCATTTCCTTAGACCTACCAACCTAGGAGTGCATGCCAGGTGGCCTGGGGAGGTTTGATGTTTTCTGGGAAGGTAGAAAAGTTCACCATGGGGATATCCACATTGATTTTTATCTCTGTACATGCCCCTGTGAATTATTTGTCTTCCTGTATTCCTCTCTGGCATCTTATTTTAAAAGTCTCTTGAAAGTTACTGTAAAGCTCTTTATTCTCAACCTTAATGAGGTTTGGTAGGAAATGGACTGTTGATGAGTTCGGATGAGTGGTCTGTGGGCGGCTGATGCCCATATGCAAGGAGGTCACAAGGAGAGTGGGTTTCACTACTGAGCATCCTGTGGGTGCATTGCATTTATTCGTTGTATAATGTGACTTGGGGTGGATTCAATTAATACCACCCTGTATTATAATGACATGAATTGTATTTGGCTTACGGGCTTCACCCACCATGGTTGCAGGGTGCACAGTGTGGTTCTGTGGAAACAGGTGGCTCTTTGGATTCTGCTGTTTGTTTCCTTGTCTAAGTACCTCTTCTAAATGTTCTCTTTCCTTTGATGTTTCTAGGAGCTGGTGGGGAGCAATCCTCCACAAAGAAACTGGAAAGGAATTGCAATTGCCTTACTTGTTATTCTCATTATCTGCTCCCTGATTGTCACCTCTGTTATACTCCTGACACCAGGTATTTATAACCTTTAACTCACTTCCATTCTGTTTTTCTTCTGTAATTTTACACTTCCAAGGGTAAAGGGATTGCCAACTGACTGCAAAGTCAACACCAAAGGAGTCATCCTTCCTGTTCTTTAACTTAATGTGAGATGAGTTCAAGGCCATTCCTAGGTAGATTGTTTTAGAGTTTTACATTTTGATTCAAAGATCAGGGCTGCTGTGCTGAAGGTACAAGGGTGAAGCTTGGGTGCCTAAATGTAGATGGGGAGTGTCATTTTAGATGTGTCAGGGTATGAGAGATATCTACGTAGGGCAGTCAGTTAGGACACAAGAATTCCTGAAGTTCACGCACACATGGAGCAGTAGCTGCCAGTTGGATGACATATCCTAGAGCATCTAAAATGGCATTAGGTGCTTATGCTTAGGCACCTAAATCCCTTCCCACTTGGCTGTATTGATTTTTATATCAGACTGTAGTATTCCAGCTTTACTAAGGAATTCCAGATAACTATGTGCCAGATAGCACTTAACCGCAGCAAATAATTAGCAACTTCCCAATAAGGGATTCTCTAAGTTAATCCCCTTACCAGGTTTCAGCAAAGTTCTGTGCATGTAACCTCTGTAAATTACTTCTCTTACAGTAGCTGCTGAGGTCATAGGCTTGAATTTTAATGTGATATCATTATGATTATTGATTATTACATATTTATACAGCCCTGTACATTTCCATGACTACTTATGGTGTAGAAATAATGTGCTTTCGCAGCTCTGTAAATCTTGTGATCTGAATACGAAAAGACAAACGAATGAGAAATGAGACACAGAGAAGAGCATTCAGTGTCAGAAAGGGTTAGGAGCCATAAAACACAGAAGGTGGTGGAAGGTCCCCTGCAGAGGGACACAGAGGAGAAGAAAAGAGGCTCCTTGTTGGATGACTACACGCGGGTGATTCTAGGGGGCAGCAGGACAGAGAGCACAGAGCTGAGGAGGGGAACGGAGACAAGGGAGAAATGAAGTCGTAGGAAATGGAAGAGCACAGGACAGCAAAGTGGAAAAATGAGATGGAAGTTGTGGAGCAGAAATTTCTAGCTCGTAGCGTGTGAATTGGCATGCAGTTCAGCAGACTTGGGGCATTTTCCCTGACACAGTCCTGCTGTATGGTAGACTGGAGACAGTGATAAATCAGGAAATACAGGACTGCGTGGAGTTCATTTGAAAATGAGTAAAACAATCACTACATTATCCTTTTCGTTATCTGTCATCATGCCATGTTTGGTTTATTTCATGCTATCTTGAGATTTTCAATGGAAATGTAAATAGAATATGCTCGTGCCAGAGTAATTAAATCAATAAAGGTTAAACTTAATTAAGGATAATGTTTTAAATTCCTTTTGCGAGGTTTCAGATTTAACACCTTTGGACAGTGCAGTTCATCTGTGAGATGTTTTGGGGCATGGTCTGTAGACCGTACTCACATCAGGCATCACTTATTTGCAGCGACCAATATCGTCCCTTACACATTTGGTATGGGACTGTTGCCAGCTACTTTATGAAAGTGCAGTCCTAGACTTTTCAAAAATGTGCATTGAAGCCCAGATTCCTAAACCCATAGTTGTGGGCTTCAAGAAGCTGTCAGTGGCTCGCACTGCGTAAATGAGACCATGGCTACCATGGTCTTCCATCAAAAAGCGGGATTCCATATAGATGGATACATGGGGAGAAGCATAAACATACCTAAACACAGATGAAGTCATGAGTCTTTCCTTTTACATGCCCACCTGTAATAAGGTTTTATTTATAGGAGTGGTCAGAATGATAATTGGTGGGGATTTAGCAGCTCTGGTTTCAGTTCTGGGCTCCACTGTAGATCTCATTTATATCTTCTGCTGAACCCTACTCCCATTTGTCCATAGAGGAAATCACACATAAAATCACTAATGACTATTATGACTATAGATACTGCAGTGCTGTTGTCCAAGTAAGTGCCTCGACAGTAAAGATGTACTGGGCATTGAGACCCTGTAGATAATATTCTCTAATTTAGGAAGACGCAAGTAAATATGGGTTATTATGATGACCTTCTACTGGATGTAGTATGAAGTGGGAATGTGAAATACCCACAGTCAGTTATAAATAAAATGTTCACGTGTATTAGTGTGTTTATACTTGTACAGGCATACACAAAGTCATTCTCAGTTTGCGCTATGTATGCACACACATGTATGCACATAAATCATACATTTCTTAGTATGTACTTAGCAACAACTCCAAACAGTACCTTTGAGAGAGTATCTGTGCTTAAAACTTAGGAATATGCAAAGTTATTTTCTATGCTAAAATTTTCATTCGTGTTTTGAGATTTCTAATTACCTGATTTGCTGTTAAACTGGATTTGGGTTGGTTTTTTTTCCCCTGGTGGTGTTTCAGAACAGTGTCGTACATGCAAATACTAAAACTCTGAGCTCAGTACTGCTTCTGTTTTTATTACAAATCCAGACTGCTTCATGGTGAGACTCTTCCAAGGGTAAAATAGTTTAAGTTGCTGCTGTGGCTTGGCAGCAGCTGAGGTTAGTCTTCTCTTGGGCCACTGGCTCTGGAGCTCTACTATGGCAGAGAGTAACAGGAGGCTCATTTCACAGGCATTTCCCACCACCCAGTGCTAAGTGAGACATTGAGGCTGGCTTGACAAACGTAAAAAGTATTACATTGCTAATCCTGCCTTAGGATAGCATGTCCCAACAAGGTGGGAGTGGGGGAGATGAAGGAGCCTGTCCAAAAGGAGCAGCAGAGTCTGCATTTGCCTGCTGTAAAATAGCTCACGGGAAGAAGAAATTTTTATCCTTTGATAGCTAAGCTGAAAAATAAGTGGTGGATATTTGAACAAGAGGCGAGGAACGGAGAGGAGGACTGGGAATGAAGGCAGCGAAGCAGTTTTGTGGATGTTCATGGGATGGAAACCATTCTTCTCTAAGTATTTTGCTGTTCGTTTGAAGGCCTGTTTTGCGGTGCAACACTAAAGCGTGTAATGCGGAGATGCTCTAAATCCAATGCTGAGCAACATGCAATGACTACAGAGAATAATTTAGGACATATACTGGAAAAAATGCAGCATGCAGGCTTGTAATCCATGTTCAGACAAAGAAATGTGGTTAACTGGACTCATAACTTGCATCATGGTGATGGTATTTCCCAACACTGTGAAAGTCGGAGCAGTTTTCTAGGTAGTCTCCTGCAAAACCAAGAGTGAACGGTAGAGTTGGGAGTGGGGAAGATTTGCATAGCAGAACAGATAATGATTAAGATATTTAATAACTGAGGAAAAAGAAAATTTATATCTCTCTTCAAGATTCTTTTGCAAATCAACCCAAACCTTTAAAGAAGGTTTTAACTCTGGATTCAGCTTCAGAAAGGCTGAAATCCCTACTGGTTTGGATTTCTCAGAGGCAGGTCACTCACCCTGCTTTAAGATTAGCTCATAAACTGGGAACAGTGCTCTTTGCATTCAGCAGACATTGTAATTGCAATAGCAGTGCTTTATTGCTAGCTAACGCTTAGGCTTTATTTTATAAAATCCTAATGAAATTTCAGCACTTCTATGATATGTATATCTGTTGGTATTCCGGAACATCATTCTCTAAAGAAGCAGTAACCGGGGAAAGCTTGCATTTAATGACATGGCAGTATAGCACATGCACACAATTGCCTACACTGAAGGACTCAGATTTTGTGCGTGTGTGAGCCCTGCCATTCCACCCACCTCTGAAAAATGTGAAGCTATTTATACAAATGATAAAAATGTGGGACTGAGTCTTTCCTAATTTGCAGTTGCTCACTTGTCGCAGCATATGGCACCTGTATGGGTCCCATCCTAGCAGTGTTGTTTGTCTATTTACATAAAGACATGCGGAAGTTTATAGATATGCACATGTACACGCACACACACACACATCTCAAAGCTGAAGAAAGGACCCGGTCCTACAAAAATCTTGATTAGAAAAACTTCCCCATATTCCGCTACACATTTTGCTTTTGAAAAGGCTGCTTTCTAGGCCACTCTATTTGGAAATGGAGGCAAACAAGGACTTTTTGCACATCTCTTCCTGATGTGTAAAACTTTCTGGAGATATACATCAAGTTTGCTCCTTTCAAATCTGACTTTCAGCTGAAAAAAAGAAAGTACACCCAACTCAGTTTAAAATTTTTTACAAAATTCATAGGAAACATTTTTCAGAGATGATACTTAGGTAGTCATTTTGACCATGAGGCAGCAGTGTGCCCTTGTGGCCAAGAAGGCCAATGGTCTCCTAGGGTGCATTAAAAAAAGCATGGCTAGCAGGTAAAGGGAGGTCATCCTCCTTCTCTAGTCTGCCCTGGTAAGGCCACATCTGGAGCACTGTGTCCAATTCGGGGCTCCCCAGTTCAAGAAAGACAGGGAACTACTGGAGAGAGTCCAGCAGAGGACTACAAAGATGATGAAGGGACTGGAGCACCTCTCTGAAGAGGAAAGGCTGAGAGACCTGGGGCTGCTTAGCCTGGAGAGGAGAGGACTGAGAGGGGATCACGCCAATGCTCAGCAATATCTAAAGGGCAGGTGTCAAGAGGATGGGGCCAGACTCTTTTCAGTGGTGCCCAAAGACAGGAGAAGGGATAATGGGCACAAACTGGAAGACAGGAAATTCCCTTTCAACCTGGGGAAAAACTTCTTTCCTTTGAGGGTGACAGAGTGTGCTCTGGAACAGGCTGCCCAGAGAGGTGGTGGAGTCTCTGACTCTGGAGATATTCAGAACCTACTTGGATGCATTCCTGTCCAACCTGCTCTACATGACCCTGCTCTGGCAGGGATTTGGAGGAGGTGATCTCTAGAAGTCCCTTCCAACCTTTACCGTTCTGTGATTCTGTGATTGCATAACATTAGTTCATAGCATGCTGTCAGACTGCCACATGCGTCGCCTGGTATGGCTTTTGTTAGTCAGGAAGAGCAAGGAAATATCCTCTGACTAGCTGTGTGGGAGTTTAATTTTTTTTTTCACAATTATTATATGTAAATATATATTTTTTTATGCCATTAAAAATAGTGGATTTTACAGAAAGGAGACAGGCTGCCTGTTTGCCTTGTCTAGCCACTGCCTTTTGGGTACAGGGAGGTCATCTGGGGTAAAAGGTGTTCAGGTTTGAGCAGGAATTGAGCAGGTATGCTGAGGTGGGAAGGGAGCTCCTGGTGTGCTGGCTCAGGTCTGCCAAGAGGTGGACATTCATGGACAAACACTTGCCCACATGCTTGCAGTGAACAATAGCCCAGGAGGTGCATGAGAACAGCATCTGACATTGACCTGTAGCTGAGCCCCAGGATGACAGAAAGAAAGATGGGCACCCAAAGGTGTCTGAAACCTTCTGACCCATCAAGCAACCTGTGAGCATTGCTGGAGCTGAGAGGAAGCTTGAAAGAAAGGGTTGGTGCTGCGGAGGCAAAACAGGCAGGGAGGTCAGCTTATAGCCTTTCTCCTTTCTGTTTTGAATGTTCTGGGGTTTTGGAGGATCTTTATTCTGTTTGTGTTCTGGAGAGCAAGGTTTTATCAGTTCAGTGCTGAGTTCAAGGATGAGGTACAGACAGATGAACCCAAAAGGTCTGACCAATGCAGGGTTCCCATCATGCCTTTAATGTTGAATCAAAAATAAAACAGGCATGGTGTTCACTTGATTCTCTCAGCGTGTAACTTTGCTGTTTGGATGGTGGGTTTCTGACATGGCACTCAAATCACAGGTCCTTGTGCCACCTGTACTGCTGCCATGCTGCTGCACTGTCAAGCCCTGGTTGGCAACCGTCATCAGGATCTGCTGGTGGGATGGATGTGAATGCAAAAAAGGTGGTGGCACATGCTTGATCCTCTCTTTTCATAAACCCAAGGAGGCCCCAAGGTCTCCACAGTTGGGTGTGGACACAATTTGTGTCTGCCAGCTGGCTTAGGCACTCTAAGGCAAGCTCAGAGACTGCTGCTCAGGAGAGGGTGGACTGCCTAAAAACCAGCATTTGCATTGCTTCCTCTGTAAATGTCTCTGTTGGGGACAGAGGAATGGAGTAGGCATTCTTGATGAGTGCTCTGACTCACCTATGTGTTAGAATAGAGGTCAGTAAATCTGAATTTTTTATTAAAAAAAATCATTTATTGATGGATTAGTTACTTATTTTCTTCTCAGCTCTGTGTCTGAGAATGGTGTTGTCCATGGTTGTCCGTCGGACTTATTGCAGCTGTTACAGCCCACTGAAGGAAACAGTAAGGGAATCTCCAAAACATGCCTTAGGGAGGCTCCTGGGTGTGTACGCTTCAGCTGGACCTCTCCCTCTTCCTGCTGTCCCTTAGGAGGAGTTTGAAGTGCTGTGAAGGTATAGAGGTGGTGCAGCCCCCAGACTGGCTGTCTCCATCCTGCACAGAAAGAGGCAATGAGAAGGGCTTCCCACCCTTCCCTTCCCAAAACTCCAGCACAGAGGTTTGCTTATGCCTGTCCTCATGCCCTCATGGTGGGGTAGAGGGTGTCCGTGTTCCTCAGAATGGTGTTTGGGAAGCCGCGCCTGAAACAGCTGTAAGCCCAGGGCTGTATGTGGTCTCCGACCTCCTGCTCTGCACTGCCTGATCTCCCTGGGTATCCAGTGCTGGAACCTTGCACCATGGTGGGAACTAATTGGAACAGTTTCCCGGAGTTCCTCTGACCTGTATTTTCCATTTTAGTAAATAAAATTGTGGAGAAAAACTTAGCATAATGCTGTCACACGGAGTGATTTAGCTGAGGGCTTGTATTAATGTGTCTTGGTGTTTGAAAGCCACATTGAGCACTGTAATTGAAACCTCATTCAGGCTTAAAAAAAGTATGAAAATTGAAGAATATAATTTAATTTGGTAAAAACGATAGTTTATATTGAAACACCTTTTAGTGGAACAAAACATTGTTCATAGGTAATTGAAGCTCAGGAGCTTCAATTTAGTGTGGTAAAGAAGACTTTTTTCCTCAAATAAATGGCTTCAGAGAGTCTGTTTCCACTGTTTCTGATCACCAGTGCGTTCAGTGTAACAAGTTTAGTACTAAACTACGCTAAAGATAGCTAAGGCTGCATGATACGAATAGACCTCAGGCGTGAGGATGCTGTGGTGAGGAGAGATGCTGAAGCATGCACACCTGCTGTGGAAAAACTCAGAATGTGGCCTCACATGTTCCTTTTAAAACCAAATGTGTCTACACTGACTGAAAGGTTTCCATGAAAATATTTTCAGCTTAAAAAAAGAATGTTGGAAAGAAATTATTCATAGAAGGTGACAGCTTTTCATAACTAAAAAGGCTACTGTTGGGAGAAAAAAAGGAAAGAAAGAATATGTTAATCAAAGTTGTTGGTTTCGGTTCTTCACTAAAGGTTGCAAGTTTGAGAAAATTAAATTCCATTTTCGTATTAACTAAGCACCCAGTATGGGGTTCTGTGTTGTAGTATATGTACTCTTCTTCCTCTATAAGGCCCAAGAATCCATTGATTCAACATAAACATTTCAGTTACAGGCCCAGGAGCCTCTGTGTTATGTTTATGAGAATTGTTACATAGGGAGGTGGTGATAGAAATGAGAAAGTATCATTTTGGCACAGGAGAAGATGCTAGTGGCGGCACACTTCAAGTGATTACATTTGTGCTTTGGTTTTATTTGGTTTGATTCATGTGTGTTTATTCTTGGTGGCACCCTAGATGAGACAGATTTTCTTTTAACAGTAATATGTATGCAGACGGAAATCAGTTCTGTGTTTTCTTCAGATTATGCTTTGCATCAGAAATCTGTCGGCAATCTCTGACTGAGTCATGAGGAATGCAAAGAGGACTGTGTGAAGGGCAGCGGAGCAAGACGTACAGCGAGTATTTCTTTATGGGGAAAGTAGAGTGCTAGAAGAGACTTAGGAAGAATGAACTAAATGAAGGACGCTGTTTATTACAAGTTGATTTTACAGTGTCTTAAACTGGCAGTCTGGTTCTTCGATATAAAAGCTGCCCAGATTTCTCTGTTTGCAAATGAAACTGTATATCCTTTCACTAAAAAGGAAGATTATTATGGGCCAGCTATGCAACACCTAAGGATTTAGAGTTCTATCTCACAGATTTTTCAAAAATATTTCTGCAGTCAAGTGTCTGATTCCCATGGAAGATCTTTTGTGAATTCTTGAAGTAGTCTGTATGAACAATTATCAGGCTAAATACCTTTCCAACTGTGGTTATGCATGACAGTTTTTAAGGAAATAAAAATATAAACTATAAAAACTTTGTCACTTTTAATTATTTCTTTAAAATTTAACTAACAATTTCAGAATATTTTTGTGTTAAGTAGCTTTAATATTCTTCAGAATGGTCAGCATTATATAGCACTATGACATCTGTAGGTGTGCTTTCGTGACTTTTAAAATCTTTTTTGATCAGGCTAGGTCCAAAAATGTGTGTTCTGGACCATATCTCGGTCTTTTTGTAGTTGCTGAGTTCAGGCTTAAATAACCAAGAGGTTTCTGCTTGTGACCCACCAGGTAGTCCTTTTATAACACTGATAATGGGAAGGGGCTTATGTGCAACAGAAAGCTGAATGCCGACTGTTTCTGAATGAGATATGACATGACACTATTCACAGTTGCTGTAATTTCAGACACATTTCGAAGTTGAAGTAATGGCAGTTTTGTTTTCCAATGTTTTACAGTTGAAGATAACAGCTTGTCTCAGAAGAAAAAGATAACAGTGGAAGATCTCTTCAGTGATGATCTCAAAATTCATGACCCAGAGGCTAAATGGGTAACTGGTGAGTGAGGCATCAACATGTTGCAGTGTCTTTCTTTCGTTTCCTTGCTCTCTGGGCATCTCTTTTTTATTTCCCATTTATTCCTCTTGTTCTTTATTTTGCTCCTGAAATTACAGGATCGAGGAGGGGTTGAGGTTGGAAGGAACCTCAGGAGATCATCTTGTCCAACTCCCTCCTCAAGCAAAGAGAGCTAGAGCTGGTTGTCCACAACCATGCCTAAAAATTCAATCCTCAAATTTCTATTCCAGCTTTCCTCCTGATAAATATGCAAACACCACTGTCTGTTATTATAATTTTTTATTTAAGGCTCTCCAGTGGGCTAGACGTTGAAAACTACAGCCTTTGTCCCAAAGAGCTTCCAGCATTCAGTAGGTCATGTAGCATGTGGTTGGAAGAAGTGATTGGAGCACGGTCACAGTCATTATTTTGCCAGAAACAAAGCTTCAGGTTCATATTCCCCCGTCGAAACGCTTTTTTCTAGCAGAGAGGTGAAGCATTGCTAAGCAACAGGCAAACAGTGGTCCAGCAGCAGCTGGGCTGGTGCTTGCACACAAGCCGTGTGCTCTTTTTATCCTCTGCTGCCGTATGTTTTCTAGTCAGGGGAAAACCAAATAACACTTGAATTAATGCACATAGCATTTGCTGGGGCAGAGCTGTTTTGGGGGATGTAGATTCCAGCTCTCGCTGGAAATTGCTGCAGTCTGAACAAGCTTTGGCAAGAATAAAATGATTTGTGGTATGCTGCTCGTGTAGATTCCAGTACAACTCCTATTATCACTGAAGTTATTAGTTTTTCTTGTGAATATAATAGGGAACTGGATCAAATCCCTCCTCGTGTTTGGCTTTCCTTGTCTGTTACGCCCATTGTGAACAATTTTAATACCTGTAATGAAAAGAGAGAGTGTTAAAGGGTAGTGCTGAATTAACACGTTCCCCAGCAGCCCCGAGCACAGCTGTCTCCAACTTCTCCCACCAATTTGACTACAAGGAAAGCGATTGTAGATGATCTGCACCTTCACAAACACACCTGCTGATGGGTAGGAGCTCTTTTCCAGGTTGCATACTCTGGGGCAATGGTGCTCCCCATAACCACTCTCAAGCAATAATGATAATGGGACTATTAGCTGCATTGCAGTTCAGAATTATTTGTCTAGCATCCTTTTTTTAGCACTAATATCCCTAATGGCCCTAATGAAGAACGAAGTGTTTTATTGAGACCTTTACTGCTATTTTCTTTATTTGCTAGAGTACGAGGGAATGATAATGAATTAAACTTTTGCAAGAACAGAGAATGAAGTTTTGCTATAATATCCCTCTTGATGAGTATAGCTTCACATGGATGTAAGGTGTATTTTCCACAAAACTGCAGTCTTCTGTGAAAAACCAATATTTCCCATGCTTTTTCCAATTATGATCACATACTGTTGCCATATACACTTTTATTAAGATTCCAATCTTGACATGTTTTAAACTCTATCTCCCTGCTCCAGTGTACCCGCACTGACTCTAGCACAACTTAGCATCAGTCTTGCCTGATGTGAAATTACTAAAGCACTGTTCTCTGAAGAACAAAGCGCAAAGTAGTATCCTGAAAACCAGTATAGCTATTTTAGGACTTGTTCTGTTGCTGTGCCACTAATACCACGGATACTGGTGTTAATATGTCTAGAAAAATTTTCTGAACCCAGTAGATATTCTGTAGATTTACCCAAGGTTGACTTCACATGTCAGGGCAAGAGCCTAATCTGCAACGTCATTCATCCAATGACCCAAAGCGATATTACAACATTAATTACTTTTCTGCATTACAGTTGCGTTTCACAGCTTTCTCTAGCTGGCTAAGTGATGAAATCTTGATTAAGGTCCCTGGTAAGAAAGATGAAAGACCAGCAGCCTGATTCACAAGCACACATTCCTATGTGTCTCTTATTCTCAGCTTTTAAAATGCAAACAAAGACTCTGAAAATGCCAAAGCCAAACTAGTAAAACTTAGTATAACAAGAATACTGGAATGCCTTAGCAGAAAAATTGCGTATTTAAAATTACATGTGAACTCACAATATGAGTTGATGTTTTGTGGGGAATCTGTATAATTGTTAAAATATAGGTAGCTGTTGTCTATCCTTCTTCCCTTCTTCTTCTGTTAATTGTATAGCAAAATATTATGGTCTTTTAGAGATCTGCCGAATTCAGTCCTCTTGGCTCTTCAAAGTTATGTTTCTTTCCTTTCCCCCTTCATTATTGCAGAAGATGGGAGTTTCGCTGACTCACCTAAGATGAAGCATGTTACATGTTTAAAAGTATTTGAATCATCTGAGGGATTTGCTTCCAAAATAGTTCAGTCACTAAAATATCTGTGTTCTTTCCTGTAAGGGAGGGGCTAATTCAAACCTCTGAAGGAGCAAGGTCTTTCCTTTAACTTGAATGGAGCAAGTGGTAAAATAAAAAGAATTTCTATTCAGGATGGCACTTAAAAATACACTGAAAACTCACTGAAATTGATGGGATGAGCTGATGTTTAAGCATTTTCTTGATTTGCAGTGGGTAAGTGGAAAAACAACGTCTTTATGATCAATATCTCTATCATTCCATTGATTTCGAAGGAGCTAAGGGCGGAAAGAAAAGAGAGCTAGTCTCAAAGCTGACATAACTACACTTCCAGTGCAAAGATTACAGGTTTTCTCTAAGCTTTCAATCACAGCTTGTGGCTGATTTGTGGATATATTTGCATCTTTTTATTGGAATTGCAATTAATTTTACTTAAGTGAGAGGTGTGCCAAAGATGGAGCTTTGAACCTCTTGGGATTTCTGTAATGACACCTATAATTTCAAATTCTCTTTTGTATTTTTATCCAGCAGTTTAGGGAGAGGAAAAAATACTTTGTTTAATTATCTGCTGCTTTCAGTGTCTTCTACTGCCCCACCTATTGGTGTTGACTCAGTTAAGAGGACTCCAGAGGGGGGGCAATGCATTCATAGACCTGAACTGACTGCTTCAGAGTTTGTTTCTAGTTCCGCTTCCAGGGATTGCTCTTGCTTACATTTGCCCTGTAGCATAAGTAAGCACTGAATTTATTGTGAAGGTTTCACTCTGGGTCAACTTAGTATGTAGTAGGATAGGATAGGATAGGATAGGATAGGATAGGGTAGGGTAGGGTAGGGTAGGGTAGGGTAGGGTAGGATGTATGGTATGGTACGGTATAGTAGGTATAGAGCAAAGTAGTGCAGGAAATTTGAGATTGTGCTGGGGATCAAATGGCATCCCCTTACCCTGCAATCCAAGTGCAAAGAATCCAAACTGTGTCTCGGTTCTGGCCCCATACATCCCGTGCCTCCTTCTGCGCTCCTGCTCATCGCTCGCTGTGTCACACCCCGTGCCGTTCTATTACCATCCTCTATTGTGAACTTCCTTTTACTGTACCACTATAATTATGTTGTCCGTATGCTAAGCATGCATATGAGCTCCAATTAGCAGCTCATTTCATACTGTGTATCTTAAATGTTGCATTTGGACATTTCGTCATTTACATATCCTCCTCCATACCCTGTCAGGAGTGTCCTGTGCTGGCCTTTTGTTAACCTTCTCACAGATGACAGATGGCCCCCTCGCTAGTCTAGTCTCTAACTGCCTAGCAGTTCTGCTGTCAAGCTCCACATTAGTTTGTAATTAGGCTTCACAATTACTAGGCTTTTCCTGTAATTCCTCTCACACAGGATTTTATCTCAGGTGTCTGGAAAGCTTGCTGGGGTGCTGCAATATTCCCATAATGGTGGGCAACCAACAGAATAAATAAGGGTACCTGCATTTTGTGCTGAAGAGCAGCTCAGCCAACTGTTAAGTCCTGAAAACAGTAAGTTGTAGCCATTACCTGGACCTGGCCTGAGAAGCCGGTTGGGTTATGAGTATCTTTGTGGCCCTGTGGAGCTGCAGTGATTCTTCTCAGCTGTGAATCTGGCCTCCAGCGTCTCGGGAGCACTCTTCCTTTTTCATGGGGGGCAGCATTGTGCTCAATGGAAAACAAGTGGTAGAGACTGAGTCGTATACACAACTGTAAGAGACTTATCTTGTGTCTTTGCACTTCATGGCAAATACATTTTGCCCCCATGGAAAGTACTTGGCTGCTGTTGTAGTTAGAAAAACACAATAGCAGGCTATAATATACTGCCTGTGGTTATTGCGATTGGTTGGATGCAACATGCCATCATTGCTTACTTCTTGGAGAGTGTTTTCCCAGCCTTGCTGTTGGCATCTTGCAAGACAAGAGTGTACGTAGTGGTGGCTGATGCCAGGATTTTTGGCTGTGTGTTAGTGACTGGAGGCTCCAACCAGGCTAGACACTGGCCAGACACAGCGAGACAGTCCTTGCAGAGAGGTTGTAGTCAAATGAGAGAACACAGGATGAAATGAAGATCACAATATATTCAGCGAGGAGCACTGAGGCACAGGACACCAAAGGATGCGTTCGGGGTCATAGGAAGTTGACTTAATAAAAATCTGAAAATCAAGCCCTGCTCTCCGTGGTCCCTGCCCACTTACTTCACCTGCAACCCTGGCAACACAGTATTTGTTCTTGTCCCAAGAGGACTAGTGGGTAGATTGGCAAAACCCTCTGAATGGTGTTTTCAGAAATAGCTCAGTTATTTGGAAACCTGCCTCTCAGTGAGATCCAGAACCGCTGCGCACCTAGCTCGCATCTGAGAATGGCAGCTCGGCTTTTATCTCAAAAGCCCTTCTGAAAAATGCACTAATAGCTAATATCTAAATATAACAGAGTAATTCTTCTATCTTTAATACTGAGGCACATATGTTTTGTTGCATGTTTTCCTAATAACATCATAGAATCTCTAGGCTCTCTTAAAGTCTAATATTGAATTTAATGACCTAGAACTAATAAGTTTTATTTACCATGCAGAAAAAGATCATTGTGTCATAACCGAAGTAATTTATTTCAGTTTACCTTTAGTAATAATGCTCAGACCAACAATACTTGGATAGCCCAAATGCCCCCAAGTCTATTCTGTGTGGTGTAAATCCATTGCACTGTATTGATAAAAGCATTGATGCATTTCAAACCATGCAGATGCGTGTGGAGTAAATGAATTATTTATAGTTTGCTTTGCATAGATATTAAGAACTTTGTAAGTGCTAATATTTTTCATTTTGAAAAAGGTTTGCGCTAATGTGCTGCTTTGACAGCCCTTAAGACTAAAATTGCCCTGCTAGATGGCTATGACACGATTAGCTGGAGCACAGGCTTCTCCAGGCTGCTTGTCCATGGGTCAAAAGCCTGACCTCTTCCAAGCAACCATCCAAACTGTAAGGCAGCAGGAGCCTTTCCTTTGGCAAGGTTGGGCTGCTTGAATGATGAGAGAAAAACTCATCATTCTGTTTGTCATCAGAGGAGCAAAGTCATCTTCCTTGGGCAGAGCGGTTTGCAGTTTTGTGTGTTTGGGATCTGCATTAGGAAGGAACTACACCTCCTCGAACGCAGGGGCTGCCAGATGGGATCCACACACTCGCCCCAGTTCCTGTCTTATGTTCAGTGAATGTAAAGCTAGAAACTGCTCACGGGTGTGGTTTTTTTAGTGCAAATCTGGTGAAGGCATAAAGAAAAATTGGGTTACTCTGTTGGGATATTTGTTTCGTTGCCCACCTTGTTAAACAGAGATAATAAGTAATTTTAATGTGTTTTAAATATGTGTTTAAAAGGCTTGTGTGAATGGGTTTACTGGTCTTAATGGTTCAAAGAAAACTTGTCCCACTCCCAGTTCTGTGTGCCAAACCTCATGTCCTACCTCGTGGTAGTTTCTTTCTGCAAGATTTTTGCAAGTGCTCTGGCTTTTCAAATGTTCTTGAAGTATATTCCAAGACACACAGCAAGTTACCTGGAGCACGGCACATTTCTTCGTGGTGTTTAAGGTTTCAGTGAACTTCCAACCCCAGTTGCAAAGAGCCCCACAACCCTGACGAGCCGTGAGGACAACCTTATGCTGACGTAAAGACATGGCACTAAAGGAAAACGCTGTGTGGACCAGAGGAAAATACAGGAGAAGGACTGAAGGAGGCTCTTCTGTTCTAGCACTTCATGGAAGTGTGTGGCAGTGCTGCTCACACACCCCCACATGGAGATTTTGCTGCTGATGGCCTTCAGAAACCCTCTGATGTAATTCACGAAGACATGGATGCCGGTTAAGTAAGCACACAGTGAGCTTTTAGGCAGTCTTGGTGTCAGGGAAAGAGTCTGTGTGCTTTGGAGATGTTCGACTGCTGTTCTTAATCTGAATACCCTCATGAAGTGACATCCTGTGTTGCCAAAGCAGGCAACAGGTTCATGCTCCATCACACTGTTAAAATGAGAAAGAAGAGAGGAAAATGTTAAACCGTTTGAAGCATAATTTTGATTTTAGATCCCATCCTGGATCATCTTTTTCTGTGAGTCTGAGAGCACTGAGGAGAAGTTGCCCTGCTCCCTGCCTTTCAGCTGCTGGGCAACTGCCGAAGTTCAGTAGTGACAGTAACCTATTCACTAAAGGCAGGAAACATGGGAATTAATGGCTTTTTAACATACTGTAATAGGCCATGGAGGAGAGCATTTCTGCCATGTAGCTGTTTTGTTCATTACTGCTAGAGAGAATGAAATGAGAAATCAATTTGGCTCTTTTAAAAATTAATATAGTCTGCAGAAGCAAGCTGGGGAGGAGCTTTGTACCTTGGCTCTAGCAGCACCTCAGTGCCCAGCTTCTCTGCAGCACTGGGGTGCTGGTGGGACGCATGCACTGCAAAAATCATCCTTTGGCACGTACAGCAACTTCTGAATTTGGAGGGAGAAATACACTGGAGAAGGTCCTATTTGTGATAAATATCACACCCTATAAAAGCAGAAGTAACGCTGTAATGGTCAAATAGAGGGGTTTGTTTGTGGATTTTTTGAGTAGTTAGATGTCTTGAGGAAGTCAAGATTTTCATAAGTGACTATGAAATATTTAGGGTCTATATTTAGGAGCCTCTGCAGGTAACCCTATTTCTCCAAAGCCTGCTGAACTCTAACCGTTTCCCTGCATGTCACCAACTGCTGTTGAGCCTCTGAGCCAAATGACTTCTTGAGGGACCAAAACAAGTAGCTTCAGACATTTTATGTAATAACTTTACATTTGCACCATGCCAGGCTGAGTGAAGAGTCTGGCCGAGAGACAGGACTGGTGGCATGACAGGCACCCATGAGAAGCGAAGTGAAAGGGAATGGGTGATGAGGAGAACATTGGTGGTGTGATGCTGCACAGGGAGGACAGGCTCCAGAGTCACTCCAGGGAGAAGCCCAGGCAAGTTGGGAGGTTCCTGGGGGTGTGCAAGGAGGAACAGGAGCTGGAGTTGTGCAAAGGGTGGAAATAAGCCTTGAAATCAGTACCGTGATGTCGCCTAAGAAATGGCTTAATGGCCTAAGATGCAGAGCTGGAAAATACATTCAATTGCCTGGGTAACATAATAGGGAACAATTTGTGAATCAAAGATGGCTAGCAGAGCCATGGATTTCACTTCTCTTCCGGGTTCTAGTAACGCCTGCTCCTGGTAACTGCCTAATCCTGTTCCCAGTGATATTTTTTTCAAAAAGAGCAGGAAAAATAGACTTTCCCCTGCCCCCAGGCAATGTGCTGGCCACACTCTGACAAGTTGGACCAGCAAGATGGTTTCCTATACTTTTCATAGCCATTAGGAAAACCAGATTCCCCATTTCCCTGTCAGGCCCAGCTCCACCAAAATGAGTCGTTTTCTCTCAAAGTAACTCAGAACCGCGGCGCTGCCTCCTACTATGGCCATACCTGCTAGCGAGGAGCGGCTTTGGGGAGTAATTTGAATCTGTAATGGGTATGAAAACTAGAACCACTTTGGATCCTTTGGGTATTAAATTTGTTTGCAGATTTGAGGTTAAAATACGTGGGAACTCGTAGGAGCTGCCTCTTTGCTCCTCCCCACCATCACGCTTTGTCGCACCAAGGTGCGCAGAGGTGTTTCCGGGGCTCTGTGTCGCTGGTGGCTAATATGAAGCTGCTAAATTCAGTGCTGGGTCCTTCTACCCTGCCAACCAGGCAGACTTACTGCAACTGCACCCGGTTCACAGAGGGGAGCCTTTTGATTAAAAACAGAACAGCAGGAATGGAAACGGGAAGGAAACAGCACGCTACCATGGGGAGCGGCCACGTCCGTGGGGGACTTTTGAAGATGTGGCTCACATCAGTGGTGTTTTTGCTGCTGGAAGAAAAGAAATGCATGAAGCCGTTCTGCCTACGTGCTTACCAGTTTGAATCCAGTTAAAAAAGGTTCTTTTTTTTTTTTTTTGTCTTGTTCAAAGTGGTTTGAAATCAAAATGTGCTGCTCTCTCAGCTGAAGAAAAGGCACTGGTTTTACAGGGGTGTAACTGGGAGAGGGAGGAGGTGTTCTCTCAGTGGGTGTTAGTTAAAAATCCAGGTGAACAACTAGAGGTGACACTGCTAGCTGCGCTTCCCTGGTTGACACCTGTGAAGAGGGTAATGGTGAGCTCCCAGCAGTCCCAGCCCCTGGGGAAGGGGGAACTACTGTGACAGAACTTGTCTTCGATAAGCCTTTCAGAGGATGGTCACAATTGCAGCTCAGCTGGTTGAATTTCTACTAAAATATAGTTGGGGTTTTTTTTTGCCTTTGCCTCTTCAGAGGAGTATAACACAGGAAAGAGGAGGGAGAGAAACAAGGAAAGCCATACTCCTGGGTGATGGAGCAAGCTGGACGCAGCAGTGAGTGGTGGTCTTCTCCCTTGCCCAGGAGGTTGGCAACGTCTCACCATGAGGAGGGTTGAGTTGGGAAAGAGTAAGAAATGTATTTAATTCAGATCCAGCACTGCTAAGAAAATCTGGGCAGATAGGTGGGGAATTTGGTTTTGAACTGTACAAAAGGAAGATCAAAAATGAGGGTTTGCATGAACTTGCTGAATGTTTTCGTAATGATCAGGCTGGTGTAAGGGTGGAAAAGTTTTGGGGAAGGAGTATCTAGGAGATGAGCATCCAGGAAAAATCAGAGGGAAGAAATGAGGTGCATAAATGCAGGATATGCTGGGCAAGAAGCAGATTTAAAGGAGGACTGTAAAGGGATGATGGAGAAAGGAGAGCTCCTCAGGGTGTTTGGACCTCTTGTTAAGAAGCTGATCCCAATTATAACCTACTACTGATACCTTCAATAGAGATTTACAGAAAGGTTTAAGTCTTTCAACGCAGTCCATCTTTAAGTGCCTTATATTCTATAGGAGGGAACTTTCTTACTTTTTTTTTAAAAAAAACAAACACTTTTTTCATACTGCCCTGCCTGACTTCAGTTCCTTGTTGTAGATTTTTACGTGGTACAAAGCACATTCTCTTACCTCAGTAGCTTTTCCTGAGCTTGCTCCACTGCTCCTGGACACTTGTTGAACATGGGGTGCTTACCAAGGATAATTAGACCCGTATGTATTCTTCCACTTGTTCCTTTTAATGACATTAAATAAATATATGCTGAGAGACCATAATTTCATAATTTGGAGATGGGAAATACTGTATTTCTGGTGATTAAACTTTATATCAGGTATTTGTAATTGAAAATTTAGCAGCAAAGATTTACTTATCTAAGAAAGAAAGTCTCCGGTGAGTTTGAATCTCCTGACTATATTAAGCTGTTGAACATGTAAGAAGCAGTGCTATTTTTTTTTTCTTACAAGAAACAGTACCAGACATATAATTCATTTAAAGAAATTTAGAATGAGATAATTATCACTGATCAAGGGAATATAATTATACTTTAAAATGTAGATACACAAATCTCACAACGGTGAAAATTCAATTAAGAGCAGAAGAGACCAAAGTTTTGCCCAGCCCCAAATCCTGTTTCCATGAGAAGCGATACGTGTGTGCACAAAGGCGAGAGTCAGAGCTCAGCGAGCTTCACACACTTTTTTAGGTTAGGGAATTACTGGACTCTCTTGTAGTTTCTCTATTTAGTAACCCCAAATGTATTTCTCTTCCAAGTCACTTGCCAAGTGTCCTCCAGAGCCTCTTGCATCCACTGTGTCCTTCATCAAGCAGTTTCAGTGCCCTGAGTTCCATGAGGAACTGCTTCCTTTTGCTTACTTGGGAGCTTGCTCCTATTTCCTTTGCTTGATGGCCCTTAGATCAGTACCTTGGATCATCTTTGTAATTTCTTGGATGTTTTCCATCTTTAATATATCATTTTAGAGAGGATGGGCTGGAAACTGCATACAAAGATTGCACGGAAGTACCGGGATCGGCTCCTCAAATGTGTTTGAATGATTTGAGTTTCATGGCATTTTAAGGCAAGTGCATGCACATTATATAATTTGTTTTACCCCAAAGAAAAGCCAGAAAATTTTGTACTGTGTTGGAGTTAAAATCTATAGGTCCCAGTACCAAGTTAACCCACACTGAGTGATCACAATGCCGTAAAATCACGCGGTATAAGTCCCCCAGCAGGGCTTTCCAGCTTTACGTGAAACCAGTGCCGGGTCTGTATACATGCCCTGTGTTTTAAAACTTATTACTCTGCTGACATCTCTTTCCATTGCCAGTAATGAGGAATAATCTCTGGTAGAAAATAAGGGTATTCTGTAAGTGATCCCGAGAGAGAAGTGGTCATGCACGCTGTGAAATAATCCCTGATTATCAGATTGAAATACCTCTTAAAAGCCACTTCTAGTCTCACGCTTAGCAGGAAAAGGACTCAAGACAACAAGTGTGAAGAAATGAAAGAAGGAAAACAAAACGTAAGGAAAGGGAGGGTGGGAAGCAACTCCCTGGAACACTGGATTGATGGAGAGAAAGAGCTGAACGTGTGACCAGGTTTGTGTATGGCTGGGCAGGGAGTTCGCCTTCGCAACACTCCCGGCTGGGTTTGATGCCAGAACTTCATTTTGCTACTTGGGGACAAGCCACTTACAAAAATACTTACTTTGATTCAAAAAAGAGAATTAAATAGATCTTAATTTTTTTTTTTGTTCTCAAAGAGATTATTAAAATTATGTCTAAATGGCCCTCCAAAGGCTAAACATACTTGGAAAAGAATACAAAGCTTAATTTCATTAGAAAGGATGTATAAAAAAGAAATCAACTTTTTTGAGACCTTACACCTGATTTGCAAACGCTTGAGATTTTTAATAATTCATAAAATTTGCATAATCAGCTTCAAAGCATGTTCATTTTCCAGGGAAGGTAAATGACAATGTCACGGATGGTAAAATTAAACAAATTCTAGTAAAAAGACAGTGGGAAATTTCAAAATATCAAGCCAAAAATGGGGAAAAAAAAGTTTCAGCTCAGAAGCAATTTCCCCGTAAAGGGCAAAATTTTGGATCTACTGGATAAGCGATGGTTATTTTGGAATGCATTGGATCTTGAAAAAAATCAACTGTACATTGCAGGGGTGGTAAATCCAGCAGTTCACAGAGAGTGTGGCCTCATTGCAGTTACGTTCACTGTGGTCATTTATGCAGGGTAGGTCAGTCCAGGTGCCACTTGCCATGCCTGCACTGTGGGAATATTTGAATTCCATGGCACCTTCAGGCAGGCTGAGAAGAGCCATCAAGATTTGGACAAACATATAAAATCTGCCAATTCTGCCTGGACGAAGTCTCCTGAAATTTTTCCAATAGTTTAATTTGTTATCACCCTAACAAACATTTATCCTCTGCTCAACAATCGGTTTTCCTGTTGCCCAGCGGACAAGAGCCTGTATCCAAAGCCTGCTCCTGCAGCTGAGCCTGGTTGCTCACCTGGCTGGTGACAGCAGCGGAGCAGAGCCAGTGGGGGCTGAACTGGCCCATCGACACCATAGTGGGGTTAATGGACATACGTTGGGCCATGTGAAGCAGTTTTCATTGCTGTTTATTATTACTTCTGTTGAACTGACTAATTTTTCAAGAGTGTCATGGTTTGGGCCACATTGACCACTGAGACGAATGGCAGATGCTGTCCTCACCCTCTCCCTTCATCTCTCTTCAGGGAGAGAAGAATGGGAGAGAGAGAGACTTATGAGTTTAAAAGAAACTAGACTACTTTAATGAAATATTAGTAATAAAATAATAAAAAGAAAAGATAATATCAAAACAGAAAATAATGAAATATGTACAATACATACAAAACTAGTGTTAAGCTCCCAGGGTGATGATCATGTCACCAACAGGCATGGGGAAAGTCCCAGACTGGACTGACCAATGGGTGGGAACTGGATTCTGGATCTGGTACTGGAATGCACGGGTTGGGATCAAAGGCAGACGGACTGACAGAGTCCTCCTTGGACCTCAGCCATTGAGGAAAGAGGGCTGACCCTTTGGTCCCTCAGCTTTTATACTGAGCATGATGCAGGTGGGATGGAATACCCTGTTGGTCAGTTTTGGGTCACCTGTCCTGTCCGCTCCTCCCCGCAGCTGTGACCCCTCTGTGCTTTTCTGCTTCCAGAAAAATGGAAGCAGAATTCCAGGAATGGAATTCCAATGGGTCAAATAGCTAAGTTGGCTACCCTTGGTTGTTAAAGCAATAAGTATAAATAGGAGCCTCTCTGCATACCATTCCTTGGTATTCACTGTAAACATCAAGTTTTATCGCTCTAGAAACTGACAATATCTGAAAAAATGGGTGGTTAATTTCAGAGAGTTAGAGGAGGCTTAACTGAAATGTATGATTACTAAAAAGAAAGTCAGTTCTGTTTTATCTCAAACCAGAACAAAGATATATTTCTTGGAAGACTTGTACATAAGGCTTATTGATAATTTGGAGGTGTCTGTCACTTCCTTATTCTCCTTCCCAGTGGAAGTGCAGGCTGTGAACTCTGATAAAAAACTGTCTTAAAACCTTTTTTTTTTAAATATCACCAAGAGTATATGTGTGCATATATATATTTGTTCCATGTGTTCCGTATTTTCCTTTTTCCAGGTTTTAATTTCAGGGGTAACATTTGTGAGGGTTTACTTTACCTTCTGCCTTGCAGCATTTAGCTAATACCAAACTCAGTAGCATCCATAAATTAAAAAGCTAATTAACTTTTAATGTTTATCCTTTATTTCTTTTCTATTTTTAATGCCTCACAAAGAAGATAATTTTATGAGTAGAATTGTATACCAATAATTGTAATATTCCTGGTTTTTTTTCCTAACGGGCACAGAATGGCTGATATGGCTAAAATATCAAGACAGAATAGCATGAATATGAAAAACAGGAGAGGGTTTATTAGAATTCCATATTTTGTATTTGCTTTCCTTCTCCTAGGGCAGGAAACTGAGAACATATAATCAATCTTCTGTTGCAATCAACTTTTTTGGGGGAAGGAATATTGGACTATATTCAGGAGAGAACAATACTGAAAATAGCGTATTTTAATCCAGTCTGAGGGACATTATCACCTTGATCACTGCAGTGAGTTTGGGTTGCTCCATCCAAAAAAGACAGATTGTAATGGGAATAGACATGGTCCAGAGAAGGATAAAGACCATGACAGAAGCATGGAAATGTACAATAAAAAGAAGAATTGCCCTGAGAAACAAAGAACTCATGTGAGGATATAGAAAATAAAGAAAAATATGAAGAAGTCAAGTTCTTTTCACTGAATAAGGTCATTCTTTGGTTTTAATGCCATCTGCTGAAAGTTGTTGTTCCGCTGAGAACCTACTGAGAAGATACTTTTGGACAAAAGGCTGATCAGGATTCAAGAACGAAATAGTCATTCTTTTGGTGTGTTTTTCATCCATTGCACTTAAACCAGGCATTCATTTTCAACTCTTTTTCTTCAGCACCTGCATCAGCATGTTAGCCCTCTTAGCAGCAAACCACTGCTGATTCAAGACCGTTATCGTGCAGGGCAGTGAATGATGCACAGGGTCTGTTCCTCAGCAGAGAGAGGAACAGGAACAAGAACGGGTGAAATAAGAAATTCAGGAATCATTTCTGGGATTTAGTGTGGGGTTCCCTGCAGGAGCTGGCCCGGTCACTGCAGGCAAACTGATTTGAGATGTTAAGGGAAAGCTATTCACTTAGCTGACACTCATTTTTTCATTCCTTCATCGGTTTGAAAACGCTGGGATTGTATGTATAATTGCAAACTCCTCGCATTAGCTGTTGCCTTGCAGTTGGGCATGAGGAGTTTCTGCTCCCCTCCCAGTGCTGTTCCTTGCCAGGTCCACTGCCCAGCATCACATTCAATTATTTATTACTGGTTCTTTGCAAGTGTTGAAAGTGTTTCCATCCGCTCTGTAATATGGTGCCCTCTTGTGACCAGTCCAAAACCCAGTAATCACACACCAGTAACCGAAAAGTGTGGGATGTTGGATTTCATGTCTTATTTGCCTTGATTTTCAAAAGCCTGAGGTCAGGGTGCTGGCCATGGCTCTGCCAGACTCCTTTTACAGTTGGACTTCAGCAGTTATACTTTGCCAGACACATTTGAAATGACAGAGTAGCATAGGAGGGATTGTGAAATATTGCACACAAAAATGATTAAAACTTTATCCAGACCTGTACACACAGAAAATTTTCTTGTTATTATACATAGATCTCATTCAGTCTGTACTGAAAGTTCAGTACTTTGCCCACGATAATAATAATGAAAAGGAAAAAAACCCCACTTTATATGTTCTTTCTCTCCATTGTGGCCACGAGCAAGCGTAATTTGGTTGGGGGCAAAGGGAAGGAGGCAAGGAAATGCACAGAGGAATTAAGAACGCAAGCTGTGGGGTCACATTTTAATGAAAATTTATTCATGGATTCCTTTTTTCTCGGTGCCAAATGGATTATTACATCTACATGTAACACTTTGGGTTATGCTCTCCCCTGTGTGAAGCCAAACTAAATGAAGCAGATAAGACCCGGTGCGTCTGGCAGAGGAGGGAGATGCCACCAGGTGATGCTGCGCTGGCCTGAGGGACAACCAGGGAGTGGTTGGAGCAAGGGTGTCTGTGCAGAGCAGGCAAGGCAGGGATGACCAAGGAGGAATGGAAACTTGGGCTCTCATACGAGCTAGCTACGGCAAAAGCCCTGGAGGTTTATGCTCCCAATGAAGTCTGTGTCACCGTGTACTTGGGGCTGCATCACCCAATATGTGGGATGTGGATAAAGGATCAGGGACCGTTTCCTGGGAAATTTGTTTCTTTAGGGTTAAATTGCTTTTGGCCTGTGTTGAATGAGGGAAGTTTCTGGCAGGGAATCAAAGGGATGAGCGTAATCTTATATCGCCAGCTGTCCAGACTCAGGTAACCTAGGGGTCATCTGCGCTTTTCCTGTTATAACATCTAGGGTTTGAAGAACACCTGGCGTGAGCACACCTGAACAGGAAAGAATATGGCAGAGAATTTTTGAGGAAGATTCCGCTGCTCTGGAATGTGCCAAAGTCAGCTCAGTGCGCTGCAAAGTCCCCATGCTGCTGTTAGTCGTTACAGACAGATAAACTGAGGGCAGCAAGCAACAAGATGTAGGTTTTACTGTTGTCATTAGGATTTTGCAGCAGTTCTGTAATCAGGATGATTTGCCCCGGATAGAGTCAAAATGGGTTCACTCAGGAGGACTTCTCATTCATTTTTTTCTTAATTGTAGTGTGTCTCTTTTTTCCCCCCCATGTGTTACAAAAGCAGGTGGAAGCAGTGAAGAGGAGTTATTTGAAGTTGAAACGAGTTCTCTGTTTCTCACACGGACTTCAGCCTTTTCATGCCTATGCCACTAAGCCGTGATCTGAGCCTACAGAGTTCCCAGACTGGGGCTCTTTGAAGCGGAGTTCAGTCTTACAAATGAGAGGCAGCAGCAGCAGAATTATACCTGGTTTCAAATTTGGGACTGAAATTTCAAAGGTGTGCTCTGCCTGTGTTTCAGGCTTGGTGCTGAGGTCAATGAGATTGAATAAGCTTTTTTGTGTGTGTGTGTTTGGATCTTGAAAGATTTGGGATTAGACAAAAAAGAGAAACAGGCTGGCATTACTGATTTTTATAGTTTTAAGTTTTCCCAGGACTCAGCCTTCTTTGAGCTTTTGACAAGTTGATTTACAAGCCTGCTAGAGATGTACATTGATATGGGAATGCTCCTGAGCTATAATTGTGTTTTATTTTACTAGCACTACTGTGAAAGCGCTATATTGGTGCAGCAAGTGCAACTGCATTGAGGTGATGTGCAATTAAAACCACTTGTGTATAATAAAGCACATTCTATCATGTTGCACTTACTTAATGTACCAATGCAATGTGTTATACAGCATTTATCTAAATTATGGTAAATCACCTATTTAAAGAAGTTTTCCTTTCAGCCTCTCGTGAAAAAAAAAATAATGCTGGAAACAATAAAAGGATAATGACCCATAATGCCAGAAAGATAAAATGGGATTTCAGCTGTCTCCTGGAATTAAAGACTGTAGCGATGTTGTTAAAGGCAAGCTGTTCTCTGTTGCCTCTTGCTCCCTTGCAGCAGCATCACAAAATACAACAGACTCTTACTTATTTCTGCACTGCAGAGTAGCAGGGCTGAAGAAAAAGGAGTTGCTGGTGGAGGGCAGGTGGGTTGAAGACAAAAAGCAGGGGGCTGTGAGGAGTTACAAGTGCCAAGGTCTGTGAGGACCTAAGGACCGGCTCTCCCTGAGGGTGGGGTGAAGCTGTGGGTATGGAAATGGGGTTTTGTTGCTGTTCACCCCTCGAGCTCCTTCCCTCCTTCTCTCTGTGTTATCCCAGAGCCAGCTACTGCAGCACCAGGGGACAGGGGAGGGAAAGCCTTCCCTGCATTTCCTCTCTGGGAAGCAGCTCAATAGCAAAACAAGCTTGGCTTCTGCTTTGGGGAGGGAGTATCAGATTCAGCTGTTTATGGATACATGCTATAAATATCAAATAGGTGCCCTGCAGTATGTCTTGAAAGAACAACAGATCATAATATTAAATCCATCATCATAATGGTTGTCTTTTCCACCTGAATTTGGGATTGCGTCTGTCTGGACACCTGAACAGGCTTCCACTGGGGACTGATTGTGCTTTTATTTTGCATTATGTTCTATGTGGTTAAGTTTTACAGCAGTTAGTGAGTACGCATGGTCCTAGCGATTGTTGAACATCTGTTCCCCGTGCTTTTCAGAGGAGTAAACCTTACCTGCCCCAGGGAGTGCAAGTCCTGGGGGGGAACACACTCCTACATGACTCCATTTAGGCAGATATTGTCCTACGTGAGTCAATAATCCCGAAGGCCTACAAAATAAAGTACAATTTCCCCTTTCATGAAAGCAAAGTAAAATCAGTTTTTCCCTGAGCCTGCCTGTATTCATCTTCTTCCCTGCTCTTATCATGCTCCACCTTCTTCCTCGTTTGGTGCTTCTTGTTAATGTTTGCTGGGTTTTTTCCGCAAGCTTTTATTTCCTCTGTGAATTTACCCTGTTCTGTTGTTTTCCTCTCAGCTCCCATTATTTCCCAAAACCTCAGGCTCTCCCTCTCAAAACCATCCTCTGAAGATAGCAAGCTTGCGCTTGTGCTGCATCTGGCAGGATTAAGGGGCTTTTTAAGGTCTTGGTCCCAGGCACAGCAGCCTGTTAACCTCCGCATGTCCTATTTCCTCCCCTGTGTCACTCAGAAAGCACTTTTTTTACAGGAAATCCTAGGTCCCCCGCAGCTGACTTTCCACAGGAGATGCCAACGTGGGCTGTGCGGGTGACTGCGCTCGACGCGTGCTCCTGGTGCTCTTTGCCTGGCACTGACAGGCTGCTCAGCCCCTCGGGGCTCTGCTGCGCGTGGGCTGGCGTGTGGGTGTGAATGCTGATAGTCACAGCGACCAACTCCCCTGGCTGCCGAGCCCACAGCCCGTCCGGCTACCCAGTTCGGCCATGGCACCCCGTGGGAGCAGAGATGTACTGGATTTCAATGTAAACTGGCAGCCTCCCTTGATGCTGCAGACATGAGTAATCACTACAAGCCGGTATTTTTTTCCTGCATGCCATAGGTCTGCTGTGAATACTCCAGGTTTGCTCTCTCCAGCCAGACCCTTCTCCTCGGCCCCACTGTGTGTGTGCTGGGGGTGAAGGCTGTAAACCCCCAGCCCACTCCTCCTTTCCCCACCTCCGGTCTCCATCCACTGTGCCAGGGCTCGCCTGGCCCTTCAGAAAACTTGTTGGGATGCTAAACAAGCACAAGAATTCTTTTAATTTTAATTCCACTGCCTCAACCTCGTGTGTTTTTCCAAATGAATAGGACTGTAGTACATGGCGTTGCCAGTATGAAAATACCAACTCTGGCTGAGAAGACATCTGTCCTACTGTTGCAACCTTCCTGCCCGGCATCTTGTTAGATGGCAAGTGTTAACCAGTTGTGTGTGATTGATACCTGCCTGGGAGGACTCCAAGAAACCCTGGGCTGGTTCAGGAGCTGCTGTCGCCGTCACTGAAGAGGGGCTCAGCCTGGCTGAGTGCGGAGTGATGTCCAGCACCATGGCAGGCAGGGCTTAGGGCTGGTGGAAGGCCTGTCCTTCAGATGTAAGATAAAATCCTAAAATCCTGCTTTGGTTCATTAAACACCCTACAACAGCTTTACTTTTTTGGAAGGGAGAGGGTGATGCTCTTGCCTGGTTTCCAGTTGCAATAATTGGCTTCACCTGGTTGAATAGAATATGGTGTTTTCACTTCTTGCAAAGCTCAGAGGACTCCTTCAGGGTTTCTAACCTCACTAATATCAGAGTCAAACTGCCTGCCAGCTGGGTCACGCCTGAGGTCAGGTCTAGCAAAGACCTTCCTACAGCAGCAGGGATGAGAAATAACAGCAGAGTGCCCAGCCCTCTCCTGGTGGCCCCGTGGCATTGTCCGTGCCAGCACAGAGCTCCATCCCAGCAGCTCACGTGGCCCAGTGCAATGTGACCTCAGTCCCTGGGGAGCGACGTGGGCTCGCTCCCGTGGGGTGTGCTGCCGCCCGCTCTCTTGACACGGCATAGTTTGTTTGCCAGCCTTGCTGGTTATGCTGGTATCTGGAGGCTTATTTATCTGAAATGGTTCAGAACAACTTCAGGACTTAAATTTCCTTTATTCACCAATCTCCCTTAATCTTAGGGATTGAGAACGGTAATTCCCCCGATGCTGACTTTCATCAGACTGAGACTCATTCAATTATCTTTCTCGTCTGTTGATCTGAAACTACAGGACTTGAGAAGTTGCCTTTTCCTCTAACTCTGTGGCTCTAAATGACTGGAGCTGCCCTAACAGTCCTGACGGTACTTGCTGCCTTTCAGTAACCATTACCGCTAACTTGCTTCATGTGAATTTTATAACTTTTGTTTTGCCGCCTTTCATTCATCAGTTGCTAAACTGATAGAAAATTACAATGATTAAAAATATGTTTTTAGAGCTGGATTTAAATTCTTATTCCGTCCCATATTTTATCACATAGTTCTGCTTTCTGCTTTCCCTAATGTCTGACAAATAATGAAAATTCTCCTCAAAAGCATGTGTGTCCTCCTATTATCTTATAAGTCAGTCTTATCTCTGATAGCGTGTACATACTTAGTCACATTAGAGAAGCTGTACAGCCATCAATTCATAAGCACTGATGCTAATGTAAATCTGTGTTCCTGTAGCTGGATGTAATTCTTTCAGCTTCTTTGCACCGCCAGCATTCAAACTTACTCTTTCTAGAGGTAAAATTGTCCCAGACCCTCTTGTCCACTGTGATGAGCTGTTTCATCTGGTGCCCAGTTTGAGACACAGCAATGTAGAAAGAAACAGTGTTGGCTCAGGCAACTGCTCCTCTAGCCCAGTGCTGAGTCTCTAACTATGGCAATGGCTGATGCTCTGTTGGACTTGAGCCTGGCCCCTTTTAGTGGTCCATAATGAAGCAGCCCTGTATTAGGGTTGACAGAGGGTATATCCTGCCGATTTCCTTTAACATGTGTCAGTTTATCAGTTGTCCGTGAATTTTTGTACTCCCTTGTTTCATTACACAGCAAATGATCTGTGCTGTGTTGCTCTCTTGATGGTGTCCAGCGGTTTGTTGGCTGTTCAGGCTGCCTCTGCATATTGAACTGATGATTCGGGGTTCCCAAATCATAGAATCATAGAATCATAGAATCACTTGGGTTGGAAGAGACCTTCAAGATCATCAAGTCCAACCATAAACCTATGCCAAAACCACCCCTAACCCATGTCCCTCAGCACCACGTCCACCCGTCTTTTAAATACCTCCAGGGACAGCGATTCCACCACCTCCCTGGGCAGCCTGTTCCAATGCTTGATAACCCTTTCTGTAAAGAAGTTTTTCCTAATATCCAACCTAAACCTCCCCTGGCACAACTTGAGGCCATTTCCTCTTGTGCTGTCACTTGTTACTTGGGAGAAGAGATTGGCCCCCACCTGGCTATAACCTCCTTTCAGGGAGTTGTAGAGAGCGATAAGGTCTCCCCTCAACCTTCTCTTCTCCAGGCCAAACAATCCCAACTCTCTCAGCCGCTCCACGTAAGACTTGCTCTCCAGACCCCTCACCAGCTTCGTTGCCCTTCTCTGGACACTCTCCAGCACCTCAATGTCTCTCCAATACTGCGGTGCCCAAAACTGAACACAGTTCAGTTGGTCCCAGTGACGGCCTCATGGTCTGTCTCCTGAGTTTCAACTGCCACTGCCACGTTCAGCATCATGGCAGCACCAGTGGGCAAGTTTCCGGAGACTCCATGCTTTTCCTAATGGGAAGGGTTGGCCAGGAAAATACCTGAAAATGCAAAACCTGCACTGGGGCCATGATGCTTAGTGCATTATTCTCTTAAGAAAAATCCCAGTATTTTGCCTCATTTCACGCTATGCAAGAGGCCAGTGGGCAGAGCTGCCGGACTGAGCAAACCCACACATGTGCTGCTCCTGGCGAGGACTCAGTGACTGCAAGGGATGTGAGCTGCCTGTCGCTGGATCTGTTTTCTCCATGTGCATATTTCCTGACTGAATTTAAGAAAGATGTGTACAAAGCCGGGAAGCTCTGACACTGCAAATACATCACTGGTCTTGGGTTTCCTGATTTCATCCGTTCTGCTTAGCGGGTTTTTAAAAATTTCTGCCAAGGCTCCCCTCTTCCTCTACGCTGACTCTGTACAGCACCAAGGCTGCTCTGTTATTTCTAGTAATCACTGCTTTTTGTAATTGGTCAATTTTGTAAGCGTGACTACATATCTGCGTCTATACTCACAGACGCATAATATATTCTACCGACCAGACAATTTCCTGGAAGCTGAAAGAAGGGAAGGAGTTGGTGAAGTGAACTCTGCTGTTGAAGAAATCCATTATATAATGGAATAAATGGCTTTATGCCTGAAAGTTACAATTTTCAGCATCATTTACACTGAACACCAGCCCCAAAGAAAGGCAGGTATAAAAAATGAGATGCAGTGATGACCTTTATCAGCTGTGGTGACAACTATAAATCAGGCTGCAAATTCTCATCAGCTGGCTGGACAGAATTCATTACAGACAGAGGTTGCTGCATTGCTTTTTGTCTTTGATTGAGGTATGTCCCATTTAAATAAATGCTCTTGCAGTGGAACAAATCACACATTTCAAAACAGAAGTCCAAGAATATTATTCATTGATTCTTTTGAGGACTAAGATAATACAACTTACAGACCAAATAAACCTCCCAGTGTTTTGCTTAGAATATAATGCAGATCAATTTGTTCTTCTCTTAAGCAGACCAATTTTCTGTTCATTAATTCAGATGCTGTGTTGATGGCTTGTATTGAATATAATAGCAAGATTTACCGCCCTAACAAATCAGCGCTGCTTCATTTATTCTTCCTTTTTCATACCAGAAGTACATGCAGCAGATTAGCACCTCGTTTCAAACTTGTTACACTTTAACAAATAATGGGAAAGTCTTTCATCTCCTACTTCCAACTATGGAGCAACTTTTATGTAATCATCTTGAAGTTTCACAGTTTATTACAATGTTATGGCTTTTTTGGAGCATAGAGAGCAATAAAAGTTTAGTAGCAATGTCATTACAGGCAGTAATGTAACTTCCATCAGTTCATGCAATGCTCAAGAAACAGCTACCAAATATTAACAGCCCCACAGACTCATTAGATTAATAAGCTGCTTTACCTGGGTACTGAACTTTGAGCTTAGTTGCATTGCTCGTTTTTTCTGTAATTAGGAAATATCCTGAGAGGCTTCCAATTATCCAAATGCTTTGCTGGCCATGTTTAAAATGTGATTTTTCTGTCTAGAACTTAGTATGTAATTGGAAAACATTCTGTGTTGTTGACATAGGGTGATTATTAATGCAGTAATCTTTTGCAAAATGTTGGATAATTAGGTAATATTCTGTCTCTCAGTTTAGTTATTTCTGGAATACCTGGAAACAAAAATTTGGACTGTCTACTTTCCTTGTATAAAAAATGATGTTTCAGCCTTACTGGCCTAAGGATATAAAGGCAAGGTATGTAGGGAGCATTAACATCACTTCCTAAATTGCTGGCATAAAGGCATTTGTTAAGGATCTGGACACAGAAGGTGGATGTTAAAATTGTAAATAAATTGGTGCTGGATCAGACCCCAGAGATTGTCTCTTCTGGTGTCTGGCCCAGGACAAGAGAAATGCTTAGGGAAAATTTTTAAAAGTGGGTAAATTTCTCAAGATGATAATTCGGGATATGCTTCTAATCCCTCACAACCTCAGGTTCAAGGGCTTTATGAATAGTATCTCCCCACAAGACCCATAATCTTTGATGGACTTTTCTCCTATTTTTCTAATTCTTGTTTGGACCCATATGCCATCCTGGCACCTACTTTACTCTGGGACTGTGACTTCCACAGCTTGTTTATCTTCTGTGTGAAGAAATAATCCCCTTTATTTGTGTTGAATCTGTGACTGGCTGGTGTCATTTAATAATGACATTTAATGGTGCCTTAATTATATTAATAATTTAATGGTGCCTTCTAATATTTATTTTCGAAAAGGCAGGCAACAAGCATTCATTATTTATCTTCTCCATGCTGCTTATGACTTCTTTGTCTTCTGAGTTATGTTCACTCCTTTTTCAGGTTGGAGAATCTTAGTTTGTTTAGTCATAAATTGCATGAAGTAATATTTTAAAGTTCTGGATATCATCAGGCATGCTTATGAAAATATCATGCCCTTGGACAACACTGCAGAACTAATGACAAATTTTTAATACTGTCAAATCCAAACAGGAACTCTCTTTATTATTCTGGTCTCAAATGCAAGTCTAAATCTAATTCAGATCCTGCATTTTTTATTCAGGACCAAAGGTGTTGATAAAATTTATTCCATAATTAAAAGACAGAGATTCTTTGAGAACTTTGCCAGTGAGTCTGAAGGGCTGCTGCTGTGATTTGGACACTGAGAATCTGAAGTCACTAAAATCTTGTTGTCTGGAGAGGATCATCTGTACTGCAGCAACAGTTTTGCCTCACAGAATCTGATTCATCTCAGTCTCAGAAAAGATTTTTCTTCCTACTCTTAGACGTAAAACTGTGATATGTAGGAGATGACCGATTTTATTGACAGTCATAAGTAGGGTGTAGAAGCTTTTCATCTGCACCTTCAGAGCATTTTACAGAGATGGTTAATGACTGTGAAGAGGTTTGCCATCAAGAGTTTAGAAATTAAAAAAGACTGAAACACAGATAAGGAAGGAGTATGCCATGACTGTACACTAAAGTTTTGGAAGAATTGGGTGTCTGTAATTGGTGTGGTCTTCAGCAGGTTACCCTGAGCTGGGCAGTGCGCACCAGTTGCAATGAGTTGGGTCTGTGCTGTAGGATTTAAACCTGGTAGGATTTAAATTCACCTTTGACTCATCCCAGGACAACCCATGGATAATGCTTAGCCACCCATGTGTCCCTAACACTTGTGGATGCACCATGGTAGCCACCTTGGGGTAGCCACAGTGAGGGCAGGTAAGGAGGAATTGTTTCCTTGGCTGAAACAGGAGGCAGAAGTTTGGTAGGATCCATCAGTTCTCAATCTTAGTTTAGCCATGTTGCAAAAAACCAGTAAAATCCTGTGTCAAGGAAAGCTGATGAATCTTTTAATGGCAGTGTGCTTGGGACTTATGTTTTTATCTGTGGGGCAGTTCATATAGTGCATTCACTGATCAAACTTGAACTTCAGTTTATGACATCTGACAAGGTGACAATCCTTTATGGTAATGTTTTTTCATCCTGAACCTTTGACCTGCCACCCAGCCCTCATTTGGAGTTGCTTTCATATGTCTGCCTCAGCCTTTCTGTCACATAGATTTTGAGCTTTGAGAGCTGGAGTCTATCCCCACCTGTGCAGCAGCTACCGGAGGGGATTCTTGTCCTTGTCCAGATGTCCTGCATGCTGGAGTAGTCCCGAAGTGCAATAGGAAGAAGTTGATTTTTCTTGTTCCATGTGAAAATGGGAATTTCTTTGCATGCATCTCCTCGTGGTATAAGTTTGCAGGATAAATGTTGGAGTTGGAAGATCTGCACAATATTAGTTTCCAGAATCTACTTTTTTGGAGGGTGATTTGCCTTTAGATTTCAGAGACTTTCTAGGTACCTGGTTTATTAAACTCCTACAGAGACTGAGGATCTTGGAAACGTTTAAGCATAAGGAATGTTTTTCAGCCTTGTTTTTTTCGATATTAACAATATAGCAAGCTAGGTATGTACATTCAAAACAGGTCACACTCTTGCATTCAGCTCTGGGAAAGTGTAGCAGAATAAACGTGTGACAAACACTAACCATGTTGTTTAGTGACTTTCCTGGAAGCCACTTTAACCACAGCAATGGCTGCATTTAAAAAAACAAAACCAAAACCAAACAAACAAACCCAAAACCCTGTGTTCTTTAAAGGAAAGTTCCCATCAATACTTTCATAATCATAATTAGGTTCTACACAAACAGACAATTTCAGATTTCCTTAATGTTCTTTTCTTTTCCTCCTTGCAGATAATGAATTCATTTATAGAAACCAGAATGGCACCGTGATTCTGAGGAATGTCGAAACTAACAATTCAACAATATTAATAGAAAATAAAAAAATTGTAAGTATTTTCTATAGTGAGTAGCAGAACTTCACAGTTCTCTTGCAGTTGGATCAGTAAAGCAGAAAATGACTTGGGTTTCAACTTCATGTATTGTCAAGGAGAAGCAATACAGTGGTAATACTATGGGCTATGCAATGACTGATAATGTGAAATTGAACTCTAGCTTTTGTTATTATTCTGCAAGCTCAGTTTCTTTCGTACTACAGGAAAGCATCATATAGATATTTGAAGCTAGTCTTGCATATCGTATATAATTGAAAGATGCATAATTCTCATCTTTGCATGCTTAATAGAAAAGATGATACAATTTACTGTCTGTTGGTAGCATTCTCCACATTCCTCCATGCAAATACTTATTTTTTAATTTGTGGATCTGCTGCTTTTTCTTGCCTAATGGTTGAAATGTAATTTCAGTGTTGTTAATGAATACTGTTGACGAATGGAAATGGTTTGCATACGAGAGAAACCCTAAGAAATTATTGGGAAAAGAAGTTAGTAGGTGGCTATTAGAATGAATGAAAAGAAAATAAAATCACAGCTGATACAGAGTATTATTTATAGTGATGAAAGTGTTTAGTAACATTGTTTTTTGTAGTAGAGGAAGGCAGCATTGTGTCAGAAGTTAGAACATTAAATGTCAGAGTGTTTTCAATTTTTCCTGTTAAGAAGTTAATTTCCAAAGTAAAATATGTTTGCTCCAACAATGGCATATGAATCACATCATCCTGGTAAAATTGTTGCTTATGCAGTACCTGCCTAAGGTTTTGATTAACTTGAGTTGTTTTTGTTGTACTGTATCATTGCAAAACTACAAAAGCAGAGGATAGCTAACAGAGACTTGTCTTAATGACCCAAGATTTGTAGGAAACAGCTTTAGAAACTCAAAAGCTAAACATAAATCTACCAGAAAAATTTTCAAAAAACACATTCCAGGTTGATTTTATTTTGCAGTATGAGTATACGACTCATACAAAGCTTAAGTAATATTAATTCCTTTTTAATAAGACAAAGAATTTATCACTGAATTATTATTGCAGGACCCAACCTTACATTTTGATTCCTGCCATTTAACCTTCAACCTTTGCTACATCACATAAGCAATTCTGCTTTCACCACAGCATGGTGAAAATTTCTTTACAATTTTGCTAAGGGTAAAGGCATGAGATGGCTTCCTTTAATATCAAGGTCTGTTGAAGTCAAACTGCTTCTATTTGGCTTCTGTTTATTCCCCCGGTTTTTAATTTTTGCCATTTGTAAGAAAAGCACAGTGTTTAAAGATAATCCTACTTTTCCATTCTGTGACCTCCCTACTGCCTTTTCTACCCTTGCTCCTTTTCCATCTTGGTAAATAAATCTGCAGAACACCACCTCCATGTTAATCCAAAAAATTCCAATACAAAAGCTGCCGTTACACCTCATCCAGGCAAGTTGTCTTTGTCTTCTTCCTTTCCATCCTTAGGTCAGAAAAACTTTTGCCACCTTGGCATATTTTCCTTTCTTTGTGTTGTTAATATAACAGTAAATTAAATCTGTCTTCATGCTGACACTGCTGGCTCTCACACACCCCTGGCACCCCCCATCCTGATCCATGTTGGCCCATCAAACCATTAAGTTGCCCAGAGAGGTGGTCCATGCCCCCATCCCTGGAAACATTCAAGGTCAGGTTGGACGGGGCTCTGAGCAACCTGACCTAGCTGAAGATGTCCCTGCTCGTTGTAGGGGAGGTTGGACTAGGTGGCCTTTAAAGAACCCTACCAACACAAACCATTCTCTGATCAGTCCCCTCTGCCTGTGGCTGTCCCCTGGGCTCCCCACACACTGCTCCCAGCCTTGCTGGCCTTGGGGAGGACTCTCCCAGTGGGATGCTGTGCACTTCCCTGCAGCCCAAATTTCCCCTTCCAGTTCAGTCCTCGGGAATCTCTCAAGGACTTGCACCTGATTTGTCAGGTGAGAGGATGAGATTTAAAAGGCAATGGATGAGTGGTGTGTTAGTGGCCCCTCTCTTTGACCTTGATGTTCCAGCAATGTGTTACATGAAACACACAGGAAAGGAGAAGGGATGTCTGCACTATACAAATGATAAGTGGAGCAGGGAAACGGTAATTCCTGACAAGTCTGAGATATTTTGGCATCTCTTCTTGTTAGTAAGACTTGCAGTGCAGCTTTTTGCAGAACCTAGGTCAGGATGCACCTGGAAAGCTCTGTCACCACAGCATCCCAAAGAATTTTTTAACTAGGGAAAATGGAATAGTGTTTCTTGGTGTTGTCTTGACTGAGACACGTAGTTTTGTCTCTTTATAATATTTTGCTCCCACAGGTATTCACTGTTTGTTATCTGCAGCACTTTGGCCAGTGACCACAGGGAATGAGAAGGAATTAATAAATGCACATTAATTAGGATTTTCTACTACCTGCTGCCCACAGCTGCCCCACCAGACACTGTGCAGCAAGTTTGTAAGGAAAATTTAGGGTTTTTTTGAGATAGCTGCCTGGTCTGAGTCACAATGCACTTATGCTTTCTCTTATGGGAGCATATATGTGCCCACATAACATTTCTGGCTTTTGAAAAGAGATATGACATATTATTTTTTAAGACACTTATTCTGGCAGTACTATTCATCATTAGAAACATGGTCATAACAATTACTTCTGGATGTTCTTGGTTTAAAAACTGAAAAATATTTATTTCAATGTCTGATTTATTTTCTAGGTCTCCTTAAAGGCTATTCGCTATGAAGTGTCACCTGACCGGGAATATGCACTTTTTGCTTTTAATGTTGAACCAGTAAGTAAATAGATTTGATTTCAAAATATATAGCTTGTGGCAAGCTTTTTTTTTTTTTCCCACCACTTCTATGCCAGTAAGATGTTATTTTAAATTAATTACTTCCTATGAAACAAAGAAAGAAACCCCTTCACTTAGATATTCTGAAAGCATGTCATACTGCCATCTAGTAGAGGAGAAAGGTATAAATTACACCGTAGAGGAGACACTGTCGTCGCCGGGATTTTATAGGCTTTGGGAGGGGGATTGTAAGGACATGTCTCTGCTACAAGGATTTCTATTCCTCTTCTGTGTAATTTTTTTGCCATAGTGCCTTTTTCAGTCACACTATAAATTTATTCCCAAGAACAAAAAGCAACTGTCAGTGTCTCCCACAACTGAAATAATACATTAATTATGGTGTCACTGTTCCCAGTGCTGCAGTTAGGTTTGAGCTATCACTTTCATTATAAATCCTTTTTCTTCAGAGGATTAGGTATAAATCATTCGTAAGAAATCACTGTTGAGTTACTACTAAGTTTTAGATTAGGGTGAATTTTCTACCAAACTTCAAAAGAAGGAAGTGTAATGAGTCATTTTTAAATGATGACTAAAGAATCAGACACATGAGAAGCGGTCCTCGGGCATGAATAATATTTATTTTCTTTTTAAATTCTGCTAGTATAAAAGCTGAAATGTTTGAATGATAGCTATGCCATACTACTTGGATAAACTATAAGCCCCATACATTTTGTTTCCATAATCTACAATTGCACCAGTTCCTCAAAATGAAAATAATTCATTCAGCAGCAACTGTAATCCTTCTTCCATAAAATAAATCTAGTTTCAGCTGCTAACCAAAGGCAATTTGTTGTTTCTTTAGGTAGCAGAGGTTGTGGCTCTGTTGCTCATCTGATTTCTCTGCTGTCATCTTTGGAGTTATTCCTGACTCACAGTGACATGAAAGTCAGGAGAACAATGCCTGGTGTAAGAAAAAATTCAAATAAAACTTTATCAGAAACTTTAGGGGTAATTCATAAAGATTTTTTGCTGGGAAATCACTGTTGGTGCAACTTCACTTGCCCGAAGCTTAGCAAAGTTCTAGGCAGAGACGGATGGGGAAGTGTTAAGTTCGATCTAAATATGGGGAAGACAGCCTAATGGCCACGGAGCAAGCAAAGCCTTTGCCTGAAAGCCCCCCTGCCTTGTGTGCCAGAGGTGACTTGTAAAATTCAGTTCTTTTAGAGGAGATTGGCCTTTGGCTGTGGAAGCCCTGTGCTGACACTGCTCAGATGCATTGTGCAAGCTGGAAGAGGCCCGAGGAGAGAGGGCTTCCTCAGTTCCTCAGAACAAGGGAAAAAATCCTATGACAAGAAAAATTATAATGAGAGAAAAAATTTCATACCTGAAAAGCAGTAGTTAGAAAATCCCTTTTTTATTCTCAACCTTTGCCCATCAAAAGGGCTGCACATTCGAAAAATCTGCAAGAAGCAGCTACAGAGGCTTTTGCAGCCCAGACTTTGCTTTCCACCTGCAGAGGAGCACTTGATGCAGGCAATTGAAGAAGAGGTGGACGGGGATGGAAAGGGATGGGCTAGATGTATTTTCTTCACACCCTCCTCTCTACATTTCAGTGCTTGCAAATCTGTGGTTTTGGGGTGCAGGCAAATCACGGGATTGTGATGGTTGTCGTGGCTGAGATGCCTGGCTGGAGAAGAGAGAGCAGCACACAGCCAGGTGGTCCCTTCCTCACACCACCTCTTCTTCCAGAAAGGAAAAATGGAGGTGGCAAGCTGGAAACATGACCTTTGCAAAGATTTGGGGGTTGGACTAGATGACCTTTAAAGGTCCCTTCCAACCCAAACTATTCTGTGATTCTATGATTTTAGTATGTGCCTAGACAAACATTCGGTGTAAAAGAGCGTTGCAAATTGTTCAAGTATTCATATATGAGATTAAGATAGCAAGAGTCTTCTGAAATAGTCCTCTGAAACAAACTAAAACCCTTCCTTTTTCCTTTAAGATCCATGCTTATAAATGATACAAAGATTATATTTTTTTGAAGAATCATACTAACAGAAGCGTAATAAGATTCACTCTTGAATATTGCATCCGTAAGCTATGATGGGTTGCTCTTTGTTTATTATAGTTGCAATAACTTAAATTACTTATTCAGCTTTCTTCTCACTTGGTATGCAGACTGTGGCTACAAATAATTGCATGTTGGTTAGCTTTTCACATTTTCTGCATTTCAAACTGTATTCTTGGACAAAATTCAAATTATGCTGTTTTCTGCAACACAAGAAATTGATTAGTAAAGCCTTGGGCAGTTGTCCTTGTTGCAAAGTCAAAAGGAAATTTCATGAAATATATTGTCAAAGGACGTTTGGTTTAAGTTTAATTCAACAAATACTTTCAAAAAGAAACTTCTTGAAACTATTGTGGACTTATTTCTTAGGTGTCAGAAAATGCTTTATTTTTTGCCATTTAAAAGTGTGATGTGCTGCCTTTTAATTGCTTGTGAGTATAGATGTTTTCATCATTTTTTTACCCAATACAGTCAGGCTGCATTTATGTATGTGTAAAATATATTATTATATATCATATGAATTAATCATTTCTCTGAATTCTAATATGAATGGGTTTGGCCTCTAATTTTACTACTGGCTAGGAATAAAAATCAAAATAGAAAAGCATCATGTGTCACTCCAATGAAGTGAAATATTTTAAAGAAAAAATGCTCCGCGGTTATTTCCTGCCAGTAATAGCTTTCTTCTAAGGTTTTCCTATTTATTTGCACAGAAGCATCTCTGCTCAGTGTTGGGTCTGGGTAATGGCATGGACACCTACATTGGAGTAACACAGCCCTGAACTGGCAGACACCTATTTTGCAAAGATACTGAGGCAAATATGTGTGTTTTCCTGTTGTATCACTTCATCATCTTAGAACATGATGAATTAAAGCGTGTTCCTTAAAATACATTTCTCCCAGGAAGCTTGGCAGGCGGTTGTGAGACTGGCGTGGGTACATTGTGGCTAGTCGGGCTGTCAGGTTTCATTCTAAATGTTTTTTTGCAGCTCTTATATTTACAGAAGTTTAATCTTTCAGGCAGCGATATTCTGGGTAAGCCTTGTGCTAACAGGGAACTTTTCTAACCTTGAACACAGAAGATTTGTTCTTTTTCTGGAAAGGTCATAGGGAAGGCGCCAGGCTTCCTTGTCCTTAAAATACTCTTGCAATTTTTCTGTTGTTTATTTTTTTGTTTCTTTACACTAAAGCAAGGTCAAACCTGAGGGTAAAGCACAGGGTAAAGTTTTGGGAAAGCACTGGGGAATAAATACGCCCATAGAGAAAATTTGGTTTCAAATCATCCTTCCCCAAAACAAGTGTGTGGGGCTCTGGAGATAGAGTTTGGTAACCCCAAAACACATAGGCAAATGGGGGTTTAGAATAGTACCACAGAATCACCTAGGTTGGAAGAGACCTTTAAGATCATTGAGTCCAACCATCAACCTAACACTGCCAAAACCACCACTAAACCATGTCCCTCAACACCACGTCTACCCATCTTTTAAATACCTCCAGGGATGGCGGCTCAACCACTTCCCTGGGCAGCTTGTCCCAAAGCTTGACAATCCTTTCCATGAAGAAATTTTACCTAATACCCAATCTAAACCTCCTCTGGTGCAACTTGAGGCCATTTAACCATATCCTATCAGTTGTTACTTGGCAGAAGAGACAGACCCCCACCTTGCTACATCCTCCTCTCAGGTAGTTGTAGAGAGCAATAAGGTCTCCCCTCAGCTTCTTCTCCAGGCTAAACCACCCCAGTTCCCTCAGCTGCTCCTCATAAGGCTTCTGCTCCAGACTCCTCACCAGCTTTGTTACCCTTCTCTGGACACGCTCCAGAATCTCAGTGTCTTTCTTGTGGGGAGGGCCCCAAACCTGAACACAGGATTCAAGGTGGGGCCTCACCAGTGGTGAGTACAGGAGGATGATCACTTCCCTAGTCTTGCTGGCAACACTATTCCTGACAGAAGCCAGGATGCTGTTGGCCTTCTTGGCCACCTGGGCACTCGACTGGCTCGTATTCAGCTGGCAGTGGCTGTTTAGCCACAACATCTCAGCAGAAAGGGTGCAGAGGGTCAAGGCTGTCCCTGGTGGTGTCATGTCAAAGCCACTCTTGCCCAATGCATGGCTTCAGCATTGCTGGACCAGCTTCATGATCCCTGAACACCTCCCATGGAGACACAGGGGTCTCTGGTGTTTCAGCTGGATCACATTTGCGGGTCTCCACGGTCTCCAAAAGAGGTTTCCTAAGTAGCCAAGTGACAAACCAACTCTTAAATTCAGTAGCGCCTCTGCTATTGGGAGAGTGATGGGGCAAGAATAATGACGAGTAACTAAACCCCATGGGCTTGTGTAGATTTCTGTGGTCATCGGAGTTAACCACTGGAGTTTGTGTCATGGTGATAAAAGAAATAGAGGAAAGTAAATGACAAAAGTGATTTTCTTGAGTGACATGGTGAGACGTTAAATAGGGAATATTTAATTGCCTTTATTATGAATAGCTGTCGTTGTAATGCAAGAGAGGAAATAAAGTGGCCGAGATTCTTCTTAAAGCTATTTGTTCTTCATTTCCAATTTACCAGTCCATTACTGTGTTTGAGCTAGTTAAGAGCAATTACACACAGGAAATCCTGGCTGATTAATACTGACCAAACTGCTGAAGTCTTCTGAACAGCAATTAGGCCTTAGAGACTTTTATGGCTGATACAACAGCCACTATTACCTATTTTGCAGTTAAAAGAATGCGTTTTTATAATGCTGAAAGCTGCAAAGAATTAATCACCATTCTAATTAGAGCAGGCCCAACTATTTTTTTTTTTTGGAGTAGTTTATGTGGTGAGTTTAAGTATTTCTTTTCATCCTGCCTGTTGCCATAGATCTCACAGGAGTGGGGGAAACCAGAGAGACCTCAAAAAGACCCAGTCCAAACCCTTGACTTGGAATGAAGTAAAAAAGCATTATTTGTAGAAAGTATCATATTATTATTGTGGTTGTTGTTACTATTTTTTACTATTTGTCCAAGTCTGATTTTTATGTGGAATGAGCAGGTTTTGTGTTTATGGCTCCAATTACAGCCTCATACTGCATTAATTAGTCATGTAAAAATTAAAATAAAATAACGCTTGTTATTTGCAAAACACTAATGGGTATAAATATTAATGAATCCTCACAACATCCCTTTGAGTTAGGTGAGAACTATTATTATGATAAATATGTCTCTGAAAATTAGACACTATCATAACTATCATCAGTAATACTGCTAATATGTGGCTATATTTATTACTTAACTGAAATGGATTTACCAGTGCTAGAAATAGGTTTGCATAAGTCTGTTTCCTTTCTGTGGCAATAAATGTATTTCCACCTTACTTTTTTCATTCCCACCAAATGTTCTTTTGAGGAACAATGAAAATGTATAGTTATTACACTATGTAAAGTGAGGAGAGTTAGAAAATTTGTACCATAAAATGATGCTACCTGGTTTAGTGATTTAATTTTTGGTGTTTGTCGTAAACCAGTAGAATCTTTGAATGGAGCATTTTGAGGGGAAAAGCTTATTTTTGTAGTTTTTGTATCTTTTTTCTCCATATGAATGCAGTTTTGAATCTTTGTTACTCATAAACCAGAAGGACACCTTCTCTATTGTAAAGCAGCACAACATAAGGGCAGTGTTGACTATTACCAAAAGCTAGTGACTAAAGTTATTTTCCCAACATTTTCAAGTCTCAAGTACTGTAACTTTATTTATGAGAATTAGTTACCCATTATTAAAATAAATAACTGTAATTTCACTTCCTACATAAAAAGAAGAAAAAAATCAGTCCTAATTATGTAAAGTTTATATTAGTTAGAATGTTTTTCTGTTTTATATATGTGTGTGTGTGTATATTCAAGCACAATATCTTGTCTTTTCTCAGTTCACCGGAGGACTGTAGTTGTTTTGTGCTTCTGTAATGAGCAGAAGTCAAGTTATTAATGAATTAGTGGGACCGCATAGACTAGCCACTCATCACATCTGATGAGTTGTTAAATCTTGGATCTTTTTCATGAAAACAGCATCTTCAGTTGCTTCCTGTAGAATAAATATTACTAATACCATTCAGCTAATATTAAATATTTCAGTGAAATGCTCACAACTTCTGGAAATTGCCCCATTTTAATGAGTGTGCCTGTGTGGGGTTTTAGCGAGGTGATTCCGTGGTGCCAGGGCTGAAAGTGGGGGGCCCTTCTTTTTTCTCCTTTTTCCGTATTCTTATGTCCTGTTTTGAGTCATATTATTTCAATAGCCAAGATCAGTAGAGTAAATATCCTTGTTTAATAACATGCTTTTTATCCTGTTTGTAGCGATAAGGAGAACAGAAGTGCTCCAGCTACATTTACATAACAAAAACTAAGGCTTGTGGGTCCAGAAGTATTGTATTAAAAAGAAAGTACTGAGATCATAGGAGAGGTTAATTTTCTGGGTGATAGTTTACTTTGGATTTGAAGATAAAGCAGCAGCTATAATTTGATAAAATTTAGAGGCAATGAATTATTTTGAAAGGAGAGTGTTGTGGGGTTTTTTTAATTACGATTCAAATACCCTTTGTGAAAGACTGCCTATCTTTTTTAATCTCAGAACCACCATGAATAAATTCCCTAATCTGCCATTTTCAATGCGGGCTGAACAGCAACACGATAGACAAAAGAGGATTTTCAAAGGGATGGGAAAAGGTTGATGCAGAAAAGTTTCTACACTTCCATTTGCTTCTCTGCCAGACCTGGAGTGTGCAGCTCACCCAGGACACCAGCACTTCGCAGTCACCTTGCATTAAATAAGACAAGGCTGCTAATAAAGAAAGTCTGAGCAATGGGGAGATTTTCCTACTGATGAATCTGAGCTCAGACAGAAGTAGCAATATCTCTGGCAGACATACCGACGTGCTGAGTTTTTCTGTCACTTGTTGATACCAGTAGTTGGTTCAGCCTAATTAATATTTGATATCTGCAGTGGCACAGAGAGAGGGAGGGAAGTTTGCCACGCAACTCTAGAGGGATTTATGGGTTTTCAAAACTCTATTACAGCATTGTGCAAGCATTGTCTTCTCAGGTGTCCTCAGCTGCGCCTTTGACAGCAGAGCCCTTTCGATCACAATTTTTTTTTCTGCTGCACATGCTTACAAGATTAACAATTCTTGTTATGGGAGGGTGGATGCCCGTTTTAATTGGGTAAACATGTTATCAGGTGGTGGGAATATTTGTTCTTGCTGCTCAGCAGTCATCGCTCTGTCCAATTTCTGTCACATTGTGTGTTTAGAATAGAAATTTTTGGATGCAGGCGCAGGACAGTGGTAACAAGTTTAATCCTAGACCTCCCTTTTGAAGGAGAAACTACAGAAACTAATTTCATGTTGGTAACTTTCAAGACGTATTTTGGACTAACACAGGGGAAGAAAAGAGGTCAGACCTATTCTTTGTTTTATTTGTTTTGGAGGAGCCTCATGGTTCATTTCAAATCCCTGCAAAGCTCCAGCAGAAAATGTGTTCCTTTATGTAGCCTTATTCTTCGCTCTTAGCAGCAATCCTTCTGCTTTGGCACAGCCCAGTTTAATTACAGAAAAAATTCCAGCTTAAACGGGAAAGTAGAGAGGGGTTAGATACTCAAATCATGAACTGCAGGGACATTTTGGTAGTTCAGGTCCTTGGGCCATGGGGCAAGGGGTTCCTAGCTAAAATTAAGGGTCTGGCATTGTAACTCTGGGTTGAAGCAGCAACAAAAGAAGGGAGTGAAACAAAATACCTTAAATCTGCATTCTTTTTCTTTATTTTCCATTCTTAATAAAGGGGAAATGATAGGCACTGAATCTCAGCAAAGAGGAACAGATGGATGGAGCCTTCCTCTGTGTGTTGTCCATGGAAAAAGGTGTTTGCATGCATTAAATGCAAGGAATGGGTGCTCACCCCGGCATCACGCCCTCAGAAGGTTCTCTAGGAGTGGGGTCATCTCAATATTAAAGGAACCAATTAGGACCCTGCATTTATCATGGGTAGCTGCTGTGGTTCCTTGTGGCCTGCAGCTCTTTCCTGGAGCAAGCAATAAAACTGCACCGGGATCCCACTTCTTCAGGTCTGTCGCTCCCTATGATGGGGGGATGTTTTCAGCAGGACGCTGGTGCTTATGAAATGATGATCTAGATGCATTCATGAAATACGGTATGATCTGTCTGCCTGAGCTGAGAGGCAAAGCTCTGCCCAGCAGGTCTTCCTGCTGTCCTCAGTCCCCGTATTCCAGTTTTGCCAGTGCATGTTCCCTCTGTAGCAATGGTTTCACTAAAACTGCACCAAATCTCAGTTTCTCACTGAGTCTCCATTCCAAAGAGTGTTGTTTAGTTTGATTTTTGCATCAAAATACTTTCACACTGCAACTGTGTGAAATGGAGAGCATTAAAAACTGAGTATGCTGACTTCAGCTGCTGTGCCGCCTCTGAGCTTTAACTATTTTTGATTAAAAACAAAGGATTAAACTCTTGCTGTTCTTCTAATAATGTAGATAAATGGAGTTAGGACTAAACTTTAAGCCTCCTGATATGAGCTGGGGGACTTCAATACAAATCACACAGGCTTGACTAAGTGCAAAATAATATTTCAGAGTAAGTTGGACAGCCTTGCTCATGTAGCAGAGGCCAACAGACTGTATCCTACGTTTATTCACAGGCACAGATATACATCAGTAAACTGAAAAGCAAATCCACCGTTCCAGGGAAGACTACAGTAAAATCAAAAGCCAGAAATAATTAGCCTGTCATGCAAGAGTACATAGGTGTATTATGTATCGGTATCAGCTATCAGCAGTCTTCCTCTGTAAATATTTTCTTTACCAAATGAGATTTTCATCAAACAGAGAAGGCAAAATAAAAAGACTCAAGGCAAAACACTGTGATACAAAAATAACCAGTTTTTCTTTGCTTGGATAAGATTAGATTTTTCATTCCGCTTCCTTTTCTGAGTGTATAAATGACCTAACTTGAACAGACATACTGGTAGAGATTAATGTTCTAACAGAATTCACAAAACATCTTAAATATAATCTACAATTTATTTTTGAATAAAACATAGGTAAGGTGATTGTACAAGGTCTCCTAGATAGCCAAAATCAGATGGAGAGTCAGCAGTAAAATCATTGCAATTTTCCTTTTTTACACTCCTATGGGAATGCATCTTAGTGAAACACACGGGAACCTTCTGTGCTTTAATGAGAATGAAATAAATGTAGCTATATAAAAATCATTGAAAAAATAGAACTCAATAAAGAACTAGGTTCCTTGCAACATGCAGAGGCTTCAGTGTTACATGAAAGGCGAGTTCCTGTTTTTAGCATAATTTTGCTTCCAAAGTTTTTAGGGACAATAAGACACGCATTTTGTGTTGGATTCTCACAAGTATAGATAGTTATTTTAAAATGTTGAGGAAAGAAATATATTAGGAATAGGATGCAAAATGGGAGAGCAACAGTGATTCAAAAGGCATTAGAAAGCAAAATCAGAAAGAATTTAATTCTGGTGTCGATGCAGAAATATAGGAAGCAGTCCCAGCTTGCAGGAGTTTATAATTTAATTCTTCTGATTTCCAGTCTCTTTTGTTTATTTCTTTTTAATCACTGAAAGAGGAAAAAAATATATTTAGTGCCCTCTTCTGGAAAACCAGGTCTTACTATGCAGAGCACCCCAATGAAATTCTGTACTCAGAAATGCAAATCTCCTGATGCAAATGTTCTCCTCTTTAGCTGAGTTACATGCCTAAATCCAAGGAGTGTGCAGCTCTGTGTTTACCAGGAACAAGTGCCCTTTATCTCTTTAACTGCCTGCAGAACTCTGTTTTTGTCAGGGCTATGTTAAAACCAATAATTAACGTTCCTCCTTGGGCAGCTAATGACCCAGATTTGAAAATGGAATCTTCTATTCTCTTTTATCCTCTGCTCAAAAAAAGGTCTTTCTTGAAAAGGGAAACAAATCATAGAGCTTTAGTCAGGTCTTTAAAAGCATGAGTCCTCAGATTTTTATGTGCGGGAGTGGAAGGGTACCCATACAGCGACGCTGTTGAGGGTGATGCTGGGAAGGGTTGTGCAGCAGGCAAGGAACCCCTGTTCCTTGCCTCTGGGCTTCTCCCTGTCCTGTTTGCTCTCCCCCCACTTTCTGAAGAGATGCCCATCATCACCACAGTTCATTTACCCCTTGGAAGATGTCCACAACATCACAAGGATGACAGATAAAAAGCTCCACTGTCTCATATGTGATTTCAATTTATTTTTTCTTATGTTAGAAAATACAAAAGTCACCTTCAGTGAATTAGATCCACATGTGCATTGAGATACAGCTCAGAGTCTTCCGATCTCATATGGAAGTAGAAAATGAACCTTTCACTGAATAGAGAGAGCATTTTTGGACCAAGGTCCCTGGCATATATCTGAATGCTTTCATTCTCCTTTTTCTTCCACTTCAGTGCTCTTAAACTTCTGCTCTCTAATGCTTTTTGAAGGTCTCATCCTTATTGTCTTGGATTCTTTTCTTTGAGTCTTCTAAGAGTGCCCTAAGCCTATGAGCATCATTTCAATGACAGTGCTAACTTCTTTTTGTTATTCGCCCTCTCAACTGCTAATGTAGAAAAAGCAATTTTGATACGCTAAGAGTAAATTTTAATAGAAAGAACATATGCTGTGGGTTTGTAGTTGTTAATTTCTGCCGCTAAAGTGAATTATTTAAAAGTGAATAAATTAGTTAGATATACTAAACATTCAGCCCGTTTTCATGGGTTGGTTCTCACATAATTCCTACAAAGCTGCACCGTTTGTACTGCAAACTCAACAGAAAAGAGGTTTTTAGAATCTTTCCCCATCCGGTCTGCCCTGCTCAAGAAATGTTTCATTTAAAGAAGGCATTATCTAATATTTCATTAAAAGCATTGATTATTAAGCATTGATTTCTCATGCTGCCCTTCAGCCCTCAGACTTGCAGCTCCAAAGTCAATGAAGGTGAGCGTCAGTCGAGTGAATGTAGATGTGAACAATGTAAACTCCTCATCCCTGGGCTGCCTTCATAATCAGTGTGCTCCAGGGTGTAAATCTGGGGCTAAAATAGACGCCAAAGACCAGACAGAGGAATCGTAGCCCAAACAGGCTTTTGGCACCATTGTTTGGGAAGAGGGTGTTGCTACATGCGGCTGTAGGTGCAAAAAGGGTAAATGCTTGTAAAGACTGACTGGAGAGGTCAACGGCAGGGGCATCCCTCCAGGTAGACAGCTGCAAAGAGAGTGGCTGCAAGCCGCAGACTGTGAGAGCCTGGGAAAGTATTTTGGGGAAGAATAACTCTAAAAATAAGCTAACTCTGATTTTCTTTCTGAATTGGCTTTGGGCTACTCTCTGAGGCAGGACAGCAAACTGGATGGACTTTGGGTCTGACCCGATACAGATATCGTTATTGTGTAGTATCATGTGTGTGATATTACAAAAGGATCACAGTTGTGTGTTTTGTGTGTTTGTATGGATTGGAAGGTTTTCTGTGTTTCCTAGGTTTGGGATAATTATTGTCTCCTTCTAAAACTTTTATTTGGCCCTAGGATACTTTTGTACTCTTACCCTTATCACATAATAATGCAAAATTTTTTGTTTATCTTTTACGTCTCTCCCATAGATATGTTGTTTTGGTATGTTAGAATTGCAACATTAACTGTGTACTTGATAATTTAATTCTCATTTCCAAGTTTCTGAACCAGACTGTAAATCAGGCAAGTGCAGTTCTTGGAGAATTTCCATCCAGTCTTACAGTACGCCTGCTGCAGAGCGGGAGGGGAACCTGGGAGTTTCTACCATGTGATGTGAATACTGATAAAAGTTTAAAAACAAGGTCAACAACAAAACGAGCTCGTTATCCATAACCCTCACTTGTGATTCTCAATAACTTGATTGCAGATGCTTCCCAATAACCCGAGCAACAACAAGTGCACAAAGGCTGGTGCAAAAATCCTAAGGGGTGTTTTGCGGCTGCCATTTTATTTACCAGTTAAAAAATGGAGCAGTAGTCCTTTAAGCCAGTGATGGCAAGTGCTTGCTGATGCCGCTGGTGCCAGCGGAGCGCTGCGAGGGACAGGTGGCTCAGGAGCAAAAGGAGGCTTTTGTAATTGCTTGGCAGGGCAGAGCTGTATTAGAGTGCAGCAGCAGTTGGCAGATTGGATTAACGCTCCCCTAGGGGCGAGATCTGGCACACGAGCTGTGTGTTAATACCTGTAGCCTAAGTTGATTCTGGAGCTGCGTTTGTAGCAAAAAGAGCATCCACTTTACCTCCACCATGCCACCAAGTCATAAATCCTAAAGCCGGCCTTGAATTTCCCTTTCAGTATCGTCAGCAGTATAAGGCTCTCAAAAGTGTAATTTGGAAACAAATCTTTTAATAAAGAATTATTATTATGAAACAACGGAGATACATAGTCAGTTTGTGGAACATGAAGTAACAGCATTATCTTACAACACTGCAGTCCATCTATTACTGTAGCGGATGTTGCCATCACATTTTTTTTATGGCTATTTTGCAAACTAGAGATGACACAATTTGTGAAGGAGTAACTCCTGGGCTTAGCTGCTTCAGAGACCTTTCATTTGGTAGCTGGAAAATCAGCCTCTAATCCCAGCACTCCCCTTGTATGTTTGTGAGAGAGATTTACGTATTAACTGTGCGTGTTGCCTGCAGCACATGACCCTACTGCAGTCGGCTTGAGCATGAGTTATGAATGCTTCTAAAATGTGAGTCCCTGTGGCATGAACGTGCTGTCCATTCCTGATGTCACCTTGATGTGAGATTGTTGCTGCTCCAAGGAAGCCTCTCCAGTGTGGCTGACAGGCCATTCATAGCACTGCACGATTGGAGAGCTGTTCTGGTTGTTTTTTATGTACTATGGAGAAGCTTGTAGGGTAAAGCTCCTTCAGGCTTGTATTGCAATTATTTAATTTTCAGTCTTGGAGACTGAATTGTTAAAAGATTTGAAAAACAGAGCCATGCAAAGACTATTCTTGATGATCCACTGCCTCTTGCATTCTTCCGCTCTGCACCCCTTGTACATAGCATTTTATTCCCTTCTTCCAAATCAATTGCTAAAATTTCTTCCCAGTTCTGAAGATACCCAGTTGGTGATCCTTGATTGCCCATGACATTGGGTAGGAGTGGAGTGGTTCCTTATTCACACTGGTGTGGCTGAGATGAGACACTGACCCATTGGGTCTCTCTGAGACAACGCTCATTTAATGTTGGCTGTGTCATTTCACCCAGGCACAGGTACGCTGCTGGGTCTGGATCCTCCCCTTTCCAAGAAAAACAATTTATTCCCTTCACTCAGCTATCATACCTGATTCCCCAAGTGTAGATCTTGCTCCTTTTGCCCAGATTTTAGTTAAACAACAGTTAGTTCCTCTGGAAGAGAGACATTTATAGCAAAGGCAACCAATTGCCAAATGCTCTTTACGTCAATTGATCCAGAGACCCCTTCTTATCAACATTTCTGCTCAAACCTACTTACCCTGTCTCTGCTCTTCCCTGAGCTCCCCAGAGCTCCCTACAGCGTGTCTCAGTGTGCACTTTCTGCAGCTGGGACCATGTTACACATGTGGCTGGTCAGCTGATGAGGGTGCAGCGGGTTAGAGCATCCCAAATCAGGTGTTCAATAACAGCTGTGGGTTATTTGGCTGCCGGCTGAACCAATGCACAGGAAATGCTCATTGAAAGCATTTCATTATGGTTTTCCTAATTTATTAGAGGCACAAAGAGAAATGGGCAGTGTTCCTTGGAGGGCTGTGGAAACAGGTTGGCACACGGCATGAGGCTGTATTAGAGGTACATTACTTGGGAAGTGATAAATTATAAAGGGATAATTCAATGTAGAGACAAAGGAGAATTTGCTGTCTCGGAAGAAAACAAAATAGGTCACTATCACAATGAATTTGAAAGTTGAGAATGTTGAAAAGGCCTCAAATTATATGGCTTTATTGATTTGTTTGGTTCTTACAAACAATCAAGCTTCACTGAGTGTAGGGTACAAAATACCAGTATGGATTTTGGTGTGGTTTTTTTCATTACAGTGACACAAAAGGAATAGATAGCATGTGGGTTTTCAGAGAATCTAATTCCAGGCTGGTTACTATGGACTGCCTCTTAGCAATAAAATGGTGGTAATACTTTGCTAAAATAGTTGGGCTGGGGAGAGTACTGCTGGCCAGTCTGTCTCTACTGATAGAGAAGAAATGAAAAGACCATTACCTGACTGCCCACAAACTGTGCCTCAGCCAGAGGTAACCCCTTGTGCTCTAATTCACAGATACATGGGAGAATGAAGAATCAGAAGTGGAACAAGACATTACCAAGAAGTTAGTGGTCAGTTACAGGAATCGATTGTTCATCCCTTTTGAGGGCCAGTTCAACGTGTAATGGGAAAAGAAGGATTTATTCTCAACAGAACAGAAGGGTTCAGGTTATTAATCAGTTTTCAGGCTGTACAGCCCCAACAAAAGTATCATAAAGAATTTTTATTAATGCAAATGATGTTGACTTATTAAGTGAAAATTTAGTCTTTGGTGTTAACTTTCTTCAAAAATACAGGAAATTCTGCAAACAGGTGCAATGGCCTGCTTTAATTCTCCACAGAAGACTGTAAAGAATTATGGCAGTGAGGTATTTTTAGTCAGAGAGTTATAATTTTCTCCACTGGAAGATTTATACAAATGACACAGTTCCTCTGTAAAGATAACATGGTCTTTGCTGTAACTGACCAACAGAAGAATCAGTGTGATAATGTGGTTGTGATTGCGGGTCATCCTCTACTGTACATGATACGTGCAGGTAGTAGAAGGAAACACAAACTCTCGCTAACGTTTGCTTGCGATTTTCCTTCTGAGCCTGGTTTTCTCTCCCATTCATGCCACTGTTAGATAACAGGGTACCAAATACGTGAGCTGTTTGCCAATGCAGAGCAGCAGCCTGCCTGCATTCTACTTCATTCTCTTTTCCTTCTTAATTTGTCAACTTCAGAGCCTCGTTAAATATCACGGGTATTAAAGGCCAAATGGCAAATCATCTTTTACCTGCATATTTTGCATCACAGCATGAGTTACCGTTTAAGGGTGCCAGGACCATTTTGAAAGGTGGAGTATGTAATGATGTCAAATGTTTGGGATTATTCAATCGGTTTGACATTCATATGTGCATTTGGGGATTTGTCTGCTCATAGCACAAGTAGGAAAATGGGCTATATAAGCTACTTCCAGGAAATGTCTTTTTAGAGATTCTTCATGGGAAACCCTTTTAATGGATCTGGCAGTTCCTGTTCCATCGGCCACTTGTGCTGTATTTTTACTGTCTTACTATAGAGTATAAAAGGGAATCGATTATAAAGACAATTTGAGTCTGTTAAGAATCTTGAGGGAATCTATTATTTGGATATATACTTTACTGTTACAGAATGAAAAGTGATTCCTTTTACCCAGATAACTACTGAGTGCTTTATAATTAATTACATTAAAATATATTCTTGCTGTTTTCAGACTTTAGCCAACTGTTGTACAATTTTATTTATGGCGATTACTTAGAGTGTTCATTTTTATTTGGAAGTATGGGAGGACTTTTTGGATGAAATGTGTGATTCCTGAAAAAGAAGGCACTAAATACCAGAAATTTTATATTAAACCTCGCAAACTGCTTTATAACACAGCTTGCACTTCTACTCTGCCCTGTAGCTGTTCCCTTTCAAACTCTTGAGTTTCATGAGATTTTTTTGTGAGTTTTCTAGATAATTCTTTATTGTAAATACCACTACTGCGTGAAGGACCAGGTGGCTCTATGGAGTCACTTAGAAAATAGATGAAAGGAGGTTTTATTGCTGTATTTATCAAGTAAGTAATAATCATGAGATCATGTTAGCCTGGGTTTAATCTCAGATCCGTGAACTGTTTAATATGCTGAGTGGTTAGACCCTAAATTATGTGTTTTGATAGAATAGCCTGTTGGAAGAAGAGAGGATTGGGCTGGTTTTGAGAGTGATCTTCTAAGGGCTTTCTCCACCCTCCTTTGCTCGTAAACCTCCTTGAAAGAAAGTTGGCATGTGCCTCTTGTTTGTATTGATTCAGCACCATGTCATATGAACCTACAGGAAAGCCTTTTGATAAATGCTGGTTACTGCAGGTGCTACCATGGTATCGGCCCACAAAGTGGGGCAGAAACCGGCACAGAAGATCAAAGTGTAAAACAGACTCTTCCTGTTTTTGGATGCTGGTGATAAATCCTCGGCAGGTAGTGTAATCTTTCATACCAGCCCAAATATGCTGAAAACACATTTCACAATTTCCCTCTAAAAATTCCCTAATTTCCACCTCAAACCTTTTCCTAATCCTTTGTCAGTTGCTCAGGTAGTGCCAAGCTGAAAATAATGGTGACAACTTCAAACATTTAACAAGGAGTTAATGAAGGTGAAGGCCCTGCATGTCCAGCTTGTGTCTGTGTGACAAACCAGATGAGATGTAGGGAGGTAACCAGGATCCTGCCTGTCTTTTTGGACTTATGTCAAGTATTTGTGCAGTTACTTTGGGGCAAGAACAAAAGCTATGAACTCTAATTTAAAGTATATGAATAGTCACACTGAATAAATGAGTCCAAATCCATCCTATTCTTAAATAACATATTCTATTTAAGTAAGCCCTGCTGGACTAGGACCTTGGAGATGAAGCAAGTGCTTTCAAGATGTACTCTACCGTTCACACCACACTGCTCTGCAGCCATGTGGCACAGAAATTGCTTGTTCCGTTTTGATTCTATGGCTTGTAGGAACCAGAATTTGCTTGTTATTTTGGAATTTGGTGGCAGGGAAGAGGTGCATGCTCTTCTTTGCCTCTGTACGTGCTGCAATGTTTGCATTTCCACTGTCATCTGGTCAGGTCCAGGTTTGTTTTGTTGATTACAGAAAATGAGATCAGCGGCTTCACAACAAAGTGTGGTCATATATAATTAGTCCTGTATTTTTCTGACTTTTAGAGAGAGAATTGCCTTTCCAAGACTTAAGTGGAAACAGATAGATCTGTCTCTTAGACCCTTTATGATTTCAATGTAAACATGCACATGTTGCAGAGCTTAACGTAGACTGAAAGTAAGCAGGATCTGTGCTGTGACCTGGGATGAGAAGCCCAGTGCGAGAATGTTTCTGGCACAGTGGTTTCAGTACAATGACTTTAAGAGCTCTCGTTGGTCACAGCTGGCATGGGAGATTTTGTGGCCTGATTTTGGTAATACCTAGAACCCTCCAGAGCAGTCTCAAACCTGTTCTAACTTATGTTGGTGGGATGACTTGGCACACAGGGACTACGGAGCAAAACAGTTGCTGAAAAATCTGCTACCTTCAAATATGCTTCTCTACTGAAAGGAGCTGTGTGTTTCTGGGGTCCAGCCAAAAATCAGAGCTAAGAACATCAGATCAGTACAAGTACAAGGTCTCTTGCCACACCCCTTGGATAGATAAGGGAAATACAGAGAGTTAACACTGTTGTTTTTCTTGGCTAAGCCTCAGAAACAGAGGATTTAAATGAAGTTAATGCTAACTTTTACACACCATCCAATCTCTGAGGCTTAGCTTTGGATTTCAGAAGAATGGTCATTTCTGTCCTACACTTTTCCCTGGTGTGAGGCTTTCCTTTTGGTAAGTGAATAGCCTAATTCTGCTTGACCCCAGCAGAAATTTTACTTGAGAGGTTAAGCAGGCATAGTTATCCTCTTGAAAGTTAAAATACTTTCATTCGGTTTGCATATTTAAGAGGAAAGCAGCCATTTCATTTCTCAGAAAGACATTAAGTGGTGTTTTCCCTTGGATTCCTGTGTGCTTAGGAGGGTTGCTCGCAGTGTGCTTTCCAAACATGTTTGAAATAGAAGGGATGAGAAGGGCTTTTGAGCTGCATGCACTCTTGTCCTTAAGAACTAAAATAATAATAAATGTCTGATTCTGAAATCTCATACAAGTAGTTGTGGTTTACATAAGCAAACCTACTGAGACAAAATGCTTTATGAGAGCCACTGGAAAGCAAGTGGCTTAAGGATTTAAGTAGAAACCAGACAAAATTATTGTTAGGAGACTTATTTAGTAGCATACAGTAACAGGACAGAACTGCAAAAATGAATGCCTGTATAAATATGTACAAAGTCAATCATATTCAGACCTTTCACACTAGTGCCCTGACTCTTGTGTTGCTCGGCAGCCACAGATCCCCGTTAAGGATTACATTGTCACTAGCAAAAAACCAGTCCTCCAAATCTTGAATTGCTGACCTTGACTCTGGTATTATTATTTGCTACTTAGAAAATAAGTAATAAACTCTCCCTTCTGAGATGATCTGCCATGCAAACTGACAAGCTCCTCCCCAAGGCCCAAAGAGTGCAAATTGATATGAAGATGTAATGTAGCAGGTCAAACAAACATGAGGTCAGCTCCATGCCCTAAGTCAATAAGGTTTCATTTACTGGCTGACACAGGTCTTACAACCGTCTCTGAGATCACCCAGCATCACTCACTGTTTTATATATGCCGGAATAAACCAAAAAAAAATGCATTCTATCCCTGTTGTGTCTAGTTATAATGATGGAGAATGTCTCCAGCTGACCAAGGTGTCCTCATTAATGATTGTTCTATATTTAGCCATTGCAGAGACCATGTGCCCCCAGTTTAATCAAAGACCTGGTAGTCATGGTAACGACACAGAGCATCTGGATGTATACGATTTGCCAAACACTGTAATAAAGTGCAAGATGAAAAGAACACACAACAGCATTAGGTGAATTAATGTATTGTTCTTTCCTATTACAGATTTTGAAGTGTTTAGAAGAGCTCCCTAGCCATAAATGCTAGATTGTTTTTGCAGGAAAAGAGCCCTATTAACACAGGTGACAATTACTAATCTCTTTTTTGTTTGTTTTATTTCTTAATTTTGTTTTGCAGGTGTATCAACATTCATATACGGCGTATTATGTCCTCAGCAAAATACCTCATGGGTAAGCAATTTTTCAATGTCTTCATTTTAAAACTCAGCCATTAAGAATGCCGTGAAATAACGTGTATTGTGACAAATGGTTTCAGCTGCAGCAGCCGCTGAGCTGTGTGTTGTACAAAAGATGACATAGTCTGGAAACAGAAGTACTCGGCTTCCCTGGAGAGTCAGACTACATGAATTTCATATTCCAGTTTTCAAGGTTTTGGCTAGACTATATATGTGTTGGCATCTGGCGGAGAGCTGCGGTTGGCCACTCACCAGAGAGCACTGTCAGAGGATCTATCTAGAGTTGTTTAGTCCCTTAAATGTGGTCAGAACTCAGGCATCGCCCTTTATTTTTTGGGTCTCTGTGCAGATTTCCTTGACACAAATGCTCCCTCTAGCATCCCATCTGAAGGCAGATAGACCAGTAGTCTGCTCCCAGGATCCCCATGCTGCTTAGTTACACGCACTCACAATTATACTGAAGTTTATCTTTTCAGAGCATGAGCTACGTGCAGACAACAAGAGTGTCACATAGGCTTTACACAGAATTTCTAAACCTAGTGAAAGCATATTGCTTTACCTGAAGCACGTAGCATGAAAGATTATATATCATTATAAGTAATAAACTTCCATCACACAATGCCTCTTCATTTAGGTCCCCCCATCTCCTGGACCTGAAGTAGGCTCAGTGTTTAACTTAGGCATTGATTAGCTTAAGAGGATCCTTGAGCTTTGATTAGCCGCAGATTTTTTAATCCCCCTTCTCAGCTTTGTCTTTCTGATGCTGCAGGTAACTTGCAGCTCCAGCTCCATCATGCTGCAGTTCACCTCACCTGTCTTGTTTCTCTAGAGTTCAGCCCATAGTTTCTACTTTTTTTTCCTCTTAAAAGATACGTGTTTTTTTAATATAATTTAAGGACTGATCCAACTGGTCAGGAATGGAACACCACCACGCCAACAAGACATATGTAGCCTTATGATGATACATCGTTTTTCAGAATGACATTTCCATAGCACCAATGGCAATGCATACATTGCACAGCAAAATTCCTCAAATTATTGTCAATAAATGCAAAGATAAAAGCCAGGAAGCTGAGGCCAGGTTGTGTGTTTTAAGTATCATATTGGTGATAGCTGTGTGGGAGTGGTAAAAGGGGACAATATAGTTGTGCTCTGCCATTTCTGTAGAACATTGTACATGAATCTGTCATAAACTATGTATTTTCAGTATTCATAATGCGTCTTCACTAGGTTGTTATTTCTATACATAATGGCAAAACAGGTAGTAGATTCTTTGGATCCTTGCAATAGCTGGCAAAACCTGCAAAGTTTTGAAAAATAATGATCACAGGATCATCGGATAAGTCAGGTTGGAAAGGATCTTGCCAGGTCCAACCTCCTACTCAAAGCAGTTTGCTCAGGGCTTTGTCCCATTGGGTTTTGAAAACTTGCGGGGATGGGAACTGCACAGCCTCACTGGGCAACTCATCCCATTGCCTGACTGTACTCATGGGGAGAAAGTTTCTCCTTATATCCAGACTGAACCTTTCCTTTCAGTTTATATCCACTCTTTCACACCCATCCCACCATATTAAATGTATTACTGTGGCTCTGACTTAGGAAAACACTGGTGCAGGTCCTAAAGTCCTGTTGATTTCTGCACCCCTGGACCGAATGCCTGTCCCTGAGAGAAGGCAGGATCCTGGCCATGCCAGCGTGCTCACTGTTTCCTACCGCTTTTTGTAGGCATCTCCCACTATGCAGGCAGCGCTACAGGCTTGGTGAGGAGTGGCTGGAGAGCTGCCTGGCAGAAAAGGATCTGGGGGTCCTGGTGGACAGTTGGCTGAACATGAGCCAGCAGTGTGCCCAGGTGGCCAAGAAGGCCAATGACATCTTGGCCTGTGTCAGGAATAGTGTGGCCAGCAGGAGCAGGGAAGTGATTGTGCCCCTGTACTCAGCACTGGTGAGGCTGCAGCTTGTGTACTGTGTTCAGTTTTGGGCACCGCAGTATTGGAGAGACATTGAAGTGCTGGAGAGTGTCCAGAGAAGGGCAACGAAGCTGGTGAGGGGTCTGGAGAACAGGTCTTATGAGGAGCAGCTGAGGGAGTTGGGATTGTTTAGCCTGGAGAAGAGAAGGTTGAGGGGAGACCTTATCGCTCTCTACAACTCCCTGAAAGGAGGTTGTAGTGAGGTGGGGGTCAATCTCTTCTCCCAAGTAACAAGCGACAGGACAAGGGGAAATGGCCTCAAGTTGTGCCAGGGGAGGTTTAGGTTGGATATTAGGAAAAACTTCTTTACCGAAAGGGTTATCAGGCATTGGAACAGGCTGCCCAGGGAGGTGGTGGAATCGCTGTCCCTGGAGGTATTTAAAAGACGGGTAGACGTGGTGCTGAAGGACATGGTTTAGGGGTGGTTTTGGCATAGGTTTATGGTTGGACTCGATGATCTTGAAGGTCTCTTCCAACCCAAGTGATTCTATGATTCTATGCCCATGTGTGGTGGATGAGCAGCCTTCCCATTGGGCAGTCCTCAGGGAACCTCACTGTTTAACACAGGATGATATTTTAAAGGCAAAAGTCCTTAAAGTCAGACATTACAACACTTAAATTTTTGAAGCCCATGCCCTCTTTCCAATCCAGCTTCTTTGGTACAGTAACCGGTGGGTTTAACAATAGAGAAGTACAGATCCTATGGCAAGATATAAACACATTTCTCAGAATTTTTTCCCCCTAAAAGTAATAGTTGCATTCAGGGTGTTCCTCAAGGATTTGGCTCAGCACACTTGTGCACACAATTTAAAAAAATAAACTAAAAAAACCAAAAAAACAAAAAAACCCTAAACAAAACCCCTGAAATAACTTTCTTTGGTTTCTACCTAGAAACAATTTTTTGCACAAAAATCTGTACTAGAGACACACATGTTCTAAAACTCGGGAGCCCTGGAGCTTGTGAAGCCTGCTTACCTACAGCTTTTATCTTGTGATTGGCTGACCACAAAAAATCTTGAGATGGAGGTTATGTTGTTTCCATGTACAGTTGGAACATGGGAATTACCATGTTCCATGGGAATCACCATCATCTGTGTCAAAGCTCTAGTGTCCCAGTGTGACATGTTCCAGACTTCTTCAGTTTCTTTCCTTCCCTACCTCAGTCTGCTCTTCGTTTTTTGCTTTTCCGTATTTTTTTTTCCCCCCAGGAACTTACTGAACTTATTTAATTTTTGAAAACTCCATCTTTCTGGAAATATATCTGAAATTAGCTTGTGGGCTGAAAAGGTGTTGAACAACAGGATGAACACACAGCATGAGCACATAAGCTTTATATCTGCAATAAACCTGGCTAAGAGCAAAAGCATTTGACTGACAGAACAGTTCTAATCCAGACAAAACAAAAGTGGAAAAATAGAAGTATCGTGAATATTATGCATCAAAAAATGCTAAAAATTAACACCACAGGAGTCCAGGCAGTTTTCTGCTACTGCATGACCTTTCTTCATCCATGGAAAGCAGCTTCTTGCTTCCCCCAGCTTCAATGATACTGCACGCTCAATGATATTGCAGTGTTTCACCTTGTGTTTGGTTGAGCAGGGAGCTGGAGGGATGGTTCCAGAGGAGAAGTATCCAGTATAAAGGGAAGATCTGGAAAGTGAGAGGGTGCCGGAAGGCATGCAAGTGTGTCAAACATTGGTGTCCCCACAGCATGATGCGGTGAGGGATCAGGCAACCACTGGCAGGAGGAGGGCTGGAAGGATTGCTGCATTTTGTGTTGGTACAGGTAGGGTTTACAAAGTGGTTGGGGCTGTAGGTACGTATACAGGCATTGCAAACTCTATCATACAGTAACGATTGCATCCATCTTTCAGGGATCATAGTGCATTCGAATGGTGGAAAGAGCAGCATATTACCATTTCCCTGGAACAGGGACATTTGTCATTCTTTTGGTGTTCTGTGTGTATTTTAGGGTGGTGCATGAACAGAGAGACGAGGTGTAGCAGGTGAACATGATGTAGAGGTAATGAAATACATCAACAGAAAGTAGAGCCTCTGTTGGATAAAGGGGTAAAAATCTCTTCACTGCGTGTTTCACATTTAACACAGGGATATTGCTGTAATGGACGTGTGTGGATGAAGATTGTTGAGGGCAGGACCAAGTGCACAGACGCGACACAAAGTTCAGTTCAGTTTGACATTCCAGATCCTTTGGTGATGACAAAATTTGCAAGCCACAGGCAGCATCCTTGCCCTCCACCTGACGACAAGTGACAGAAGCCTTTGGCACTGAGCAGCAACCCGTTTGCCATTTCTACAGACTGTTTTCATGCATTATTCCTCTTCTGCAAGTAGCCACCAGCTTTATGTCCCATCGGTGTGCGCCAGTGGTCCCTTGGCGTGCCTCCAAATCGGCAGCCGAGGCAGCGACTGCTGGTGAATAAACCCACTCCCCTCCACAATATCCCTCCTGCTCATGGACACTCACTCGTGGAGACAGGCTAACTAATAAGGAAGCCCATTAATCTAATCTGTGCCATTACTTTTTAAATAACGTGACATTAATCTGCCAGCATAAAGTGCTTTTTAAAGGGAAATTTCTAATTATTTTTTGCTGTGTTCTGCAGACTGTCCAGGTTCAGGCTGTGTCTGAAGTGAAAAGAGGGTCATACCAGAGTTTTCCAGATTTCATTCTGGGCTCTCTATAAGTTTGACAAGCCAATTTGGGCACATGCTTAGCACATAAGCTAACAAATGGTATTTTATACAGGGTGCAGGACTGCAGCATTTTTCCATGAGAGCTGTTGTGGAAGTAAACTCCCTACATAAGGAGGAGTAGCACAATTTGACTCTTCATAGGACAAGTACTATATGCTAATGATGTAGACTCAAAGGATGTTATTTAACATGAAAATGAGCCTGAGATAGAAGAAAGAGTAAATATCCCTGCAGGGACCCTGCACAGATTTAATTTCTCCTTTTTTGTTATTTCAACCTTCTCACAGCCTCTCGGTAAACTCCTACTGGTAGAAACCCCTACTGGTTTTGCCACATTTGCCTTCTGTTTTCAATGGCCCATGGTTTACAGTTTTCACAGGAGGAGACGGCTAAGATCCACAGTTCTCATTTTCTTGGGCTGAGGAGTGTAGGGAGGTTATGTTCAGTTCAGCTTTCCATCACCCATTTTTCTCTTCCTGTTCTCCCAAAAATGAGATGCTGGTGCTGGGTGCCATCTAGTGGAAAAAGCCCCTGTGCTTGCTGCTCATGGTCCCTGGTATGAACATCTCAGTACGGTCCCATCTGCTTTCATCTGAACGGTGCTCCTTTTCAGATATATCTGCCGATAACTGCTTGCAGCTGTCTGCATTATAAATATTTTTGCAAAGCTCCTCTCGTAACCCCACAGTTGCACTCGCTGCATTGTAGTTGCCAGCTAGTTGTAATTTATACATGCTGCGATAGCTAGTTGTAATTTACAGGTCTAGATGTGGAACAGGGAGCTCCCGTGCAAAGGGCTGGGAAAAAAGTGGAACACAAATACCATATACAGTTATTTCCTAATATTATTTTTCCTAACTTTGGAAAATAAAACTTTAGCAATGTGATGTAGGCAGCAACCTACTTAGGAAATCCAGCCACCAAAAATTGTTTTCTTTTGTGGGTTTTAATAATGTTGTCCCTGCTGAGTCTGATATGGATGATCCTAGTCACTCACATCCTTCACTGAAATAAAAGAAAAAGGTTAGTTTTTTCAGGATTTTCATGATCAGGCCCTGACTGACCAGAGTGTTCCCCTAACCTTGTTGCAGGTTTTCCCTCACCAGTGTGAAGGTCATTTTGCACCACTGTGTACTGCTGGATCACTGATTTGATCTGGCACTGCAGGTCCTAAGCAAGAGCTAATTTTGGATTGATATCCAAGGGGGTACCTCTATCTTTAACTTTTTGCTGTGGGCAGTGTGTTACACTGTTTTACAGTTCTGTGTTGTGTTCGCGTTCCCCAAAACAAAGCCCAGCATAAAAAGTACATTTCCTCAGACCTCCTAGCATTCATCCAGCTCTGCATGAGCCGTTTCCCTCTGAGCGCAGTGAAGTGGCAGGGATTAGTGCTGAGCCCCTCAGAGGAGCTCTCAGCATGGTGGTAGCACATCCAGCTGGGGTATGTCAACGGGAGCTTCCAAATATGCTTATAGGGATCAGTAGGAAAATCAGCAGTTATTCCCACTCCTCATTGGTTTTGTGTACGGGAAGGAGGGAATTGTACACCGTTACTCCCATGCAGAATCCATACTTCTTCCCAAATCTATAGGGTATAGTCAGAGGAACACGATAAGTAGATCACAGGAATAATCACGGAGCTTAGTTCAGCTATTCCGACCTACACTGGCAAGCATTTGTTAAATACCATCTGCATCCCACACACTGAACTCCCAGTAACTTCAAGAGAAGTCCCATGAGTGGAGTGACTGCACTGGATATCCACAGAAGTGATAACAGGAGGAGGAACTGAGTCCGGGCTTCACTGTGAGTAAATTTTTCAAAGTGATGTCTGTAGATCTCTCTGCAGAGCTCTCACTAATGTTCCTGTCCCCTTCTTTGATGCAAGCTACTGGCAGAAAAGAGGTTAAAGTTAATTAAAGAAAACTTAATCAGATTTTTACATGCCCTATTGTATAATATTTTGAAAGACAACAAGGTTTTCCTTGCACATGCCCCCTTTTCTATGTTCACAGTAAAAGGCAAATGTGTTTCATTATTTAAAATTATGGTTAAAAAAACTTCAGGGAACTGGCTCTGCTGCAGACATCCGTCCATTTGACCAAGACTCTTCTATTTTATTTTTCTCTGGCCTGTTATGCCCCTTCTTTGTAGCCTTAAAGAAACTTCCCATGCCTCAGTGTCCCCATCTGCAAAGCAAGGAGAGAAACATCGCTTACCCAACAGAGGTGATATGTGATAATTACTGCAGAGAGTGCTGCACAATTTCAGTCTTTAACATTTATAAACTTGTACTAGAGCCCACATTTTATTTTAAGAGGAAAAAGTACTGTAATTAATAGAGTCTGTTTTCAGATAATTAAATTTTACTTAGAGGAGCTGAATATTTTCCCCCAACAATGATCTATAGAGGTTGAAATAAACCCTTATAAAAAGGTATGTAAAACCAAATAATGGTCTGAAATTTGTTTAATAAGTAGAAAAATGTATTCTGCAGTTCATGAAGAATCTGCTATTGCTACTTCCCTCTCCTCCCTCTTTACCAATTATCATTCCATAGTTTTTATCGTCTTTTTAAAATAGTTCATATAGTTAATTAAGTCACCTCTGCTGCATAGTGTGGTGGCTTTTATGCCAGACTGTAAATAACAACATCCTGGTCATATGATACACTTTTTCAGTTGTATTTTGACAACAGAAGACTGGCCCTTGGAATAGTTAAGCTTGGTAGCTTGATTGTGGAGCCTGACCTTAAATCGTCTGAAGTGGACAGGAATCTTTCCATTGATTTTACTGGCATTTGGCTCAAGCCCTGACAGAGCTGTTGGGCTTCTTGCTTTTTATAATCATCTGAATTAAACCCTCGGTAAATCACTGGAATAGCAGTTAAATCATATAGCATCTTACTGCTTGCAAATACATTTTGTACCTCTCTAAAAAGAAAGACCCAGCGTTTTGTTAAGCAAAGCTGTTATTTGAGCATCACTCAGTTCCAAGCAGCGGCAGGCTGGAAGCAGCTCAGCCTCCAGAGGCAGCTCAGGCAGGACCCTTGGCTGTACCGGTGGGAGGAAATCCACTTCAGCAGCTCAACACCATATCATTTCCCCAGGGGATTTGCCATTTTCTCGCCCATATTGGTCACTGCACAGCATTTTTAATGTGAAATGTTCCTTTCCTGTGTAGGCAAAGCCATTCTCACCATATGCTTCTCTCTTCCAAAGTCAGTTGTGATGTGGGTGGACACCTTAGAAACCATGTGTAGCGATAATAATAATGAATAGTCCCCTGATGGGAGGATTTGATATTAAGAATTAGAGTAATGACTGCTGAGATTTTAAAAAAAAAAAAAAATCTTGGGTAATTAATGGTTAGATACAGATGTTAGCAGTTTAGCAGAGAAAAGCCCAGCAACCAACCTCCTTGTGTGACAGAAAAGGTCAATAGCTTATGGCTCATCAGGGAAAAAAAAAAAAGAAAGGAGAAAGGTTGGAAGCAAACTCTCCCATAGTGCTTGTCTAAGAGACCACCCCCTGAAATGGAGGCAGGGCTCCAATTAAGTTCTGTTCTTGAATAAAATGTGCTTCACTGGTGAGAAGCTCATCTGGATTTGGAAATGTTTGTGTGTCTCAGTGCGAATGAACCTCCTCCGGTCCCCAGGCTGTGGTCAGCCTCCAAACCGTAGACACTGCCACAGGGTACATGCACATCCCAGCACTGCACACAGCCAAGGTTGAGTTAGTACATGGAGTTTTGACAGAAAAGGGAAATAAAGGTGGATGAAAGAGAATGTATAAAATGATGGTGCAGAGCGCTGAACAGGCAACTAACTACAGCCCATACAATTGCTGTTCCCATTCATCACCTTCCCAGAAATAAAATTGTTCTGTAGGTGGATTTTCATAGCGGGGATTGGGATTTTTTGTTTGTATTTTTGTCCTAATGTTCAAGGTCCTGGGGGAGTATTCCACTAAAACAGGAGTAAGAAACATGCATTTCCCCAGGGAAGCATTTTTACTCTGCTGCTGTGGGGCTGTGGAGATGCCCTGCGGCCCAGGACTTGGTTATTTGTTGCTGTGGTTGGGTGATAAACTCTTTCAGCCTACTTAAACTGTCAGCGTGTTTTTGTTTGATGACACAGCACAAAGAATGTGCACTGCATGTTACAAAACACAGATCCATTTCTTTGTAGGCTCCTGAAAAATCTAGTTTTGAGGGCCCAAACCTGCAAGACCACGGGCATTTCCTGACTGTCCTGGGGTTTAATGATCAGGTTATATGGTGAGGGCTATATAGGGACCGGTGTCCAGTCACTGAGGACCATATGGTGATCTGTGCACCACCTCTGAGGAGTATATAGCAGTCTGTGCCATAGCACTTGTGTGCTGCAGCAGTGTCCTGGGGCTCCCTTTCTTCCTTGCTACCTGGTTCTGTCACCAGTTCACAGGTAGGCACTAACCAAACTTAATAGGCTGACAAGCTCAAAATAGGGATCTTGCCCCCCTTGGGAGCTCAGAACATATAGAGAAGTGAATGGTGAAATTCAGGAAATTCAAGAAATGTAAGAAAGGAGCTTTGGGTGGAGAAATGATGCTGCAGCCAGGGCTTTCCTTGATAAAATAACCACTGAGAAAGTCTCTTTGTGGCAAAGGTGGTATAATCCCCACTGACAGCCCAGACTGTGTCACACCAGCCCTGATGTCTCTTCCCCCCATACCCTAACCCTCCATTTATTGAATGCTCCGCTACAAATTTGAGGAGATAAGACAGGAATAGAAAAGATTCTCGTGTCACACACAAGAAGGGGACAGAGGAATGAAAGGACATTCCATATGTAGAGTTGTGAAGGCAAAAGTTACACCCCATTTCAAATGTGAGCATTTCCTTTTGCATGTGTACTTGGGGTTTATACATCTGGGTTATGGGGCAGAACTATAGAGCTAGAGTGGTATTTTATGACTTTAAGGAGAGTATTTTAAACCCCACTTTTAAACTGTATCTGAAATCAGGCTAATTGTGGTATTGCTTAAAAGTGATCATATCACTGTTGATAAGAAATGGAAATAATGGGTCTACTAAGTGTATGCCTTTTTCATTTTAACTGATGAGGACATGATCTATGTGGGGAGAGGCTGTTTAGAAGAGTATTGTGTTTCAGTATTCCTGAGAACGTATGCACAAACATCCGAGATCTCCTTATCCTGTTGACGTGAGAAGAAATAAGATTTGCTGAAAGACCCTTATTTTTCAAAAAGATATGGCAAATACTGAGTCATTCTGGTTTTTCTTCTGAAACCCAGTAACACAAACTGTTAGATTAGTTTAGAGCACAAGCCCAAAAATCAATCTCTTGCCCCAATTAAAACTGTGAGCCAGTGTCCAGTGAAGTCATATTGTAACGAGCCCCTTCTGCTGGCTCCAGTAGTGAGGAGATCACAGCTGCATCTCATTTTATGTACTAATAACCCCTTATTGCTCTCTGCAGGCATCACATCATGGTGCTATATTTTTATTAGGGTTGGGAAGTCAGACAAGGTCAGCTGGATGGAAAATGTTAAGGTTGCATCACAAACATTGTTTCCTGGAGGCTGGCAGAGTTGCTCTGACGAACGATGCACTTTCATCCTGGGCTCATTATTGTTGAGATCTTCCCAGTTCATTCTTGAATATCTCAGTGCTTACTAGGTTGTTTCTCTTCAACCTGTATTTTTTTGCCTGTATGTTGGATAGCTGATCTTTGGATAGCTGTGATTCTGACTAGCCTTCCTGATAGTGATAAAATATTTAGATTTACTTTTTTCCACACTTCTGTTGTAGATAAATAGACTTGAAATCCCGATAAATCCAGTGCCTTACCTCATGCCTTGAGTAGCTCTGAGATCAGAGTCGGCTGAGAAACCTCTATAGAGTAAGAACAAATTACACAAGTAAGAGAAAATTACTTTTAAGTGGTTGTGTTTATCACCTGTATGCTATCACCCCTTATTGTCTCTTTAGTGGACAAAATATGACTCCGAGAACAAAAGTTCTTTTAAAAAATGCAGTAAAAATTCAATCTGTCATCTATGATTTAGAGGGGTCACATTAGAAACATGATAATGTCATCATTTTAAAAATAATGCTACCAGTATCTAGGGACCATTTCCACTGTTTGCTTGCTCAGGGAAACACGGAGATTTTGATCAATGGCTTGCAGTCCTCCGGCCTGCATTGTTGTGACTTCTAGCCACGTACCAGTCTCCGGTGCACTTTTAAATCAGTTTTTGTAGACCCTCCACAGGGAGGCAAGCCTGTGCCATCATTTTACATAATTCCCAATAGAAGTTGGCAGCTCCTTTTCTGACAAGTGATTGATTTTAAAGTGGTGTGAGTATAGTGCAAAATTTTGCAGGCCAAGTCCCAAATTCTACACTGATAGATGCTTTACAGCCGCAGGCAGACTATAATCAAAAAGACCTCTTAGCTCATATTGGTGGCTTGAAACTAACTGGATTGCCAAATCGGGGACAAACGTTTGAGATTGCTTTGCTTTTTGTCTTTTATGCTCTAAATCCATAAAATTCATTCCTCTTGGACAAAATGGTTGGTGAGCTCAGTTGTTTTTAAGAACAGCTGAATGATCTGATGTGTATCTGTGTATTTGAAATTAATAAGTTCAAATTGCTTTCCTTACCTCCTTCTACTTTTGTTCACTGAAAAGTGCTGTAAGGAAAATATGTGTACACGTGCATATGTGCATTAAATATGTAACAGCGGACAAGCCTAGATGAATGGAAGAGCCTTCCCCATCTATTTAAGCACTTTTATTAGAATTTCAGGGGGATTCTTTTAGTTGCATCTTCTGACAGTCTGATTTCTTGATTATCTGTTCTGGCAAGTCTTTGATTCCCATTTGTATTATATTTTATTCTGTCTCACTGCAAGTCTCTGCAGGGCTGTGTATCTCCTGGGAAGCAATTGTCTTAATGTCACCTGTCTCCTCTTCTCCTTGGTGAATGCTGAAGTAAACAAGTCATTTAATTGTTTAAGAATGCATTTTTGCTTCTCAAGAAGTGGTATACCTTCTTGGAAATCTTCTCCAAGTCCTTACCTATGGTTCTTGGTACATTTATGAACACATATGTTTTACATGCTTTTACTTCTTTTTGCAAATTTTCTCAAGTGCACTTTTTTTCTCCTCATACATCAAAAACTCTTAAATACTATGAAGTTTCCAGTTCATAGTTTCATAATCCCTTCAAGATCTATTCTCTACATGGTGATTTATGTCTCTTTTTTCTTTGCTTCTTTCTAAGGAAGAAGAAATCTGTCTAAGCTGCTGTCTGATTTTACGCTATTAGAAGTAGATGTAAAGATACCAAGTTCTCGTGCTGACACAGATAGTTTAGATGTAGATATATATATATGTATTTTTTTTTATAGTTAACCACAAAAAAAGCTTAAAGTACTGTGAGCTGAAATGCTTAGGGCTGTTGTCTTTCAAAATATCCAGCACTGACTCGATGCAAATAACGAGGGGATATTTTTGCCTTCCCCACACTTTTTTTGACTGTCTTTATTTCTTCAACCTCTTTCCTTATACTACTGAAATGTTAATATCCTTTCTATATTTTCCAGAATTACGGCATAGTTAAGCAAGGGGATTCAATGTTTTTCTTAGGAACTCATTGCATCTCTTGTAAATGCTTTTGGTTATTTATTTAGAAGACAGACATGTCAGACCAGCCTTTGGTGCAAATTGTTGCATTTTTGCTCACATTGGCAGCACGTGCAAAGAATTTCCGTACAAATCTTATTGTTCTGTATTTAAAATTAAAATTTATTAAAACAGACCCTAGAAGAACAGCTTATACCATACCCCAGACTTTGACTGCTCTTTTCAGTTTCAGACTTTTTCAGTCTGTCATTGTAAAATATTCATCTTGAAGGATTTTTGAAGTAAAATGAGCCTATCCTTCAATTACAGTGGAAAATTTCTATTGTTTTTTAAGTTGCTTTTGAAGAATGTAATATAGAACAGTTTGTCATGTTTGTGCTCAAGGGGAGACTTGGTGCCGTGAAGTCTCTGCAGGAAATTGGTCTTTAGAACTGGAGAAAATGTCAGAAGGGGGAACACATAGATGTAAAAATTTCAGCAAAAACAACACAATCTCTTTAAAACTAGTTCCTCATTAACCACCATATTTTTTAAAGTAAAAACCAGGCAAACTGATATGATTGGTTTATTTTATTCTACATATATCTTCTGAGCTAAATTATGAGCAAAAATGTTTTGGCAGACAGCAGGCTAATTGCACTCAAGGATTTTCCTTATTTGGAAATTTTGAGGGGAGACTTTTTGGCAGAAATCTTCATCTAAATGAGCAAATGTCTCAATTTACTACTTCCATAATGTTTTGTAGACATTGGGCTGAAATCACGCCTGTGTCTGGAGCAATTTAACAACATCAGCTCCAGACAATGTCGTGTTAGCATGGAAGAGTTTATATAGCACCTGCTCCATTTTCTGTCTGGCCTAAACCAACATTATTATTCCCTTCCTTCCTGGGCTTTAAAATCAATCATTTTAAGAGATGAAAGAAATACAACAACTCTTTAATGAGGCCTTGCCATTTCTTTGGCTGGAAATGAAGATTTAAGTTCTTTTCTGTAAGGTGAAAGCAGGGAAACTAGTGAAAACAGTGTGAGGGTGCAGTGAAGCTAGTTTTTTCATGCAAACCAATAGCCGGAGATATACAGGCTGCCTTCAGAATAGCCCATTTCCAAGCCAGCATCCTGTACAAATGAGCTCACAAGGGGAAGGCTCAGACCCAGCCAAGGCCTAATTATGAGGGTCTGTGAGGAACACTGGCACTTTGAAGAGGCTGAGGTGACCCATAATACTGATTGATTCAAGAAAAAAATACAGAATTTGAAGCAGGCCGCGTTGAAGGAGAAGCAAGGGTGTAGCTATGGAGGACTACAGCATATCAGCAATAATATACCTCCCAGAAGGAGTTGACCAGCATGAGATCCCATTTGTGCAGCACTTGGAAAATGGACAAGTGCTCCTGGGGTATTTTTTACCAAGAGGAACTAAAGATCCAGAATAGTATGAGATAATCTGAAACTTGTTCGATAGCTGCTCTCCAAACGTGTTTTTGAGTTTGAGGATCACAAAGAGCTTTCCTGGAGAAGGTTGTAGCCATCCCACCTGGAGATGATGTGTGTACAATTCCTTCTCCTCCCTCTGTAGGTGATATAATGCGTTTGTAATGGGGTCGCTTGGGGCTGCCAGGGATGTGTATTCCATGTGTATTCCACCACCGACTGTGCACCCAAGACAGCCTGAATATGTGTGTGGGAATTTGGTCTTCCACAGCAGAGTTCACAAGTTGGTGAACTCCGTTTTCATGCCATGTTCGGGTTTGCTGGCAGCCCAGTCTCCCCTGGCTGCTGCTATACAGCCCATCTCCAGTTCATTCCTGCAGTTTCTCTGAAGCCTGCTAGATCAGGCTTGGCAAGGAGGGATGTCTTCTCAGCTGCCTTTGTCATGGTTTAGGCTGGACTGGCCACTGAGGTGAAACAACAGATGAAGTTTCCTGCAGGTGGGGGAATGAGTTTTGCTACTGTAGGGTACAGGATTCTCCTCAGAAGAGATGAGAAACAAGCCCAAATCCACCAAGAGGAAAATTTCCATCTCTCAGGAGTGTTTTTGGGGGGCAACTAGGATCTTAGACTGCTTTCATAGCCCATGGTAGAAAAGAATAACTCAGAACATAAAGATGGATGCCTAGCTACCCCCTGTCTTCAGTGGTCTACATCACAACCTGGACAGGCATAATGTTACGTGCTGAATATGGAAGCAGTTTATGGTAACTAGGTTGGTAAATCAGGGGCCTCCAGACAACATGCAATTCTATCAGTCAGCCTTTCTATCCCCATATTTATCAAAAGGTTTCAAGGAAAACAAACAAGATTTTTCTACAAAAGAAATTTCTCAGCCATTCTGAACAACTTCAGAAGGAACTCAGGAGATGCAGCTCTATTTTTCCTCAGCCATATCAGAGAAAGGGAAGATGACTTTGGTTTTCAGTCTGCAGCAGAGCTCTTTACTGGTAGACCAAATGGAGGGCTTTTCCTTCTGCTTTATCAGCTACCAAAGCTGGTTTATGCAGCATCTCTCTTTGCATTAGAGTTTTACTCTTCTAAAAGATGATGCAGGGAGCAAAACTGACAGGACTTGTCTGGGCTCTGGTCTGAATTGTTGGCTGCAATTGGTATGTCTGTCCCTTAGCTCCACCTGTGTTATCTGAAGCATTACAGGTTTGAATTCTTACAACTGTATAATCTGTTTGCTTGGGGATATTTTCCCCTCTACTGATAATGTCATGCTCCTCTTCTCACATCGGTAAAAACCCCCAAGAACTAGATAATTCATTTGACAAGTCCTTTTTTTTCTTTTTTTTCTCTCCTAAGAGGTTTTGATTTGATTCACAAGTTTTCTCTCTTCCTGCTGCACTCAGAGGTTACCTCTGTTGAGATAATCAAGATAGCTAACCACAGAGATTGAGTCTTAACAGAAATAGCTGACTGGAAATTTAAGTAGCTAATGCATAAAAGTTTGCAAAGATCCGGAAGAAGTTGTATGAGTATTCTTCTTACTGGAATGGGGATTTTGTGGCTGCTATCAATTGGAGTTCAGTATGACAGTTAGCTGTTCTCTTATACATACCTTACAAAAATAACCTTAGATTACCCAAAAATACACATTCTTGTTAAATATACCTTCTGGGAGTCCTGGTGGACAACAGGATGACCATGAGCCAGCAATGTGCCCTTGTGGCCAACAAGGCCAATGGCATCCTGGGGTGCATCAAGAAGAGTGAGGAAAGCAGGTCGAACCTCTCTCTCTGCCCTGGTGAGGCCGCATCTGGAGCACTGTGTCCAGTTCTGGGCTGCCTGGTTCAAGAAGGACAGGGAACTGCTGGAGAGGGGACAGCGAAGGGCCACAAAGATGATTAGGGGGCTGGAACATCTTTCCTGTGAGGAAAGGCTGAGGGATTTGGGTCTTTTTAGTCTGGAGAAGGGAAGACTAAGGGGGGATCTCATCAATGCTTCTAAATACTTAAAGGGAGGGTGCTGAGAGGAGGGGGCCAGTTTTTCCAGTGGTGCCCAGTGATAGAACAAGAGGTAACGGGCACAAACTTGAATCTAAGAAGTTCCATCTGAACATGAGGAGGAACTTCTTTCCTTTGAGGATGGCAGAGCACTGGAACAGGTTGCCGAGAGACGTGGTGGGGTCTCCAACTCTGGAGACGTTCCAAACCCGCCTGAACGCCATCCTGTGCAACCTGCTGTAGGTGGACCTGCTCTGGCAGGGGGGTTGGACCAGATGATCTCCAGAGGTCCCTTCCAACCCCTAACATTCTGTGATTCTGTGACAACCAAGAGAAGAAAAGATACAATTTTACTCTACCAGCAGCAGTTTTGGAAGACACTTTGCCTATAGACCCAAAAGCTACCTGGGCACCCTGCAGTGTGCTCACACTTGAAGAGTTAGTACCTCAAGAAACCATTCGTGCCCCTCCACATGGATCCTGGCTGCATCAAACCTGTCATCTTGCACACTTTCTTTAATAAGCTCCACAGACCCCTTCCCAAGGGCCTTCCAGACATTATGGGTTATGGTTTATAACCACTGATGCCTTCTAGCAGGAGAGTAGAAGTTGCTGTTCCAACTACAGGAGTTATGGAACAGGGAAACTGTAGTCATTGGTGTTGTTATCTAGGGTCTGCCCTGAATCTAGCCGGCCTTTGAACAGTTCACAGGAAAAGCTGGTTTTCCCACATTGGAAAGACTGCACAAAATCAGTTTCTAAATGTTCCTCTGCCTGCTGTCTTTGGACTTGCTACAACAGCCCCAGTGCAGCAGGAACGTGCAGCCAAGGGAGATCTTGCCCGAAAGGGCAGAGCTGGAGCACAACTGTGGTATAGCACCAGGTCACAAAACAGGCAATAAAGAGAATTCAGTTAGTGTCTAATTATTGCATTCAGTTTTGTTCTGTTTTGAAAATATGGTCTGGAAAACATTGCCTTTAATGAAGGCATAATCTCTGTACAAGAAGAGAAGGCCATTTGCTTAAAGGCTAGGCAGGCTTTGGCTCTTTTCTCTCTGGTTTTGAGTGATGTTAGTGTCAAATTACCTTTTTATTCCCATCTGTAGACCAGTGATGATAATACCCTTACTTCTTAAAGCAGTTTGAGATCTGTTAACGAGACATGCTGAATACAGACTTTATTAGCGTTCTTGTTTGTAGAATATTACTATACAGAGTTATAGCAATGTGACTTCAGAATATGTAATGTAATTATTTGTGCTGAGTATAAATACAGTCAAGGCAGTGCTGTTTGTGCAGTGATAAAATGACATTATGCTGCTCTGACATTTACCAAAAAAGCCTCCTTTTTCTATATTGCGTTTGCTATATCTCACTGATGTTCTGCTACAAGGTGAAGGTAATGGATGAAAGAACAAGAAAAGCATTTTGATTTTATTTTCTAAAAAAAAATTAGATGTTTGGTATTAATAGAAGATTTTCCAGTCAAAGCCAGGCTGCATATCAGTTGTTATACCGTTGCTAAACTTTTCTGCCTTCATGTTCAAAGGAAAATTACTAGGCAGAAAAACCATGGGGTGAAGAAGATGAAATTATATTTTTCTTGTGGCAACATGATTCAAAAATACCATTATTGTTTAGCCTTTGTGGACATCATCAGTGTTGATAAATACAATTACTTTGTGTGCCATCCCTTGACTAAGGCTTAGGCTTAGGCAAGTCAGCAGTGGAATTAATGTGTTTAACTTCATATTAATAAGAAACAGAAATTGTCAGTTAAATACTTGATCTTACCAATGCTTGCTAGTGATGTAGTGCTTACCTTGCAGTAAAAAATTTACTGAAATCTGGCACTAAATATTAGGCGATTCCAGCTGAAAAATACCTTAGGAGGTTGTGGTGGATTTCTAAAACAGGTGTGCACCAGCTTAAATAAGGACATTTCTGAAGCTGAAATCTTATTTTTCTCTTTTTGCAGGGATCCCCAGAATTTGTATCCCCCTGAGGTCAGCAATGCAAAGCTTCAGTATGCTGGTTGGGGTCCAAAAGGGCAACAGCTGGTAAGAGAAAGAACAAGTGTGCAAATGAATTTAGAGACCATGCTGCTATTGTTTGGAAGTAAAGAAAGAATAATTCTTTATGGACTAGTTTCTTGAAACCTGTGCGGTAGCTTCTAGCATCTTTATGGGGATTGTTTTATCATGTAATTTATTTGTAAAATTCCCCAGTATATACATTTACTGCAAAGTAATTGTGTCTAAAAATGCAGAGAAAGAACATTTTACGGAAGCTCTTTGAGAGGATGCACCTGCTTCTCCCAATGCTGGACACAGGACAGATTATAATCATAATAGTATGATTTAGTTAGCATATCGTTGCTTCACAAGGGTGTCTTCAGGCTTGCAAACTTGACACTAGGGATATTTTAATATTAGCAGCCTGTTTGGAGGATGCGTCTTTCTAGAACAGAGTTGCCCTGAATTTGCCCTGTAGTTGTTTGCAAAATAGACAAAAGTACAACTGTATTCTGGAAAGTTTTCAGAGATGGCTCTTAAAAAAAAGACTTGACAGGGATTCATTGTGTTTTATGGAGTCTTTCATACTGCAACAGTCCTGAAATCTCCAGTGTTTTGTCCCTCAGCCACCCAAAGCCATCTTGGATTTGCTTATTTTTCAGAGCACGTATTTCCTGGCCAGATCCCCTGGCTTAGTTTCCTGGTGCAGATCCAATATTAAGGTTTTGCATACTCCAAACACTCTCTTTCAACTGTAACAAGAAAAGAAACAGTGGCAACTTCTTTTTTGATATGGAATTTTTATACCAAGAAATGTGCTTTTAAAGCTCATTATCTGAGAAAATCTGGCATGTGTCTCCTGTCCCCAGTCCTCTCTTGGGGATTTTTTGTCTGTGTCCTTAACTAGATTGTTTTCAGATTTTGTGATTTAAAAAACAGCAGTAGGAGACATTATAATTGCCAGTCTGCAAATCAGGTTGGGGGAAACATAGCAGATACAGGAAAAGGAAAGCCTCTCCTCTGCTCCATTGGGAAAATCAGGTTTGAGAGAGTCATAGACCTCAAATCGGATAGAAGTGGAGATGCAGCAGCCTTTACCTCAATGCAAAGTGACTTTTGAGAAGCTCATTTTATCATTGCACACATGGACATGCCCCACTTTCATCCCCTGACCTGTGCCATCGCAATTCCCTAATCTGCTGTGCAACAGATCGCTGCTGAGCCGTTTGTACCGATTCAGAGACTGGGCTCTGATCGTGACCAGACTCTGGTTTTATATTAATTGGTGAAGACCAATGTGATCTCATCATTGGGCTTCTGGCCAGCTGATGGTAACGTACAATCAGCTGATAATGCATTATGTTCAAAACTAGAGACTACCTTCAGGATGTAGCAAAGAAAGCAAAAGCAGACCAGCAATTTTTTATTTACTGTTCACTAGCTCCTTCTATTTTAAATCTAACAAACTGAGCTTCACAATGTGTAGCGAAAGCTACATCTCCTAATTGAAGGCTCATATTGAGTTGCATTAGTGATTTTCTCCATTTCACAAGTGAATCTTCCTTTCTGTAATATAGTTTTGCTGTGAACTTGTGTGTCTTCAGCACCTTGAGGCACAGCGTGTTATTGATTCACGTTCATGTTAGTTTTACCAAGCTGAATGGGTGCACTTAACTTCCATCTTGGAAAGAAGATTGAACTTTTTTCATACCAAAGTCAAGACGACCAATTTACTTACTCCATTGCCTTCTCGACTGAAGTAACATAGCTATACAGAAAGGAAAAATATTCATACCAAATGGACAAAGTATATGTACAACAGGACAGTATATACGGTCCAGAAGAAAAGTCTTCTTTACTCCCAGCTTTCTCCTTAAATGCTGAAATAATTGATACCACATTCCACCAATTTTTATGAAGAAATGTACAGTGAAAACTTAATGCCCTAAGAACTCCCTAAGACATCTAGTTTAGTATATGTTCTGCCTCTGGGACGCATGGCAATTTTTTTTAAAGTATATTAATATGTCAGATGTTCCCGTTACTATTGAATTCCATATAAATCTTGGAAATATCTTGCAACACAGGATTTGTTCTGTATGTTTCTTTTTCGTTTCTTTTTTATTTATGGGGGGAGGGGGGGGCACTTCCAAGTTTGTAAATCTCTTGGCCAGCTGTATTCCCGGTTCTTGCATTTGGAATCAGGGTAGGTGAGGAGAACCTCTCAGGTAGCTTAAGCATTATCTTGCATACCTCTAACATATGTGCCTTTTTGCTCTTTTTCTTGCCAGTCATTTACCTCAAAATAAGATTACAGCTGTAGTTTATAAAATAAGCAGGCTTTTACATGCATCAATATAATTTATTTACAGCTAATGATCAGCAGAGAATTGCCCAAGAAAATAACCTCTTTTTTAAAAAAATATCTACAAGCATAAATGAGATTGAGAATATATACAATGCTCACTGTTCTGTATTTTAGGACTACTTGAATTACTCAGAATATAATTACCAGTGACATTTGTGTCTCCTTCTGTGAGGGCTACATCGAGTGCAAAGGCAGAGAAAAATTGAAGTCTGTTTAAACTTGAGAGTGTGAATGTGTTTGCTAAATGTAGACTGAGTTGGGTTGCAGGAGAAGGAGGGAAAAAATGGCAAGTGGGCTGGAAAGGAGTAACGTGGAGATAACTATGTGTCAGCTGCCCTGGTTCCAGGTGGTTCCAGGGCCAAACATGAGCTGGACGACCAGAGCGTGGTCCGACCAGTGCACTGAGGTCTGTGAGCCTGTGCCAGCTCCAGTGCTGCTCTCAGCAGCCCCCTCTGTGCACAGCCTGCTTCCTGCTGCGCCTCCCGGGAAAGGTAGGAGCAAAGGGTGGGTGGCTTTTGCATCGCCTTGAAGATACCCCAACTTTCAGGAAATAAAAAGCTTTCCCCTTGAAGTCTCCTGGTTTGTTCTTCTTTGGCGACACAAAGGAGAGGCTGGGCAGGAGAGTAGAAGGGTTTGGTTCTGAAATTTTGTATTCCCTTTGTAGCTTCTATTTCATCCTTCCTGGGGGAAGTTTCAGTCACTGTGTCTGACCTCTTTTCTTGCTTGCATGTCAAATCATTCAAAAAAGAAACAAATCTGAAACAGAAGCTGCCTGAATGATCTGCATTCTTTGCGATTAGAAATAAAAAGTGGAACTTTCCCAGGAGCAATTTTCTATTTATCTTGTTTTGTTTTGTCCTTACTCATTAAATTGTATGGCAATTTTTAGATGATGAATTCCTCAGAGCATGATTCTTGACTTCTTACTAGCCTGCAGAATGCCATACACGCCAACAGAGCTGTATAAATAACAGCAGATATTAGATCTGAGAAAATCCATGTCAGAAGATCAGAGTGCAACAAAGCCCTCACTTCTGGTACCTCGTAAAAAATGCTCCAGCCTTTCTCAGATCACAGCCAAAATCTTAACAAATTAAGTCTTCCAAAGCTGTTGGAAGCATTGGGCCCTTACCAGTATGAGCTCCCGAGTCAACAAAAAGGGAGCCGCTAACTTGAGTGCAAGAAGGAACACATTTACTAAATGTGGCTGTCACTGAATGGCTCGTTCCTCTCATTTGTCCTACAACATGAGCTGTCATTTGTGCAGAATGAGTGAAAAACACTGTTAAATTGGAATAGCAGTGTGATACATTCACTTCTTGTGGGTGTAAATGACTGTGCAAAATGTCTATGAAAAAATCTGTCTTTTCTGTGGTGCACCCAAGAGCCCAAAGTCCCCCTTAGTATGTGATGACATCAGCCCACTGGCCTTCAGTATGGTGCTTGGTGGTTTTCAGTGAATAGGCTGTGGTATCCTCAGTTTACGTGATACTTTCTAGCAATATGAGGATGTTGGTGGCACAATAGGACTACAAAAAATGTGTTAGGCTGTACCTTTGCCCTGTTCTGTGTATGCTTATCTTTGTAAAAACCTTCACTCCTTAGATTTCCTCTCTTTTTCTGATCTTGCCATTTATGACTCAACAGCTACCCACTTTGGGAGTTGCAATTCTGCCACAAAAAAAGCTTCTGTTGACTGATCTTATTGGAATATTTTACCAGTTTCATCACGTTGCATCTTTTAGAGTGAGGTTCCGCCCACATTCAGAGGTCTCGCGTGAGGTTTCTGTGGTACATGTGCCCCAATGGTATCTATACAAAGGTTAATAGTTACTATGACCCTCAACTCAGTTTTCATAAAACCTGTGTGGCTGACAGACTTGGACTCCTCTGTTTATCAAAAACAAAAAGAAAAAAAAAGTACAGTGTGAACAAGTTTTCTTTGCTGGTTCTCTTGGTGGCGCGGCTGAAGTCAGGGAGTGCTTCAGGAGCAAGAGACTTTCTAGTACATATCTGTAGATGAAGTGCTCAAGGAATCCAAAAAACCTGAAGTTTTTGGGATGATTTTATCTAAGTTGCCCCCAAATGAGCACATCCAGGTTCAAAATACTTGCTTTGAGGACGAGCTATGTCTATACGTGGGCCCTATTGTCAAAAGGAAGGAGCAGGCAGTAGGACCGCTCAAACAATGCACAGTGAATATTTGCCTGCGTTGACAGCACTGAAGTACAGTTCACCGGAGTTGTTAAACTCCGATTTCAAAAGAAGTTCTGCTGTGCTGCTATTTTCCCTTTTTTTAAATCAGAATCTGTGACAGCCCTGACAGATACTAATGATAACAGTGACACATCAGATGCTGGGGGAAGCAGTTCTGCACAACTTTAGAGGCAGCAGTTATAATTCAAAAAAAGCTCTGTCATAGATCATAGTATTTATTCTTCAGCAAAGAGAAACATTTTTTTGAGGTTCTCCTGGCCAGTCAGTTTTCACTGTTCCCACTGTTTCTTTAAAGTACCAAAAACCTACAGGAAGAGGATTATAGTTGCTGGAAGTTTTGTATGCACTTACCGCAACTCCGCAGAATGGCCAAAACAAGTTTCCTCTGTGTTCATAGTCAATAGACCTTTTCCAGCATCGGCTCTTCTGGAGAAGGAACTAACTTTTAATGTTGTAGATTATGCAGCAATCAATTGTATAATTGGTTCTAAAGTAATATAAGTTATGTTCTGCAGCAGGTGCAGAAGTTGCATTAAGAAATCTCAATTTCTGTGAGTATTTCTGCAAATGCCAGGAAAAAAAGGAGGAGTTAAGTCTTTCAGCCCCTAGCCTGTTAGAGGTTTGCAGGTGCCCTCAAACAATGACTGCTACTGCTAGTAAACAGATATTGTCGTAGATATCACTGTCTAAAAAGTGCAATACAATTTAGAGAAATATTGGAATTCATTCACATATAAAATATTTGGATGATAAATCCTGCTGCACGGGGCCAGAACCTATCCATCTCGTTTGTTGTTATCCTTTTTTTTTTTAAGCACTGTAGCACAATGTCTTGCTAACTAGGGTATCTAGATGCAAAAAGCTGGTTAAGTGATGACACCTGGAACTAAAGTGGAGTGACTCCTCTAATTAGCAGGTTCTTCCTTGCTTGAATTTTTGCCTGTCACGCCAGCTTAGTTCCAGGCAGAAGGGCTGCATAGATATCAAGTGAGGAGGACCATTTTCGCAGGAGGTACTGAATCATCTGCTCTTGTTCCTAATCCAGCAGGGCTTTTGAACTCCTCTGTGTATAATTGCTGTAGGTCTATTTGTCTTCCACCATTATTTCATAGATTTTTACATCATTATTTTCAAGCTGCTGGTCTCTCACCTTTTGTTTTTGCAATGACGTTGGAACAAACGTTTAGCTGTGATCTGCTGTATGTAATTATTCTGGCTTGGTTACTGGGCTAGTTGCAAGGAGGATAAGCCTCCTCCCCCCCCTTCCTAATGTCTATATAAGCCCTATTTAAGCATGGTGAGCGGTATTCAGACAGCTTCTTATGTGGTCCCTGCGTTCTGGGAAAAAACAGTTTCAGAATAATGATATACTGTCTCCCTGCATCCCCTCTTTCAGTGTTAGAATATGACTTTTTTAGGGAAACCCCGGTAAGATATATCGCAAGTAGACTGAGTACCTGGACAGATTACTCTGATTAGGGATTCCCCTTCCCCTATCCCCCCATTTTATTCAAAGAATTACACAATTACACTGGAAATATGTTGTGTTTCTTTTTTTTTTTTTTTCTTTGATGCTCCGCTTTCAGTTAAAGCGGCAATAGTATCCTGTTTTTATTTTTGCGCATCCATCTCATTTCCTTTGGTATCAGTGGGCTTGTTGGGTTCAGTGCTCTTTCACCAGAGGGAAACTTTGGCACAGTCGGTGTTGCGAGCTCTACTGAGAACGGTTATGTCTCTTCCATCTCAGCATTCTTGCTACTGCGTTTTCATCAGTGGCAAAAGAATAAGATACTTAAGATAATTGAAGATGCTACAACAAATGCTACTGAAAGAAGGTATAGGGGATTTTATTGGGAGTAAGATATTGTTCTTTTTGTGAATGTGAAAGATTTCAGAGGAAAAAATGAAACCGGTTATTTGCCATCAAAGTTTTACCAATAAATCAGAAAAATGTTAGAGTTCTTACATCCAAATATGAGGATGACATAGTGTTTAGGGCATCACCCCTGGAGGGAAGACGTTACCATAGGCTTCCTCTGTGACTTTGTATGTCACTTTGTTTTCTGGTTAAGTTACAGCATGAAGATGGCAATATATTTCTACCTTACAGTGAGCTTACTGAATTAATATATTAAATGTTGCAAACATTCACACTCTGCATTAAGGAAACGGAGTATGTACCTACAAGAAATGCATGTATTGATGGACTTGCTAGCTTAGAGTGATTCACCATCTTCTTGCATATAGGACAAGTACTGAATTCTCTTCCTTTACATATTACCGCTTTTTGTTATATGTTAAAGCAGTTGCACCAATTGCAAAATTCCTAACATTGCAACACACTTTGCTAGGGTCAGTTCCACGGAAAAGAATTTTCTCCTATTAGAGACATCTAAAATGTTGATATTCCTTTAATTTCAGTTGTGCTTTATGGATATTGAACATGTATCTTTTCTTAAGGGCATTTGTCATTTCGGAGATCTAACAGGTAGAAGTATCTTCTTTAGGTCTATGGCTGGGTTTCTGGCATCTTACAAAACCGTGGTTGGTAGATGATGAAACAAGGGCTTATGAAAAGTGTTGTTCTTGGAAAGCTGCTATTTTGTGCCATGAAAATAGTTACCTTTCACTTTAGATAGCAGCAGTCATTGGCGAGTGGGTGTTTAAGTGACAGACGTTAGGATGCCACAGGCAGGACTAAGCAGTGCCATCTAAGGGACTGTGGAGCAGCTCACCTTCGTTTGTGGTGATGGTCTCTCCTTCCCCAGAAACTGCCATTTGTCACAGCCATGTGAACGCCTCAGAAACAATTCTATCATCAGCTCTACTCTTCGGCTGCTGGAATAGATGTTGATGGTTTCTATTGCTAAACATTGTAATAAAGAGGAATATTACAGTGACTAGCTCACTGTCCAAGGTCAGATGTGTACCTGGAGGAAACCTGAGTCCCAGTTGCTAGTTTCTTTATGTTGACAAGTAATCTCTGTTCTCTCCTTAGCCAGATATTCATTCTATAATACAATAAAATATTAAAAATGAAACACTGTATCATCTCACATTAAATAATCTAATTTACAGTGATGCCCTACATAACCATCAGTGATATTAGGTTACAGAATACAAGATAATCCGTCAAGCAGAACTTAAAAGCAGAATCAGAGTTCCATACTAAATGGCACATTTACTGATACATTCTTTAATATAACAAGGCAGTTATAAATTAAAATAACCCCCTTTAGAATCCAGGGCAAGGAAATGCAAGCAGACACGGTTCTCTTTGTTGAGGTGAAATAAACCCTCTTTTCTTCCCTGAAGAACAGAAAATAGGACAGTGTATTTTCTTGAAACATATTTTTAAATTTCAAAAATCATGATAGTTTCTTATTTGGCTGGACTCTGGCAGATTCTAGGTGTGATTAGAATTTGTATGTGTTGTGGACTAGCCTGCTCTGAGAATACAAATGGAAATGCACTGTGTTTGTAATGATGCAATGTCAAAAAATGTAGAGAAGCTTGTAGAAACCTGAGGAGAATATTAATGAACTTAAGGACTTTAGCTGGGAGAGGCAAGACAAAAAATCTCTTCTGAGCTCAATTTAAAAGGAAAAAGTTTGGGAGTGTGTCTCCAGCTCATAGAATTCAGTCATTGCTTCTATAGTCCATTATATGAGACTTTATCTTGAGTATCAGTTTTGCCAAATTTGGATTGTCTTTAAAGACCTTAAAAACCACAGGATCTTACAAACTCTTCTGCTTTCCAGAGGGAGCCTTAACATTTCTTGGAGAAAAGGTCTCCAGACTTTACTGAATACTGTCGACTCACCGCAAACGTGATTTAGTAAGAATGATAATATTAGAAAAATCTTAACTGTTCCTAACAAGGAATTGCAATATATAGACTTTATAGAACATGCTTAACAGCTAAATAATGTTACTTGCAGCAGGCTCATATTTTCCCTAGACTTTCTTTTGCTGCTGATGTACCTATAGAAGCCATTCTTATTGCCCTTCATGTCCCTCACTGAATTCAACCCAGGCGAGCTTTGGTTTTCCTAACCCTGACTATGCATAATCAGACAATGTCTCTATATTTCCCAGGTCACCTGTCCCTGCCTCTGCCTCTTGTCCACTCCCTTGTAACATTTGAGTTGTGTCAGGAGCAATGTGCTCATCCACGCAGGCCTCCTGTCTCCTTTGCATAATTTCATGCACAAGATGGACCATTCTTAAGCTTGGAGGAGTTGATAGCTGAAAATCCAACAACTTTACTGGATCGCTTTTCTCTCCAGAGCTGTATCCTATGGGATTCTTGCAAGCAAGTCCCTGAACAGGGCAAAATCTGCTCTCCTGAAGTCCAGGGCTTAATGCTTTTTGCCATGATATTTCCTCTCATGATCCTGAACTTCACCACCTCATGGTGTGCACAGCCAAGACTGCCCTCAGTTTTCACCTTCCTCTGAAGTTTCTCCTTGTTTGAAAGTGTGAGGTCCAGCAGAGCACCTCCTTTCATCAGCTCCTTGATCACCTATGTCAGGACGTTGTCATCAACGGCCTCCAGAGACCTCCTGGTTTGCTTGTGGCCAAGTTGTTGTCCCTTCGGCAGATAACGTTTAAGGTCCCCAATGAGGACCAGGGAATTTGAGTGTAAGGCTTCTTCCAGTTAAATAAAGAAGGCCTCATCTACTTCATCCTGACCAGTTAGTTGGTAGCAAATACTCACCACAACATCACCCATATTGGTCTGCCCACTAATCCTGACCATTAAGCTCTCATCCGGCTCTTCATGCATCACCAGGCAGACCTCATGCATCTTTGCTGTTCCCTCATGTGAAGGGAAACTCCCGCTCCTCCGTGATCTGGCCTGTCCTTCCTAAAGAACCTGTATCTATCCATCAAAGCACTACAGTCGTATGAGCTGTCCCACCACATCTCCATGATCCTATTGGGATTGTAGCTCTACAACTGCACACAAACGTAAATTCCTCCTGTTTATTCCCCACACTGAATGTGAGTACAGGCACAGAGAGGTACCCAGTTGTGATGTTTTCCCAGGAATAATATGAAAGCTTTCCATGTGGTGGTGTGTGCTCAGCTTCTCCTTATTTTTGTGCATTGTTTGAGGTGGGCCTCCTTCAGCCCTATTAACCAGTCTCTCTTGTCCGCATCTCCCTTTTCTTGCCAGCCTGTTGTATCACTTCCTTGACTGACTGTGGGCCATCATCTTCCCCTGCCGTTGTTCTGGGTTTAAAGCTCTGCTCCCCAGTCAGGATAGAGCTCCCAGCCCCAGGACTGGGGCACTGAATCTGTCAGCAGAGCAGGACCCTTCCTCACAGTCCCTGAAGTCACCAGATTCCAGCCTTTGCCTTCAGAGGAGTCTTCATTTACCAGCCAAATCATCTTAGACTCTGCCTGCCCCTCCGTTCATGCAGGTCTCAGAGAAGATCCTGCAACATCCCTTTTGACATTTCTGATGATGTAGGGTCTTCTGACCTTCTCCCACTGCTCCTTTCCTTACTGCACCCATGCCCAAGGGTGCATGGGCAGTCCTGCAGGCAAGGTGGTCATCTCCCCCAGGCCCAGAGGTGACTTCTTCACCACTAGACCTGGAGAACCACATCCTCTCTCGGAAGCTCTGAAATGGGACCTAGACACTGTTCATAGAAATAGAAAATATTTCTTTATTTGAAGACATGATGGAATGCTTTTCCATTCTCTCTGACTTCTAAATCTCTTTGTTGGTTATGTGCAATGAAAGCAAAATCAGGTTCTGAATGTTTATTTTACAAGGGATATTAGAAATTTCCTAGATATATGACTAAAATCTGGAGATTTGCACAATTTTCAGGTGGCAACTGTTCTGCACTTCCTTTGCTAAGATATGTAATCAAAGCCACTGAAGACAGCAGATTTTTCATTTGTCTTACAGAAACTCCGATGGTTTTCCTTTGCAGAATCAATTACATTTACTTTCATTGCATTGATTCCCATGCAGTTAATCTCTTTCACTACTGATATCAGATGTGTACAAGCTTTCGATCTCCAATGAGAAGTCATGAATACCAGGTTTGATGTGTTTATGGATCAGCACTATTCTTACGTCCATCAGTCTGTACTACTGTGTTCTCTGGTTTTAGTGGCTCCCTGGAGTGGTTTCAGCTTTTCTGACCTGAAAACCTTCCTGTGTAATAATTTTAAAACTCGTATACTTCTCACTTTGGTCTAAATGCCATCTTCGCCCTTCTTTGGGCAGAGCATAACTGAATTAAAATAAACCTTATCTATTTCTTGCCTACCTTCAGAAACAGTGAAGCCCTCTAAATCCTTGGCTTGGCAAGGACTTAGCTTCTTTCTTTGAATTAAAGCAAAGCTAAACCCCCTTAAGAAAAACTGAAACTGTAGCCTTTTCTGTCAATAATTTACCAAGATGGGATTCTCTGCAACGTGTTGATTGTGCGAAAGAGTTTCATTGGTTCATCACCAGTTTTAATAATGACATTTTGGTTTTGTAAAGAAAAAATGTTGATTTAAAAATTCTTTATCTCACACCTCCATCGTAACTGTTATCTGTTGCTTTTCTAAACTGCATACATGAACCGTCTGATGTAGAGAATTAAAATATTTTGAAGTTTTTGTCTTACTATTTTTTTTCCACCTGCTATAAAGCTGTATTTAAAAAGCAACAAGAAAAGCCTAATTAGAACACTAGCTCTTATTATGTAAGCTCACTGGTGAGGAGCAGTTTATGATTTTATTAATCTATTTGAAGAACTGATAAGAGTTGGCGTAATCATGTCATATGCATTAAGAACAACACTTATGACAGAATGAGTTAATGGAAGCCATTTGAACATCAAAGTTTGCATTTTGTGAGGTTCAAAAGAAGAAATTCACAGAGTATTCATTAAATAATGCATAATAAATCAGCAACAAGCTTTAGAACTGATTTTGAACTGATCATACATTTTCCTACTGTGGTTGATGTAAGAATGATAACTGCAAAATGCCAAGACCTTTCCAGTACAATGCTTGTCAGATTTACTTGATATCACAAAGTGAAAACACAATTATCATATCTGCTTCAAGGTGCTGCATGGACAAGGGTGGGCATGCTAATTCTGTGTAGTAGAAAGGACAAGTTTTAACTTGGATAAAACAGCAGGAAATCTTTCTCTCTCTGCAGTTTTTCATTTTCACCATCCAGGCTTCATATAGCAGTAGAGGAAAAAAAACAAAAACAAAAACAAAAAAACTGGCTTGGGAAGGGCTATCTCCAAAATATTTGGATGGAATTAGAGAGCAGTAGACATGGAGGGGAGCAGGGAGGGGTATTTCTGTGTGTGCCTTTCCAGGACGAGTTAGATCATGCTCAACTTATGTTCATGGTCTGACATTCCCAAACCCAGGTTACATGCTGTGATTCTGTTACAGCCCTCAACTGGTTACTTAGCATATAAATAAAGAGGTCATTCTTTTCTACTTCCTGGACATATTGGGAAGCTAAATACGTGTGTTTTTCTGAGGCTTTCAGATCTGTGTGATATGCAACAGCATATAAATATGCAGACAGTTAATATACAGTTCAGCACAAAACTTTGCTCTCATTGACCCCCCAAAAAAATCTCAATAGAGAGATGTTAAAAAAGTTTAAGGAAGTATCTTGCACTGAAAAGTTTAAAAACAAAGTCCTCGCTTAAACTAAGGACTGTTGTTGACTTTGGCTGGATGCCAGGTGCCCACCAAGCTGCTCTGTCACTCCCCCTCCTAAACAGGACCTAGGCAGAAAATACGACAAAAGGCTTGTGGGTTGAGATAGGGACAGGAAGGTTACTGACCAATTACCATCACGGGCAAAACAGACTTGACTTGGGGAAATTCAAAGCTCAGCTTTGGCCAGCGGTGGGTCTGTCTTGGAGCTGGCTGACATTGGCTCTATCGGACATGGGGACAGCTCCTGTCATCTTCTCGCAGAAGCCACCCTTACGGTTCCCCCCTCCACCAAAACCTTGCCATGTAAACCCAATAGAACATTCACATGCACTCTTGGTTGAAGAGCTAGTTGACAGGAGGTAGGAAGCTTAAATTGCATATAGATTGGTTTCAGGCCGTTGAATGACCGTTTATATGCCAGAGTGATGCAGACCTGCACCATTCAAGGACTGCCTAACCTTATAGAAGTCTGGATTTATCTCAAATTATTAACTTCATTTGTCCATGTGTATTCTAATAGGGCTCGTTTGGTGAAATGGGTGGCTGTTGCTGAAGGAATCTGATGTGATTGGGGTTTAGGTAGAAGAGCCTAAGGACTTTGGTGTTGTTAGGACAATGAGCAAGAGCATTGAGGCAACAGTCATTGAACACATGCTACAGTCCTCCTTTTGGGGCTGTGCCACCCTACAGCAGGAGGACAGGGCTTTTGGACGCGTTGAAGGATGTGCTTGAAGAAGCCAGATTCTGGCTTATCAGTTGACTGGAAGGGAGGATGGTCTCTTCTCCAAGACTGTTTTCACCATATCTTTTACATTTTTATACGCATATTAATCTACTGATGGTCTAATTTAAATACATGTATCCATTAACCTCAAAAAGCTAACTAACCAGATCTTGAGTGGATGAAGGTATCTGACATTGTCTGCTTGTTGGCTGTTGATACTCTGCGGAAATGATAGATACCTTACCTATATGAACTGTATCAATTGACTTTATTTGGACTTGGGAGCACCCAGCACATCATAAAAGCTGCTGGAGAATTAGAAGCCCCTGAAGTTCGGCAGATTTTATCTGCCTTTATGTCTTCATTGGTACGTGTACCTCTCTGGTGAGTCTGCTTGGCATCTCTCTGAGACAGACTGGATCATACCTTTGGAACCATAGATCTACAAAAGGCCACAGAAAGTCACACACAGTCCTGAGCCAGGACTGAATACTACCAATGTACATTGGCAACATACAATGGCAGATGTACAGAGCAAGATACACACAAGAACTATTTTGCTTTATTATTTCAGCAAAAGGGATTTTACAGTAGCCATAGGCCTGCCTTTGCAGAAGGAAATATGATTTCAAGTAAGTATTAAGTTGAAGCTGAGCATGACTCTTAAGTAAACGGATCAGTTAGACACGCGGTTCATGGCAGGACAATGCACATTTTGAATCTCTTCTCTCCCAGTCTTCCCAAGCTTATAGTAGCCTACCTGACAGGAAATTATAATTATGGTAGGGATGATTTTATGGTTAAAGCATTGGAAAAGATCTCAAGCTACCAAAGTTTGACTCACTGTCAAGACTAGTTTTGCCAGTCCTCCTGTGTGACATTTAAAACAGGATTTGCCTGCTTAAACATAGTTTCCTAGAGCACCTCGGATGAATAATATTAAAATGTATGTGGCCTCTAGATGCTACTCTGTGGGAGCTCAGGTTTCCCTCTATCATATCAGACAGATGGTTTAGACGCATGAAGGGGCTTAAAATAGCTCTACATGCCTATGTTTGGGCAACTGAGTCTTGTCTCTGTTGTCCCTGTCTCTTATTTTTTCACATGTTGAATGGGGACTGTAGTACTTCTCTGTCTATTAAAATGATATGCTGTTGGAGTAGGGACTGTCTTTTCTGTGCATTTGTTCAGCATCTACAACAGTGAAGTCCATGGATAATTACTTTTACACAGATATTTTTTACTGATTCTGCAAAATAAATACAAGTGTTTCTGAGAGAGGCACAGAATTATAAAATGAATCTGTTATTTTGTTTATTTTGCCAGAATACTCAGTCAGGTAAACTGGCTTGCCAGCAAAAGATCAGACTTCTACATGGGATGGGGGGGAATAAAAGAAAGTACATTATAGAAAAGAGTACCATGTTGATTTGTAGTTTTATTTCCCCACTCACTGAGTCTTCCATTTTGTAACTATTTTTTTCAGATTCCAAGGAGCTTTGGTCTGATTTGGAATTTAAAAGAGTGTCAAGGCAAGACTTTGTGCCTGTCTATACATGAAGGCTGGTTCTTGTTGACCAAACTGTCCTTGTTAAATGGCCAAACTTTCCATGTTAACTACTGTCTCAGTTAAATCCTGTGGGTTGACCTTGCAGTGCGGAAGGCTGCTTCCTAACGTGTGGGAAACATTCACACTTCTACAATGTGCTAATAATTTAAAGTAATAAGCATTCAGGCATTAACTTTATGCTTGGAGATGCTAAATTTGAGTGATGTTGCTCATTCAGTTGACAAGTTATGCATGTTAGAAATCATGGGGTAAAGAGAACATAAACTTAGAATGCCACCCTACAGTTGGAAAATAAACAGAAGCAGTAGGAATGCAGATTAGTGCATTTTAATTTATTTTCTCTTGGTTGGTGAAGAAATAGGAACTTCACTCTTTCACTGTAAGGAAGGTGGCTTGAACAACTGTGAAAAGAGGTTTAGTATTCATGCTCAATATAGTTGGTCACTGTGACTTTTGTGGTGGTTTTAAAGAGGTTATTTTCATGAGATTCCCGAAAAGGTCCATAAATTGATGCATTTGAAAGTATCGGTACTTTAATTACTGCAGCATAATTACTTAATACCGCTCTTGGTCAGTTTGGTAGAGAACATTACTTCAGAAGCCCTTGAGCAGTTGCAAAAACATTTTAAACGAATCCCCCTTAAATCAGTCAGTGTTGTTAAGTTCTTGTATGTTTGAAGTGAATTCAGTTAATTTTGTTGTTAGTTTAAACATTTACCTTACTGTCTAAATTTATCTTACAGTATAAATACTTAATCTTTCATTTAAAATTCTTCCCATCTCAGGCCTGTGGTCCAACCAGTGTGCATTTTTTCTCCTATATTAGCTGTGTCACATAAGGATGTCAAATGGTTTGAAGTAATCAGCTCTCATTCAAGTTGCAAGCAGGCAAGGATTTCTTCCCAGCCCACAGGAGCTAGCGGTATGTTGATACCTGAGGCTAAAGTATCTTATGCCGAAGGTTTCAGCTGACATCATGAGCCACAGAAAACCAATGGCAAAATCCCCATTGATTTTTATTACCCTGGAATTCAGTGAATGCGTTTTCAAAAAAACCAAACCAACTTTAACTTAGTGACATTCCAGTTATCTTTTTTTAAGTATTTCATCTTTTGAGCATCGATTATAACATCCTCCTGAAAGAGAATGAAGTTCTTATCTTCTGCTACATCCAGTGGAAAGGGGTTCCACCTGTTAATTCTGATTTCGTTAGGAAAAATATTTTTATCCACTTTTAAACAGCTTGCTTCTCAGTTTTATTGGTTTCCTTGTTTTGGAGAAATGAAAAGGTGAAAACATCCTTTTCCTTTTTTCTGTTTCCTCTCCTTTATCTCGTAGAGCTTATGTCTTCCTTGTTTATTCTACGGTGTTAGCAATTTCAGTTTCTTCAATCTATGTATGGATGTTTCGGTTCCTCTTACTTCTTTCAGAATATCTGCTCTTTCCTCTGCGTTGAAGGTGTCATGACAAAAATGGTCATGGTATTCAACATGGGGATATCTTCCTGACACAGCACAGGTTTATTTTCCATGCCATGAGCTGTGCTCAGTGTTGGACTTTATGTGCTGTCTATGATAAAAGCCATATATATTGCAAGAATGTCAGGGGTAAAGTCTTGATCAAATATGCACACAGAAAGAGAAGACATCAGAAATTTTGGGTCCAGTCTTTGTCTCCTGTACAGAGAGGTATAAAACTAAGCTTGACCCCTTCTGTTGTCATTTTACATTAGTCTATAACTGCTATGTAAACCAAGCATAAAATAATGTGAAAGTGATGTCTGTATGTTATTGTATTATTTTTCTTTACTAAAATTTTTTATCCTCTAATTAGCTGAAAGGGTTGTGATCATTTGATAGAAAACACTGCTTTGATGTCATAAAACCAAAACAGTAAAAAATATTATATAGGTATTTCATAACATCACCTAATATCTTTCTAACTCAGAATGTGAAATAATCCAAAGACATTTCTTTTTGATGAATAACGGAAGTTCAAAAGCTTTTTCTTAATTTATAAGATACATTACACAGAAATCTTCCTTGTGCTGCTTTAGTTATCTTTTATCTTGATTATGGTTGACGTTTTTAGGGTACAAGGCACTGCAGTTAGGAGGATAATTTTAAATTCTCTATGAGGTGCTGCAGTTTGGCTCTGAATTATATGGGAGACAGTTTGAAGTCAGAGCACTGTATTATTTTTCCATTGCAGCTACTGGATACCTCATGCAGCCTGGTTAGTGCAATGAAGCTTTGAAAGACAAGACAGAAAACATTGCAATGCTTTACAAAGCGAAGGGCAGGAACAGGTTGTCAATCCGCCTTCTTTATTTTTCCTGTAAATTCATTTAAAATTTAACATGGTACAAAATACTGCAAAACCTTCATTTGCTGGGAGACTCTGGGCAAGGGAAGGGTTGCATCGCTTGAATAACTCCTCTTGATTGCATAACTGTCGCAGAAGAGCCCCCACCCAAGCACCCCCAGCATGTTTAGCTCTCGGACACAGAGATTTGGATTTGTTTGGGCCCAAAGTATCATATTCTGCCTAGTCTTCCTGGGTTTTATGTACATTTAAGCTTCAACAACCCTTGCATATGCAGACTAGTTCACACATAAAATTCTTTTCTTGACACACCTCATCTGGCTCCTCTGCTTACTAAATATCAAGGTAGGAAAGAGAATGTATCTTACACAACCTATTTTTTACTTTCAAAAATAGTAATTGGATGCAGCTTTTCTTAGCATAACAGGAATAAAAGCAAGCTATAGTTTCGGTCATAATTTTTACCCTTTAGGCAAACTCACTATAACTGCTGCCAAAATTAAATTAGGATCTATACTTTCTTCTGGAATTTTTCCAGCTCATCTTTAGGTGAAACACATACCATAATAGGATGTGAATCAGAGGCTGAAAGCAAATATTTTTCCTAATTCTGTCTTTTCATGAGTGTAACATGAGAAATTGCTTTCTAGTATCATGGTAAAGATACCTAACATTTATTCACATATAAAGCTTGGACAACCGGGTCTAGTGGGAGGTGTCCTTGCCCATGGCGCGGGGGTTAGAACTAGCTGATTTTTAAGGTCCCTTCCAACCTAAACCATTTTATGATTCTATGATATCTTCAAGTGTGTGAAAACCCATCTGTAAATGTCTACTAAATTATATTAACATTTGGTTTTTCATTGTAAATGGCTTTCTGATACCCTGTTCAGTACATCTTTGCAGTCTGAGAGGAGTTTAAAATAATTTTAAAAACAAGAGCGCTACTTTAAGCAAGATGCGGTTCACTTTGCAGTGAGGAGGGGACAAGATCTGTGTCATCAATGACAGCAAAACACAAAACAAAGCATTTAACCAGATCATAAAGTCTGATGCCATGGAACAATATTTTTTTAAACGGCTGGCTTACGTTTTGCTCGATGATCAGCACTTAATCACTTAAATAAACAGCCTGATTCCCAAAAGCATTCTTATAGCAGTAGATCTAATGATGCACATGCAATTAGCTTTAAAAAAACAGGAGGCTTATTTGGGAGTCTTATGTTACGCTGCTTTCCTGACAATCTTGAATTGAAATTTTTATGGTTGGTAAGAATTTTATATTTATAAATTCTTATCCAAGATGGAATTGCTCCCCCCCCAGAGAGCACCAGCTGCGTGAGCAGGCATTTGCAGAAGCAGGCTTAGGTACCTGAGGGCAGTCCTTGGTGTTGGGCTGCCTTTGCCCCATGGGTTGCCGTGAGGTGCCATAGCATTTTGATCACGTAATCTTTCAGCAACCTGGATCCACCAGATTTTTGCAACAGGAGGGGAGAGGTTTCCAATGACTGGCTGGGCATTATGGCAGCTGCATCCATGCTGGCAGGGAGGTGAGACCCCACGGGTGCCTTTGTCCCATCCCTGGTTCCCGTAGGAAAGGGACCTAGGGACCGGGGCATGGCGGGAGGTCTAACACACCCCTTTAGGTCCTTGCAGTGTGTGCATCCCCTCCCCAGCCAAAACATCAGCCTCCTCATGGAGGTTGTGCCTCGTTTCTTGCCCAACGTGCTGCGGTCACATAGACTGGCCCGTGTTCAATAGCACATGTTGTCTTGTTGCATCCACATTAAAAACTGGATTCAAATTTATTTAATAGGCTGCCATCTCTCTTTTAAAGGAGCAGGAGCAGCTGGAAATAAGTAAGAAGCCATTCCCAGTAGCCAGTTCACTCACCACGTAACATCACCTTCAGCTCTGCAAACTGCTGCTGTGCCCTGGACCACTTTTTCCAAATCCTGAGTGATGGCGTTCTTCACTTCATGCCCTCTAACTGCACCGTTCCATTCCTGAAATGAAGACAGGAGTGAGAAAAATTAGGCTTGTATCAAAGGACCAAGGCTTCAGTTTGTTGTAAATTAGCATCTTTCTATTAGTTGATGGAATTGAAAGCAAGCTGTGGGAATCCTTTTTTTGACAAAAGATGCTATAAAAATGTGATATGTGATTTTGTACTGCCAGTTATTGTAAAAGCAAAATGCGACGTTTTATAATGGAGCCACTGCTTAATGCTGTTCTCTTTTTCTTTTTCCCTTCAAATCAGATATTTATCTTTGAGAATAACATCTATTACTGTGCCCATGTGGGGAAACAAGCCATCCGAGTGGTCTCCACAGGAAAGGAAGGTGTTATTTTCAATGGGCTCAGCGACTGGCTATATGAAGGTAGGACATGACATTTAGGGCAGCAGTTAGTTATGAGTTGAAGTTGCACTCTAGATTTACAGAACGGGCTGGAATTAGACATTCAACACTGCATTTCTGGGGACTGGTGGACCACGGAGCTGAAAATCTGCTATTCTAACAGCTTTCTGAGTGCTGGACTGAAAATAATGTGAAATGATGTAAGAATTCTGTTTTCAGGCTGTTTTTCTTTCCCTTAGTCCAAAGGTAATAAATCACAAAGCTTTAATGAACAGAACTGCTTCATTATTTAATGGCACCTGCAATCACTCATAGACGTGACAGTTTTCAAATCACAGAAAAGGACAGAAATGGGGAGGGAAAGGGGGGGGTATTTTAAAGGAAGAAGCGAGGAAATGATTTTACTTGATTGGTTGTTTTCCACATCAGTAGGTGGGCCCTGCAAGCTGCCCAGATCTTGCTACCTAAACATTTTCTAAAATCAGACAGGTCCTCAAGGTAATTGACTTCTTTCTCTTGAAAATGGGCCTGATGGGGTAGAGGGTCATCACTGGAGCACTGCTTTACTTTGGTCCTTTCAGCTGGCAAATGTCCCTTCAGGTGTCTGTGGGCAGCTGCTTGCAAAATAGTCTCACCTGCTCACTAGCTTAGGCTCACAGGCATCCCCAGTTCTTTTGGGGGATGTTAGAGGGTTTTAGGCTAATATTTTATCAGAATTAAAATTAAAATATATATAGCGTGCACACAACTACATCCCTCTCTCTGTTGCTGGCTAATGCCACCAGCAGTTTCTTTTCAGAAGATTCTGGTCTTGGGACCTGGCAGTGACTTTTTCTTGTGATGCAGTTCTGCTCAGAAGTCCCATTTCTTTATGTAGATCCCAGCACAGTCCCAAGCTTTTCTTACCTCTGCAGAAACAAGTGTCCAGATAAATCTATTAACTGCACCTTGTTGGCCACTCCCGGTTTTCTTGATCCTTAATGGAACAAAACAGGTTGCAAAATACCATTCACCATTAATTGGCGTAAAAATATGAAGCACTCCTTAAATTACTCTATGTCACAGCTAAGCTGGACTCGAAAGTGAGGGAATTAAAATGAATTCTTTCGTTTGCCACTCCCAGAGAAACTGGTCCCATAAATCACTGTACAAACTCATCAAAGACATCAGTGGAAAAATCTGATAGCGCTTTAGATTACTTTTGATATTTAAATGTGATTTTGATATTTAAATGCGATTTTGATATTTAAACGCGGCACCACAGAATTTGGAAGCGAATGTCCTCCTTGTGAAGCACTTTGTAACTGGAGGAGTGGCTAAAAAGTTACAAACTGCAATTTTCTTTAGTTTTTCTCTATTTATTAATTAGTTGCTGAAGTTGTGGGCAGGCCTGTTGACTCTGTAGGTCAAACGAGCATATTAGTACCCATATTTTGCTGATAAACATCCCTTAGTACCTAAGGTCTTCTCATAGAGTCTTGCACGCAGCACCGTGCTGACAGGAGTTTGTCAAGCTGCTGAACTCCAAGCATGCCGGCAAGCCCATGATGACACTTGTGTTTTGCTGACATGTATTTTTATTCAATTACGGGATTGCTCAGGCAGTTTCTTGGCTGACATTGACTTTCAGGTTTGTCCTTTCTAATGAACTTTCTTGTTAACTTTATGTTAATGTACTTGGATAAGAAAGGAATCTGTGATCAAAGCAACTTGATCTAGTTGAAGATGTCCCTGCTCATTGCAGGGGAGGTGGGACTAGATGACTTTTTAAGGTCACTTCCAACCCAAACTATTCTATGATTCTATGAAATACAGTCTGGACCTACCAAGCCAGGTTCTGTAAGCTCTCTGAGCAGCATGTACAGAGCAGGACTGCCGAACCTGCTATTCACTGGGAGTATGTTTTGCAGAAATTTGGATCTAGCATCCCTTTGGAAATGACACTTTCTGTCCAAGTATAGTTTATATTGAAATAAAAACTTCTGTTGCATCACAAACAAAGTGTAGATGGAGCCACGCGAAAACCCGAGATAAAAATATTCCCAAGTGATGGGTTGTAGAATCCAAAATCAAAACTAGAGCTGGACCATGTAAGCTTAAAGCTCCTTGTCTTGCACTATGCCACTTGTGCAATCCTCATGAAGGAGTGGAGTAAGGACTGAGGATTCATGGCAGATGCTCGAACAATCTGTGGGGCCATGGGATCGGATAGGTCTGCGGCGTTCAGTTGTCAGCTCTCTGAATGCATGAATGAATGGAGAGGCATCCCCAAAGAAATGGCGTTCTGTGTGGTGGTAAATGGGTACGGAACACTGGAGATGGATGACATCTCCTCAGTGGAGTCCATGGAATTCAGGCACCATTGTCAGTGAGGCTGAAGTTTTACCCTAGCAGCACTGGGATATTCTGCCAACGCGCTGTAACCTGCACCTTTATTTTTCCAACTTCTCTCTTTCTCTTGGGTGCCTTCTCTTGAGTGGCATAAACTGAATCTAAACTCACCTGACTGGAATTGCCTGATATCTGGACAAGCATTGAAATCTACCTCCTCAGGGCTTTTTTTCCTCTTTCCCACTGACATTTGTAGCCATGTCTTCCCCATCTCCCTGACAGAGCTGGATGCGATCCTCAGACCGACGTTTGTTTGTGCTGCCACCGTCTCAGCCAGCTACCAGGATAGATGCTGAGCATATGTACAAATCTCATTCCATCTGTGCAGCCATCTCCAGCAGATAGTCTGCAAAGGAGCTGCGAGAAACACTGAAACGGGATCACGAAGAGTTCAGTGCACTCCTCTTCCCTCGCCTGCTCTTTTCATTGCTGAAGTTCCCCACCTCTGGCAGCGGCAGCCGAGCCTCCCCGCAGTGCCCACCGGGTTACTGTCACAGCTTGTGACCTGCTTCTCACTTTCCCTAAATGCCACACACACACACACACACACCCACACACCCCCACACACACACCCACCCCTTGATTTTTTTTCTATTTGAGGAAGCCACTTCTTAAGGTCTTTTATCACAATTGGCAAGAGCACATCAACAAAAATGACCCCCTCCCCATCCGAGAGTTGTTTGCAGAGCACACTATGCAGGTCACAGGTCCCAGCTGTGCCACCATTCAGGGTAACTCCTTGATATGAGTGGTCGACCCAGAGGGAACACTTTTCTTCATAACGTGATTGCTTTTGTCATGACAGAATAGATGCACAGTGCTATTAATCACAGGTTTTTACTAAGTCCGGAAGCCGAACAGATCTAGAGTAGGTTTGACAGGTTTTTTTGCCCTGGAAAAATGCAGAAGTTCATTTCAATTCAAGTTAAGCTCTGCTTTTGTAAATCTGCCAAAGGGGAAAAAATTTCTTCGAGGTATTTATGCTGATCTGTAGACTTTTGATAATATAGTGAAAAAGATTTCAAATCAATCAGAGCTTAATCTACTTAGTGCATTTAGCTGGAAGGTTATAGATTGATACATAGATTACCGTAACATGAAAGCATAGATTAAACATGGCTTTTATTACTAAAATAAGCATTAACAACGTTTTCGTAGTCTGACTTAACATTTTCAGAGCTGTGCCTGATAGATGTTTATGCTAAAATGGAGTGATATCCTATAAAAGAGTTTAAAGTTCTGCAGCTGAAACCAGCTAAGCATTTAAAGACACAGAAGCAGCAAAGAGCATTTTATGTTTCAGTTTGCAGTGTGATTGTTGTTGGTTTGAGAATATGTTGGTTGAGAATATGAGAATAATGAGGCTTAAAGATTATTTTAAAAGAACAAGAAAGTTGGTACAGCACAAGGTACGTTCAAAGTGATTGATAAGAGTATTTATATGTTCTTTATATACATAGTACTTTTATTAAAGTAATGTACATTTTAACAAGTGCAGGTAAAATTAATTTCATTAAAGCACTTTGTTACAGCATTCTACAGACCGAAATTAATTCTGTCATGGTGTGATTAAAATATCTTTATTTGCTACCAGGCACTTGGAGACATCGTTTAGATGCTGTGAGAAAGGGTGGCCGCGAGGGTCCCCTTGTGGTGTCCTGCCAAGTGACAAAGGGAAGGCTGGGGTGTCCCCATCCTGCAGTTTGGCAGCTCATTGAGTGCTTTTGCACTGGGGAGCGCGATGCTGAATCCTGAGGAATGGGGCAGGAGGACCTCTCTCCACGCAGGCGTGCTGCTGCCAGATCGGGGACACCCCAGCAGCGTAATCCAGGGTCCCTTGAAGTGGCTGCGCTGAGCAGGACAGGGACTTTTCCTGGGCTGCACTGCTGTAAAGCCCTGGTGTGACCTCCTGTTATGGCTTGAGAAACCCACAACAATTTGTTGTCATTTAGACAATTATTCTCTTACCTGATGATCTCTCCCCACCCAGGAAGGGAAATTGGGAAGAAAACAGAGAAACCAGGGGTTGAAATATAGGCAGATTTAATAGGATAGAACTAGATAATTAACAGTACTAACACTAAAGAACCCATATTGATCCCAATACCCCTATATACACTATACAAGGATTATACTCGGTCAACTGTATCAGTAGGAAACCGTGCACTCCCAGCAGTGGACCATAAATGTTGGACACTGTGAGCTCTACAGCTTCAGGAGGAAGGGAGGGGGTCAGGGCTCTGGCACCAGGGCAAGAAGTCCTCAGGATCACCACCATCAAGGCGGAGCGAACTTTGCAGCAAACTTTCTAATTTATATTGAATGTGACGTTCATGATACGAAACAATCCTGTTGGCCAGCTTGGGTCAAGTGCCCAAGTCTCCGTCCTCCTCATCCCTGCAGCTGGCAAGTTTGAAAACACTGAGACCTTGAAACCCACACACCATGGCTGGCTATGAAGTAAATATTTTCACAAATCTAGACACTAGAATCTTCCAAAAATACAGTTTTCCCAAGTATTAGAGTAGAAATTAGTCCTGTGTCGCTCAAACCAGGACACCGCCTTTGAGCAAGTCTGTTCACAGACAGAGGTACGTGACTTCTGGAGAGCTATTTAGCTTCTCAGCGTTTCTGCTTCTTGCAAGTCATGGGGGAGCAGGATATGACACTGTGGCATGTGCTCCTGTCACCAGCAGGAAGGGAAGGAAGGATTTTCACCTAGAGATGGGCCTGTCTCATCTACAGAGTGTGCAACTGAGGGTTTTCCTGCATGTGTCCTCAGATGTAAGAGTAGTCCCTTAGAAGCTGGTTTGCGACTTGGTCTTCAGGACATGTTTTTAGTTTTTAGGGACTTTGGATGCAAAAAGAGGAATGGTGTGTGAGTTACTGCCTCATCTCATGTCCCTGTCAGAGCGATCAGAAGGGTTTCTCCTGTAAGTCTCTAAAGTTCATCTCAAAGTGAGCATCACCGCTCCAGACTTAGTCCTGACACTGTAACTGTGACGTCTCTTCTGGACGTCTCCTCATCCTCACATCAGCAAGAACTACAACACCAGCCCCAGCTGCCATGGCATGTGTTTAACACTCTTATGCAATGTGAGCTATACGTAGCCAGCATTTAAAATTAATACTCTGCTCTGTTGAGCTCAACTCACAGTGGTGTTGCTATGCTTTATTTTTGGCTAGAGAGCAAGAGGAGGGGTGCAACGAGACTCGTTTTCAGCAATGACTCGTATGCCTTATTAATCTTCATTCTGCCTGCATCTTATGTTATCACCAGCAGATCCTCTTATGTGACTTCGCAGTGACACCTGGTGGGAAAGGCCAGGATGTCATCATCATTAAGACAATGAAACTGCAGAATTTTTTGCTGCAAGATCTAGTGAAGGCTCCCAGTTTCCCCTCACATACATTTCCCCGAAACTCTCCCTGATCTTATGGGAACTACACATTCAAAGCTACTGACTGATTCATGCTAATAGTGGTTCTGTTCCTTTTCTAGACCTTATAAAAGAGAGGAAGGAGAACACAGTAATAAAGAAAAATCTTTTCCATAATTTAATCAGCATCTCACAAAAATCAGAGGGTATATTTAGAACGTGTATGGCTGGTCTCAGAGGTGCAGTGCCTGGTAGCAGCTGCCAAATCAAATAGCAGTTATTTTGAGCAGTATCTTTTGTGCTTACAGTATTTCAAAGCATGCGAAGCAGATATATTTCTTAAGTTTAGAAGTATTAATCCTGGGACTCTGGAAATGGTCTTAATACTGGGAAAATGCCAGATAAGTCTGCTGAAACAGTGCCTTACCTAATTTGTCTGTGTGCTCGTTTTTTCATCGTATAATATGAGAATGCTGAACTTCTGCTTGGAAACAGGAACTTTGATGATCAAATTATGCCTGAATTTGGAAAGGGACATTCGTAATTAGGCTGAAAGCAAGTAACTCCGAAAATTCCTGGTCAGTGTCACCAGAGAAGGAGATCAGATATCCTAATATTTCACAGTGTAGGGCTAACCTTTCCCAGTAATTAGTAGCTCCAAGACCTGGTGGGGGAGGATGAGATGAAGAATTAGACTGAGTCATCACTGAATTTTTTAAGATACTCTGGATAAATTAATTTCTTGCCAAAAGGATGCTAAAGCCAGGGCTCCAGACAGTAAAAGGGACCAGCCCTAATGTCACTAAAAATTATTCCTTTTTGACAAGATATGGGAAGAATCATTGTTTGTTTTAAAGAACTTTCACATTTTCAGTCACAGAGAAAATACTTGATGGAGGTGGATAAATTGAAGTTCTACACATCTGCTACGGGATAGCGGAGGTAGGGAAACACTTGGCACTGGGAAGTGGCCTCATATAGTGCCGCAAATGCACCCCAAGTCTAAAAATCACTAGATTGTCCTCAAGTACATGCTGCTGTTATTCAGGGCTTTTGGGGAAGCTGTGTGGCATTTGTTACCTCATTTCTGTGCTTGTTCAGGCGAGGCAGTGAAGCCAGTGTGGTGCTTCAGTGACATTGTCACCGTATTAAAATGGAAAGCTTTCTTCTCTTTTGCATATTGGCCATCATTCAGCATTGCCCGTTCAGCACATGCAGCTGCTGTGTAGCCCTTGGGGCTGTGCAATTCCCAGTTAGCCTTTATTTAGCTGACTATTGAAAGCATAGGTGACTTTTTGGGTGCACCTTTATTGGAATGCTCATTTATACCAAATGTGCATAAAATCTGGACATTTCAGTTGCAGTCAAAGTAAGAATGAAGAGCAGCTCTTGACCTCAGGAGGCCTTGTGTTTGACGTGGGTATTTCCACTGTACATAATTCTTTTGCAAGGAAGTTGAACTAGAAGCAACATTATTCTGCCTAATTCATGTTAAAGCAGAGGAAAAGAGAGCCTTAAATTTTACCAGATCATTTCATGAAAGGTTTGGTAGAAGTTCCCTCGCCTTCTTGCTTTGGCAGAGGTTCCTCTGTCCCAGGGAAGCTCACATTAGAGATTGCATCACCAGGAACAGCCTTCTGGCCCTTCTCAGTTGGCGAAGGTCAGGGAAAATTGAACCATTTACAATGCACATTGCAAATGCCTGCCTAGAAATCAGCAAGCTCCTGAAAACTTTAAAATGTGCTGTTATCTGGACTGGCTTCAAAATCCAGCACCGCACCATGGTAAACCTTGCCAGCTCTAGCCCAGGCTTTAACCTTCCCTTTCTGCAGAAGGTTGTTATGAAGGGGGCTGCCAGCCAAACCCAACACCTGTCGTTCTCTAATTTTTGGATCGCCACCACTCAGGCTTCAGGATGGCTTTTGGAAGGAAAACAGAATATTATTTACTGTGGTCAGTGATCTCCTTGGGGTGGTGGAAGGAAGCCAGATGTCCATCCTGATGTCACTGGTTAGCCAGCGGCTGCCAGTACTTTACATCAAGAGGAGTTCAGCGAGTGAGGTTGTTGGTGTTTGCACTGAAGCTTGCCCTTTTCTTCCACAGAGATCCTATTTGAAAGGGTTTTTCCTCAGGAAAAGCTCTGAACCAATTATCGTTGGATGATTTCTATATACTAGCAGTAATAGTAAAAATAAAAATGTCATACTCTGCTGTTGCCAGTATTTTAATCTTTTAAGGTAAGGCAACACTCATCTGCATTGCAACAAATTGTGAGTGACTCGTTCAGGTCTGCTTGGCTATGTGATTAAAGAGATTATTGAAGTTTATATGATTCTTTTCCTGAAAATAGATTTGCAGTCTCGATAGCAAACATGAGAGCACAAATCGCGTTCAGTTACAGATGTTTAAATCCAGACTAAGTCTTTTGATCTCTGCAGATTTAGTTGAGATGTGCAACTTCCCACAAAATTTAACCAGCTGCTGTGGTAGAATCTCTTCTCTTTTCCACTGTTATTTTCCTGCCGCTGCTTTATCGGGGAGAGAGTTACCTCTTCCTTATGTGAGAAAAGAGCTACCCAGTTTGCAGCCAAATTAAACCCAATTAGTTAGCTACTGTTCTGCTTAAGCAAGGGTATATGGATAAAAATGAAAAATTGACAAATAAAATACATAGAACAGTATCAGATTATGAAAGTAACACCTGGTAGGTATCTGAAAATAGATATTGTATCACTGAGTCAAATATTTCCAAAAAATGGTACGTTTAAAGTTGTGTAACAGAGGTATCGTGGTTTTCTGCTTGTCAATGAGTTCTATTTCTCTGCAACAAATTCATTACAGTAGCCTTTGGTTAAATACTGTGTTGGAGATCTGTGACCTTATTTTCTGATTATGCTGGTATTTTTAATAACTAATTAGTATACTAGCACTTAAACTATTGCAAAATAGATTTTGACCTATGCCATGCTAATCTGAAGTCTGGAATAACTCCGTGGAAGCTAGTAGTGGTGCTCTGGATCTGCACCAGGCTGCTGAATGCAAAGGTCTTGTTGTAATATTCATGCTTTATGTCCACTATCAGGGTTGCAAAGGAAATATCTTAAACTGGCATTATTCCTGGGGGAAAAAAAAAAAAAAAAAAAAGAGTGTGAATGTTAGAGAGTGTTTGCAAATTCACTCAAATTTGAGAGCTGTATTTTTCCTCCATAAAATCATATCTGTGGTTTAATATGAGAAAACACAGAGAATACACTTAGGTGATCAGGTTCACTGTGGATAAAACAAAAATGCATCATTTCTGTGTTGGTGGCTGTGGCACTCATAAGAGTCTTCCAGGCTGTAGAATGTTGTAGAAGATTAAAAGAATTGCGTTGGTTTGTATGAAAACTATACACATTAATATTAGGGGAAAATGTATCTGTTAGGGTATATTGCCCAGGGATACTGTGGGGATCTGTGTCCTGGGGGATTTTTAAGAGTGAATTAGACAGGTTTTTGTCATAGGTTGTTGAGAGGAACAAGAATCCTATTTGAGTGCAAGGGGGAGATCAGAAGATCTCTTTGGGCTTCTTCTAGACCTACTATTACGTGATTTTTTTGTATGGTTTTTGTTGCTTTTTCTGATCTCTTTGCAGTTAGGCATTTTGGCTCTGAGATTACAAAGTCGCTGCAGGAGCTTTTAGAATATCCCTTCAGACATTACAGAATACCTGTTTTTATATACATCGAGTAAATACATGTAACCTGCTTGTACAAGTGTAGGGAATGGAGCTCTTTATCATGATAAATTTACATTTGCCTCATTATTCCCCTCAGAGAAATTGGTTTTCTTCTCCTGAGGGTGTACATGAACTTTTTGTTGAAAAACATGTTTTAAAGAAAACAACCGGTCTTAATATTTGTATAGTGCTGCAATCAAGAAGTGATTAAAAGGACATAAAGAACAGCCAAATTAAAAGATAGCCATAGAGGTTTCATGTTAGTATGTAATTTCATCAATTTGACTGGAAAAGTAAATTTCTGTTGTTTTTTTAACTTGATGCACTGGTTTTTCCTTGGCGCAGCCTTTCTTATTAATGGGACAATGAAAAAACTGCTGGCTGTTTGAATAGCTGTCCTCTGTCTCACTGCTCCTTGGCCTAAATAAAGAGTACCTGCTGTAAGAATTTTTTTAAAAAAGCAAAAATAAATGTACGCTGTCCAAATTCGAAGGAGCAAAAGCTACATGAAAGGGATGAAAATTCTGCTGAGGTATGTGATTCTCACTAGAGAGTTACCCTATCAGTTGTTGTAAAATAGTAGGAAAATCAAAAGAATATCAGAAATGACTTGTCATTTGTGTATGTCATCTCTCCTAATGAAGAAGAAGAAAAAAAATAAAATAAAAAGAAACAAACTGAAGTGCTGTTAAAAAACTACAACTCCAAATCCTAGTATCGGTTGGAAACAGTTGGGGGTCGGAGTAGGTCTTGACTGGAAGAGCAGAGGAGGTGGCGACCTGTGAAATGCAAAGGGTGAGTTACTGCCAAGGGCTGGCTGGGAACGAGGGGTGTCCCTGCAGGGCTGAAGCCCACTGTTTCCTCCAGCAGAACAGGCAGGAAGTTAAATTTTTGTGTGTGAAAACCAACCTTTGGGATTCCTATCAGTGCTGCGTGTGCTTGGCATTGCGTGAGGAATGATAACCAACGTGCTCTGATCCTGGTACTGGGAAAACAGGACTGGTTTTTTGCACCAGTGTTTCAAGCTACCAGGTCTCAACTGGACTGCAGACCTTTAGTACATAAGGGATGCGGGTGTTACAGTACAAGGTATTTTTCAAACTGGGACAAAGAAAGTCCAGTGGTGACTGCAGTGTTGATATCAACCAGGACATGGAGGTGGCTCTATCTGGATTTTGCATTGGATCAGGAGAACTGAAGGACTGGGGCAGATCTTTAAAGTAATCGGATTGACATACCAGCAGTTTCTGAAAGATAAAGCATCCAGGGATTATATCACCCTCAACACCCAATTAGTTTATGTTGCTATAAGTAACTACCATATGGCTTAGCTTCTGCACCAGCTGTTTTCCAGTCTTCAATGGGTACGGGTCTACAGGGGAGACTATGCCACAGAGTTAACAGTAATTAGAAAAGTGGAGGAAAATAACATATTTTAAAGATTATCTTAAAACTTTCAGATGGTTAAGTAGTAAAATGCAAGTGGCCAGTGATGCATTGACTGTTGTGTCCCTGGCGAGGGGTACAAGCTGCCTGCAAATGCCGCGTGCCTGCAGCTCCTGGTCTGCAGTGGTGCAAAGCAGCCAGCATGGGACAGCAGGAACGGAATCCAGGTGGATGACAGAAATCTTTAATCACGTCCTGGTACTCTGGGATGAGAGCTGAGGAAGCCAAGGACTGAGCAATGCTGTAACCAGTGGGAGATGTTTCCTTCAAACCCATGGGAAACAACGGCAGGCACTGCTCCAGCCTGGCACCCTGCTTTTGCCTCTCTGCAGCCCTCGCCCACATCCACCATGATTTCTCGGGGTCTGGAGGTGGGGTGATACATCACGAGCCAGGTTTCATTGCCCACAAGACAGAGGAACAAACCAATGTTTCTACATCTCCTTAGGTGTGCAGCCTCCAGCGAGAACAGCAGCAACCGTTTATGTTTTTCCCAGCCTCTTTGCCTGCTTTCCACTCTTTCCATTGCAAACTGGGTTTCCTACTTTGAGAAATATTTCCATGGCATAGCCAGGCCATGTGGAGCTGGATTTGATTCCGTTCTTACCAGTTCTTCCAAAGTGATCATGGCCATTTCTTTATTCACTTCAATCATCTTGGTGCGGAATGATCGCACTTTCAGCCACTTTGTGCTATCAGCTTGGTAAGCTGTTATTTGAGTACCAGAAAATTATGATTAGACTACCTTCTTTTTTCCCCTTTTTTTTTCTGGATAATCTGAAAATTTGTTGTGCCCTAATCCTCAACCATAAGAAGTTTTAACATCATGGAAATTCTTGTATGTCACTCTGCACTGGAAAATTTTAGTCTATTGTTTTGAGTTACATCAAGCACAGCAACACAATATGCTTCTAAGAGCTAAATCCTGTAATTAATTATTTATTTAAAATTCTTTGTATTAACAAATTCTTTACTTGAGGATTTTGAAGGACTCTCTTCTCACTTCTGAAGATTTTTGAGATTTTATTGAGAGACGGAGCATCATATAGTACCAAAGCAAACTACCAAGTGCTCTGTGCTTTTATCCACAAAATTTCCTATGATGTATCTAGGTCTTCCAGGTGGTTTTGTAGCTGTAGTAGCCATATGGACGTAAGCTACACCAAGAAAACACTCACTTGTTGTCTCACATGGTACTGATCATACAGCGAAGGGCAGCCACTGCCGTCTGTTGGGCAGAGTATTTGAATTCCAATCTATTAGCGTAAAAATATTTCCCACCCTTCACACAAATATGCCAGAAAAGTAGATGTAAAATTCACAATTACAATCTCATTTAGTATGTACAGTATCCTGATTTATATACTAGATCCAGAAAAAAATAATACAATTCAGCAGAAGTTGATACCTCTGACAAATGTACATGTTCCTTAAACTTGTCTGAGTTTTGCTTCAAGATTTGGTTTCTTTTTTTGCGGGTTTCCACTGACTTTTATAGTACTTTATTCTTGAATATAATCAATTAAGCCTTAAATCTGTGACGCCTGGGCTAGGAACCAGAGAATGACACCTGGTAGTAGTTATATTCCAGTCTGAGAAATATCAAGACTTTTTCAAAAATGCAGAAAAAAGGTCTACATCGTACTTTAGATCTAGACTATCTCTACAAACTGATTTTAAAATGACGTAGTACCAGATAGATGATTTTTTTTTTCATTTTCTCAGTAGCACTGTCATTTAAAATGAAGACTACAAGTTGAATCTTAGTGAGGTTTACAAAGGCTTGATCTCTCACGGATCCCCTTTTCTTATGCATCTGTAATTCCTTTACAGGCTATATCTTTTCATGGTTTTGATTTTTTGTTGGGTTTGGTTTTGTTTTGTTTTTTAATTATTGTTGTTGTTATGTACATATTCCTAATTTTTCTTTTTAGTTTTTCGTGTGTTATTTTAAAGCAGGTTTTAAACCATTTGCGACTCATTCATTTTTTTTTCCCAATTCCAATGATGCAACAAAACCAACATAGACTAAAGGAGAGAGGAACTACCTTGGAGGGAAAGAGTTAATACAGAAGGGCATATGAACGTGTGTTGGCAAAAAGGAATAATTCCAGAGTGGTCCTCAAAACTTCATTAGAGATCAGAGAAACATGTAATATTGCATTAGCTGAAAGAAAAACTCTTCCATAACAGGGTTTAATGTCCTTGGAAATGTTGCAGAGTTTATTTGAAAAATAAACCCAACAATACTCTATTAAATTTATAGAGGAAATGGAAAGCAGAAACTCAGAAGACTGTAATTGCCACCTACAAATATAATCGTTAGAGTGAGTAAGAAGTAATGAAGGAGGAAATCAGGGGCAACTCACCTCCTTAGCAGGAAGGTGGAAGTTATATTGCCACCATGTGGTGAGCCTGTGGAGAGCTAGAAGCAGCGAGCTTCACTGTCAAGATTCACACAAGCGTGCTGCAAACAGTCAGAAATATAAATGATTTGCTGGAAAAATATAGTATGCAGGTAGCATCCTGATTAAAATGAAGCAACGTGAGATGAAATGCCATTTTGCTTTTGTTTAGTGCGTACAGTAGGTTCTTTGGTGGTGTTTTTGTGTTTGGGTTTTTTTACTTGAATTTTAATTCAAAACTCTCTTATACAAAATATTCTGTGGAAAAGAAAAGTGAGAAGAATGCAGAAAAGAATAAAAAAAAATTCTCTTTTTAAAATGAGGTCACTCATAAGCTTTTATGAGTACAAAAATCCATCATTCCGTTGCATATCTTCTTGAAATTGTCTCCAAAGCTTCTGCATGAATCTTGATTTTTCTCAAATTCTTCTGAAAACCCTGGGATACTTCCCAGTTCCATCACGCACAGAAATATAAGCCTTAGTGTTTCACAAAGATGTTTTTAGAGCACACTATATAGAAACATAATTATTTTCCCAATGGGAAGTCTTCCAGTTCTGCCTAAAGCAGGATTTGGGATTCACAAAAGTGTGTCAGCTTCTTCTCTCCCCCCGCACCCTCCCCCTCCAACTTTAGATCGTAATTTTCACGACACGACAACTGATTGCTGTAGAAATTATTAGGATTCAAAAGGATGGTTTCACAGCCTGCGTTGGATGAGCTTTTCACAATCCTCTTTTTGATCAGATTAATGCTGGCCCCTGAGCTGACCCGCAGCCGAGGAGAGCTGGGCAAGCGTCTCCAGCACAGCCCTCCCTGACCAGGGTCTGCTGATGGCCTTGCTTCGGAGAGGTCTACCCTTCTCCACTGCAAGGTCCGTTTCTTGTTGTACTTCAGTATAGCGGGAACCTTTCTCTCTTCCCTAATGTGTGTCACACCACTTTCACAGGGGTGTTCGGGTGTCAGGGTAACAAAGTGCTTAAACTTCATGCTAAATACAGCGGTCGCCTTTGTAAGAACAGCTCTCCTCCTTAGCACCCACACACTTGTAGCTAAAATACAAGAATGAGATTAAACGAGCATCACAGATGACGCTTAGCTGTATCTCTTGGTACGTGTCTAATTATGACCTTCACTGAGGCAATTATTCTGTCTCAACGCCTTTTTGCAACCACCAATTAATAAAACTTCACATAATGTCCTGGTAGAACAGGAATTATTACCATTTTTTTTTTTTAGAAACAGGCAAACTGAGGCACAATTTTTGACCTGTTTTTAAATGAGATGAGAGAAATTGGGGCACCAGACTGAGGGGAGAGTCTCACCTTGGGCACTAGATGCCAAATAAAATGCAGAGGAGTGCACAAAACCCCAGATCTGGCTGTTTTCAGCAGGTTTCTGGGATCATCTCCGGCACAGATCCCTGCCAGGGCCCCTTCAGGTTTGGTCACAGGACATGAGGGATGCATGGCTGGAGAGATGCATCTATGTGGATCAGGAAGGCTGGAGCCTTGCTAACCCATGGGGCATCCTACGAGCAGAAGGCAAACGCCTGCTGCCAAGGCTGTTCTGCACCGTGGAGGGGCTGACGGACTCTCACCTGGCTTGCAAATCGCAGAAAATAGGAGCAAATCACTTCAGTCCTTCCCTTTTTACACATATGACTCACAAGCATTTGCCTCCTACATAAGTTTTGCTTTTCCTCACAGTTGAGTCATTGTCCTGTATTTGATTTAACAACAATGGCAGCAAAAAAAAATATCAGTGTCGAGGTTTGCTACTGGGTAAGACTAGATCAAAAGCAATTCTTTAAAGGAGGCTTTCAAGGTAGCTAGATTAGAGATTTGCGAAACTGCTAAGAAATATAACTAAAGAAAAATAGCTCCTAAAAGCAAAACGTTATGTTTTTATGCTATTGTGCTTTTAAAATTGAAGGCAAGAGTCTGAAAACAAACATCAAAATAAATCTTACTTGATGGGAATTATCTGCAGATCATTGTATTTATTGCATTTGTTTTGATTTTCCAGTCTCTGCCTCAGACTGTAGGCATAGAGATGACTTGAAAGATTCGATATCTCATTTTAAAAATTAAACTTCACTTGATTATTGAGCTGACCCATACTAACCTGGAATATTATGTATTATTCTGGAGTGTCACCAGCAGGCTAGAAAGCGTGAGAATAGGACAGGAGGAAAGAGCTGTGTCCCTAATAGCGTAACGATTTCTGGTGCGATAACTGAGGCTGTGCTGCCCCTCGGAGGCACGGCACAAAGTTGCAGCACATGGGGAGGGAAAGAATTCATTTTGGTGCCTTAAAATGACTTTGTTTTTTTCTCTCCCTCCTCTCTACCCTTCTGCCCCAAACATCCTGCGTGTTGCCCAAAGGTTTATATGTGTGGAAGCTCTTGATGAGGCTCTAAAAGCCTGATTTAGCACATGTGCCCAGTTTGTGTCATGACCAATGATACCCTGGAGAAATAATTTTCCAGCCAAATGTAGGTATTCTAGAAACCTTTCTGGCTCTTTTCTCTAATATTTGGCATATGGAGCAACTGTGGATGTTTCATCAGCTATTGAGGATAAAAAACATGGTGGGGTGGGAGGGCCAGGAGAAGGTTCGGGGAGCTGATGTGTTTATTGTCCAGCACTTTGGAGCAGGGAATTTCCCTGTGGATTTCCCCATTTTAGCCAGGTCTGTCAGTGAAGCTGCTGCTCTGGCTCATGGATACCACTGATAAACACCAGAGCTGGGGCAGTGGTGGGAGAAGTTGGTGGCCTTCTGCTGGTACAGCTCAAGCAACAAACAAGAAGTTCACTTCTGCCCACTCACAAACTCGAGGTTCTTTTAAAAACCCATTTCCTGGGAATACTGCACTCAGTTAAAATGTTATGTTGTTAGAGTAGGAACACCACAAGTCTATGTATGGCATATCTCTTGTTTGACAGCCTCCCTAAGAATTTTGGATGTCTGATTTTGACCTTGCCAGTGAGAAGAATTTGAGCTGGATGCTGACCTGGCAAATAGTGAACCAGGAAAGCCTGGCATGCGTCAGAAAGGTTTCAGTGCTTTTGTGAGATTTAAAAATGACGCAAGAAAGAATAATAACCCCCAAAAGGAGAAGCAATAACTTTGAGAGGGTTGTTCTGGCTCTGTTAGCAGAGAGAGTGTGGTGCCAGATGAGAGGTGGGAGTGGCAAGACAGAAATTCAGACGTAACAACAATTATCTTCCAGTGTGAGCTGCCATTCGGAAGTGTTGTAGTACACGATCTACTCATTACCGAGGCCCAAGATTATCTTTAATGAGCAGATCACACAGCACAACACTGCTGAATGGTGTCTTAGCCTGAAGGGAAGTTGCAAGGAGAGTGGAGATACCAAGAGATATGTTTTCCTCCATCCCATTTAGTCTACAAAAGGGCCACTGCAGAATCCAGTCCCGGCACAGCTCCTTTCCCTGGGAGAAGAGGAAAGCAACAACGTGATGGATGTAGCCATGTTGCTCAAAGCCCAAGCACTGTCCCTGACTAAGGATATTAGGGTTAAAACAGCCAACCTTTCTGTCCCTGTCCCAGAACTGATGTTCTCCTATATGAATGATTTGTTTGGGCTGTGTAGGAATTACATACGCAAGTCCTCGGAGTGCTTGCTAGTAAACAGCAGATCACAAAGCATTTGGCTTTGGTGCCAGCAAAATAACATTCCTTGGTCATCCAGAGGCTGTCCCTGACCAGCTCTGTCCCATGTTTGACCCATTCTTCTCCTCTAGGAGAAAGTATGCACTTGAAAGCACAGCTGAGCTACGGTGCAGAGGAGAAAGTAGCCCTTTCCCTTCAATGCAGCAGCTAAAATGTGCCTGAAGATCAAGAGTCACTTCTCCTCTCTGACTTTACCTTATTTTAAGCTTGTAGTTTAGATTAGTGGAAATGGTGTGCACTTTGCTGACCACTTGAAAAAGGAAAGAAAACATAAAACAGGCTGCACAGTTTTCCTGAGTAAATGTCTATTTTTGGTTTCAAGTGGAAAATAATGAATCATGTAGTGCATTCACAGGTATGAAAGGAGCGGATTTTTCTCCTTCAAATACAGAAGTCCTTAGTGGACAACCATAACACTGTTACATTTCTTTATATTACATTGAAAAACAAGAACTGGATCCTTAGTTAGAGTGTATCACTAGATACATTATTTATAACAGCTATGGATTTGAAAAAAAAAAAAAAACCACCTGCACTAAACCACCTCTCTGAGTACACAAGGCACAGGGAGATAATTTACAGGCAATTAGTCAGCCATGTGGTTGTGTTTATAGCAGCGTATCATGGTCCCTTTTTCAGTTCATGAATGTAGATCTGCAAAACAGAAACCAGACAGCCTGTTAGCACTCCTTAAAGAAGTGCTCTTTGCGCTATAAAATAATAAAAATCTGTGTAATCATGATGTAACCAGTCTTTGGGTATTTTCACATACTGGTGGAATCCTGCTAAACCTGATGAAGATGAAACCTCACACCTAATGTGCCAACAATGTAACTGGGATTTATAGCCGCAGACTGGAGCATACAATCTTCAAGGGTTGGAGGGAATGACAGAGAAATGCCACCCTGAAGAAGCCCAAAGAGTAAATCACAGCCTCCCTCTCTGAGGGGTGTTCCCACACGTGGGTCTCTGTCCCCGCAGGAGCAGGGCAGAGTCCCCACCTTGGGGACAGCAGCAGCCACGCCACCGGTGGGAAGGGACGTTCAGCCAGCCCAGAGCTGCTGTGGTTTCCAGGGGGAAAGTTACCGTGAAAAGAAGAAAGGCAACAAAGGAAGCCTTAAGAAGAAAGGACAATATGTATTAAAATTGCCATCTCTGAGTGTAACCCATATCCGAATGCTCCAGGAATCACGTGACTTATAAGATGATTTGGTTTAGTGCTAAACAATGGACACGCAAGGAGAACTCAGCGGTTCTGGTCCTACCCAAGAAGTACGATGGTATTTTCTTTGCACTTTGGTCATGTTTGCCATCTGAACATTCTGAGGCATTTCAAAACATACATTTCATCGTCCGGTGGTGGGAAAGTACTTGCCAGCTTGGTACATCCTATGGCCTGTCTGCGCCTAGTGCTAAACATCGGCCCCTCAAAAAAAAACAACCCAGTCCCCATCCCCAGACTGCTGCGGGGAATGGTGAGGTATCGGTCAGCCCCGATGGCAGCACAGCAACGCCATTAGTGGCATGGATGTCACGGTAAAAATACACCGGCAGAAAAAGGAGCTGCTATAACCAGTCTTTCTTATGTGGGAATTGTCCTCGATACTAAATAGGAAGTGTTTAAGGGTAAGGCAGGCTATGAGGGCCTTGGAAATGAAGATTAGGCTACGATAGATAATGTGAGCTGTTAGGCAGATAAAAATGGAGCCATCTCCATCCTGCCAATAAATGCAACAGATAAAGAGGGGAGAGGGGGAGGGCATTTTTTTCCAAAGCCCCCCCTTAATCAGCAAAAAACAGCCGACAAAATTATCTTTGGTAGATGGGGATTGTGTGAGGTATGGGTTACATTTATTATCTGGTAGGTTGTAAGCTTTATTATAATTTCCGGTATTTGCCTGCTACATCCTGAGGAACAATACGAGCTGGATCTAGTGCGTGTCATTTATAACTCTGTGCATGTCATTTATATGGTAATGGGGGAGTTTCCCCTCATCCCCAGTGATTTCTGCAAAATTCTACATGCTGGTTCTCAGTGTGTTTATCTTACTCCGGTGTCAATTAAAATGCACATTCATGATCTTTGAACAAAGCGGGCAAGTATAATTAGTAATTTGATACTGTTCTGTACAACACAATTCAAAGTAATACTTATAATTTGCAGTTAATTAATCAAGGGTTTTTTTCTTAAAATTCTTAATTGCCATTCTATGATATTCATTTTTAATAAGTTTTTTTTTCCTTCCAGTTTCAGATCCAATTACGCAGACAATTTCTTTCTGCTCTTACTGCATGGCTCTGTGTGTGTGTGTTTATATGTACATTTCTCTATGCATTTTGATACTTTTTTTCCAGAAATTTTTATGTGCTGGTTTATGGATGGGGTTTTTGTCAGCTGAAATTAAAAAGTTGAAAATAATGGAATAGGCGTACAACTGTGAGAAAGAAGATACAACAGGGAATAGAAAACTCAAATCAATGCAACCAAATTGGAAAAAAAAATATAAATCTCTGGAATTCCATTGCCAGTATGAATAGTTGACCTTATCTGGTATTTAATGCATTATCCAATTAAAGCTCTCATTAGAAGATTGTAATTGTTGTAGCTTTAAAGTGAAACCACCAGTCATTTAGAGGTACAAACTCTGGACTCTCCAAGGAAGTTAAAATGCTCATAAATTCAAAAATGAAAATGTTAGTGAATATAGATGTATGCGGGGGTAGTGCCTGTGATGGGAAATGGACCAGACCTTTGCTGGGCGAGGTGCTGAGTACTCCACACCTGACAAAGCTTCTGCTCCTCTCTCGTGGGCAAGATCTGAGTGATGCCACCTTGCTTGCCCTGCAGGTGCTCTTTCAGTGCCCTTGAAGGCCTTCATACCCTTTGTGCTCTGCAAATGTGGAGGGAAACACTCATGGCATCTTTCTTTCCACCCCTTTCCGCCTCCCTAGAAGAGAAGGTGTTTCCCTAATTTGTCTCTCCTTGTCTGGGCATGCTCTGATTGCCTGAAAGGGCTTCTGATTGGTTGTTGTAGAAATGTTCTTTGCTGCTAACTGATTTATGTTTTGCCAACATTTCCCTATTGGGCATATAAAACGTTGCATTTTATTTACTATCCCGCTTAGTTGTGGGAGTTTCTGGGCTGGGCAGGTTAATCGGAGCTTCAGTGGCTTGGTGCCCTTGCCCTCAGTGCAGGGTACCACACGGCCTTCCCTCTTGTCGCAGTGCATCTGGAGACATCACCCCTACCCAAAACACCTATAAATAGCTTCTAGGCATCAGTGGGATTTAGCCTGAGGTCTGCAGCTCCCTGGAGAGAGGTGGGGTAATTCCAAGCGGTCCATGGAAGGTGACTATGCAAGCTTTTGTCAGTAGACTTAGAATTACTACACAGTAGTCCACAGCTCAAAAATATTGGGAGCAGGGGGAAAGGATTTCCTAGTAGTAGGGAAAAAAAAGATATTTCAATGGTTTCAATGGGTCCCATTATCCTACAGGTGCGTTTGTCTTTTCTGTGTGCTTACCTGAGTCGATAGTGGAGGTCCTTCAAGACTTGCACCTAGGAAGAACAGAATTTCTGTTCGACATGCAAGTGCCCCAACTCTGATAAACACAGTCAAACCACACTGATCCAACAGTGGCATAACCTTGTTATATGCCATTACCTTTATTAATAATAAATATTTCTGTTATTTAATAAGCATGTTCTTCTGAAATATTGCTATAAGCTAATTTGGACTCTGTTTTTATCCTGCACTCTATTTTATTATTCCTGGGTAACTCTATTGATCTCAATAGTTCCTCTGATTATTCAGTACTATAAAATCAGATTCACCCTCTGAGTTATTACTGAGCTAAATCTCTCAGTTAGCCAGATCCCAAATCACTGTTCAGGTTGAAACCTCTGGGAATATTGCCATAGTAGGGCAATATAAACTCTGAGTGGGTTTTTAATGGTTGTTCAATGGCTGTAGCAGTTTAAAGCGGGTAAGAAATTGGGAGCTGAACTGAATTCCTTCAATGTGCTACAGTTCTAATTTTGTAATGCCGGGCTGTATTTTGCCATATTAACTGACGTTTATTAGCACTCATGCTAGGTGACGAGCAGGTGCTGCTCAGAGCGAATAAATCATGCAAGTAATTCATGTGAAAGACAGCTCGTGCAAGTGCTGATGGAAGTCCGTGGGGTTGAAGAATCAAGTTCTTTTAATAGCAATGTCAGGCTGTTCAGTCTTCTTATCTCTCGTATTTCTTTATGAAATATTAAAAGAGATTGCTTTTGGGCACTTGTGTTCTTGAACTATTGCAATCATCTAATGAATTTTTGATAGTCAAATTCAGAGGGTTTTGTGATCACTAACTTTCTTGATACATCTGTAGCTATTGAAATGGATCCCCTGTGTCAAGGTTGGTTGTCCGTCTTCCTTCTATCATAAACCCCACAGATTAGTTGGGAAGAACATGTAACTTTTAATTTAGAGGAAAGGTGAAGTGGAAGCTGCTTGAGCAGGTTTGAATAGAGTAGTATGCAGTGTATAATGAAAGCCTTGATTTGTCTCACTGCATTGCGCAGATAAGCAACTTGTATTTCCAGCCATAGCAACCTGTTAAGTGGCAGGGGGGAAAAAAGAGAAAGGAAAGAAAAGGATTTGACTGTAAGGAGCCCTACTCCGTTCCCATCAATTGGGCAACATGAATTCTGTCTTGTCTAGGTCCTTAGCAACTGAAAAGGTCCGACATGACCTTGCAATGAACATTTACCCACAGCAATGAGCTCCAGCACAAATTACTCAGAAGACTTTTGCCAGGAAAAGTTTCTACAGATTTAGTGCCTCCAGCTAACAGGCTTTCACGGAGAGCTGACAACGGGCTGTGGGTTTATGTTTATGCCAGGTGATGGAAAAATACGTTCTCGTTATGTATTAGGGGCATACAGCAGTGTGCTGCTGCGGACGGGTTTTCTAGATGCATTTGCTCTTTGCAGTGAGTGTTAGAAACAGGAATATCTGGCGATATGATCTCTAAGTAATATTTCCACTTTCATAATTCAGTCCCCATCTTCATTATTACATCTGGGCATCCTGACAGATCAGACTTGCCTGTGTTGATGAAATGTCTCCGTGTCGGTCCAAGAGTTTCTTACTGTGGCTGCTACTGACTCACACCACGAAAGGAGGAAACCTGCTAATTGTTAGGAGCTCTTGTGAGCATTAATCATTAATGATTTTGAAAGCAAACATCTAAGGCTTGTTGAAGATGGTGCACAGGGGAGGAAAAGCCAGAAGGACAGCGAAGGGAAACCTCTGACAAGAGCAGAAGGAGGATGTGGAGGCAACTCGGTGTTCTTCTGCTGTGTTTGTCCAAAGAGGTGTGTGTCTTCCTTTATGTTTTGCAGCGCTTAGTGTGCCCTCAGGATAGTCTGGCATTGTGTGTGTCACCTGGGACTGCCTGCCGTGGTTGCTCTGAAGGGGGTTCCAGGCCTCTGGGGGAGCTGCTCGATGCTGCTGGTGGAGGCACAAGGTCCATGTGAGATCCAAGGGACAGCCCCTTTCCATGGCTTTTTGCACCTCAAGTGGGATTTGCACTGCGCTCAGCACTCCAGGAGGTGACAATGGCCGGGAGGAGCCCCCACCCCCACTGGCCATTTCCAAATAGCTGTATTCTTCTCTTGTTGCTGAGAATCTGCTTGTACTTCTCAGATGGCAACACACACTTGGGTGCATTTTGTTCGTTGGTTTTTGTCAGCAAATCAATTTGTATGAATGAGGGAGATTGTAAGCATTCCTGATTTCTTAGGTATTACAGCCTGAGCCTGACCTCCTGCATGTGTTTTGGTAGGAGCTGCAGAGAAGTACCTGAGGGCAGGATCTGGCCGGTAGTCAATACCACCAGCATTTTGAAGGCCCCAAGTGCTCAGGCAGCGAGTAACATCTGGTAGCTACTTGTCAATAACCTTGTAAACAACACCCCAATGCCTGGGCTCATATAACAACTACAGGATCTGTTGCTGTTGGAAACACAACAAATTAGAAGAATCAATGGACCAGGGAAAAAATCCCAAGTATTAAACTAGCACTTTTGATGTGGGTGAGATGAGTAGCCTCAGAAAGTCTCTTCTGGCTGTGAGCAGCTTGATGCCATCCCAACACGATCTCAGCCCTGCTGCTTGGGGAGAGGTGTCCTAAAGATTGTCCTTAGAGGAACAATGGTGTGCACCTTGGGACTGTGGGTAAGGAGTCCGGGGTGGAGTGGTCAGAATTTGGCCAGGCTGGCTGGCAGAGCTGCCTCTGATGTGCACACCCCAGCTCTGCTGGGTGCTGTTTGCTCTTCCACCCTGTGTCTTTCCCTCAGTTGTCCTTGCCAGGTATCAGAGAGCATTCAAAGGTGACATATCTTCTGCTGGAGCACAGCAGCTTGTGGTGTTGTTACACAGAGCCACCTTCAGCTTGCAGAAGCAAAGGTGGACCACAGCCTATTTGCCCTCAGATTTAGTGGGATTTGTCTCTTTGCCAAGCTTGGGCTCGGGTCAGGCCATGCAGCAGCTTTTGAGAGATGTGGAGGTAAGACATGACCTTGTTGACCATGCAGAACACATGAAGAGTCCCATGGGGTTGTCCTCGGCACCCAGCGTGAACCACCCCACTGAAATGAGCTTCCCTTCAGGCTCTCGGCATCTGGGCACAGGGAGGCAGAAGCCCTCACCCACCATCTCAACACAGTGTTCTGCAGGAGCAAGGGGCTGCAAGGCTGCGCGAGCAGAAGGCAACATGTGTTCAAGCAATTAAACTGCATGACTAAGGGGAAATTAATGACACTTGCAGCCCACACTTTCCCTGTGCTTGAGGAGGTTCAGATCTCCTGGCTGGGCTCCTTTCCCCGAGATGAGCGGCTCCCACCTTCTCTCAGTTGGTGAACACATGGGAGCTCCTCGCCTACGGCTGTTCGGCTCCACGGCTCCATAATGCTGCTGCCATCATGCTGTGAGCTTTTCAGACCAAGGATTTGATGTTTAAAGTGTGCTCCCTAAAGCATGTCCTCAAAAATGCCGTGAAGGCAAGTAATATTTTATTCTTCATAAGCTTGTTGCCTGGCAGAGGAGGCTGTGTGTTTCCAGCAGGAATAAAGAGTCACCAGGGTGGGCGTTGCAGGTCAGGTTTTCTTAAGGATCTCTTGAATGATTGTGCAAACACCTTGAGAACGGTTGTTGTTTGCATATAGGGACTGTGGAATCAGGCTGAGCCTGGAGTTTGGGCTCAGCCAAAATAATTTTTTTTTTTTTTTTGTATAAAAGATTGTTGAATTGTTTAGTGGCCCTGCAAAATGACTTTTTTCCCACCGGACTCAAGTAGACAACTGTGAAAGAGGATTAATTGCCCTGAAATCAATAGTGCTGCAGGGCTATTGCTGACATCAGCATAAAATAATGCCACCACAGGAAAATGTAGATTGGATATAGTAATATAAAACAGTTTTATACTATTTGCATACACATAACTACTTTTACACCCATTTTATACCTATTACAATGACTTAATGGGAGTCGGTGTAGTTCTGCACCACAGCAACTAAGACAAAAATTTTCTTGCGTCTGTATGAAAGATGTCAGGGTGGTCTTCTAAAGCCATCCCTGAAACACATGTCAGAGAAGGCCGATATGAATAATGTGTTTTCCCTAACTGGTTGAAAATACTTGCTTTCAAACTATACAATAGTAATCGATTTGGACGTAAGGTTGGTGGTTTGAGATGATCTAATAATTGATTTTAAAAGAGATGGCAGCTGTCAAATAAGCATTTGTATTTATATGATGTTTCTATGAGAATCCTTGGGGTTTTGCTCTCTCAGAAATCTTTGTTTTCTCCTTTCCTAGACCCCCTTTGTGTTCTCTGATCTCTCTTCCTCTTATATTCTTTTGGTGCTTCCTACTGACAAATTCTTTTGAGCTTTGGTTCCTGATGTAATCTATGGCCTTTATGTTAGGCTGTATTTTCATTTTGTTTAAAATTGCTTTTTATTAACAATTTTAATAAAACAGTGAGATGTCTTCAGAACACCAAATATTTAACGATCTGAGCACCATCTACAACACATCACACAAACAAAACTATTGATTACGCATCCTGGAATGGCTGCAGTTTACCACATGAGCCATAAATAACACAGAAGGGGAAGTTCCCCCGGTCAGACAAAATCTTGCGTGATTCTTTGTGTAAAAATTAAAATATTAGGAAATTAATGGGTCTTTGACAGCAAATTGGGTATGTTTGTATGTGTCTGTGTGCATGTATCTATATCTACTCAGGGGACAATCAGACTATTTTTCATCTTTGTCTTCTGTGGACACAACATTAATAATATTGTTTTGATTTCCTACTGAAGAAGAAAATGCAATGTCTGGAACAAGAAGAGAATTTTAATTGTATAAAAGAAATTGATTTATTTAATAGGTAAAGCCTGCTAAGTGCTGCTATCCATTACACCCCTATTTTGACCTCCTGAGATGCAGAAAGCCTCTACTTTTCTAGAAGCAGTTAAAGAAACCTTTCTGCTCAGTCTCCAAGGACACCTCCTCAGATGTTAGAAATGGAAGTTACTTTTTTGGAGTTAATGACACTGCAGTAGTTAACTGCAGCCCATCTGTATAACACGAGTGTCTTCACCAAGGGTGGACACACCATTCAGATCTCCAGAAGATCTTATCTACAGTACAGATATATGTGTAACTAATTTTTTTCTTGGAAGAGAAAAGGTTATTTTCTTTGCATTCATTGTAATATTTTTCCTGGGCATTCTTACTAGAAGACATTAGCAGTTAAAGACTGAAACTTCCATGGCCATGACATTTATCTGTACATATTAACCAAGAGGAGCTCTGCCAGTCTAAAAGTCTGCACAAGCCTGGGAAGTGGAGTTATCATGGAAATATCTGTAGAAATACCACAGTGTCAGATTGTGGCTCACAACATCAAAACCATCTGTGTGGATTTCCAAATGTGGAAATGTTCACGCAACAAGTTTGATCCAAGGATCTGCTCATTGCCACCAAGGTTGCAGAATATAAAGCCCTGATGATTTTTCCTGCACTGAGTCTATAAGGAAAGGCAGAGGTCTGGACCCACTTCAGTTATGCAGGACTGTTATGTGCTTAGACAGAGGCGCACAATGTGCTTAGACAGAGGCGCACAAGTAAATTTTTTGGTTTCTATGGCCAAACCTTTGCTAAAGGTGCTATACAAGTGTCAAATGGAATAGCAAAATCCACTTGTGAAGATTCTTACAGGATTGACATGGATATTATACATGGAGGAAGAGGCCAGATCATTTTTTGAAATCCCTTCCAGGACTATTTCCTATAATTCCTTGAGAAGTTTGTTACTTAAAGTAGGATACAAGTCTACATTTCATTGCTCCTGCAAATATTGCTGGCGTTAACTCGAAGTTTGAAACAAGCAGATGTTTCCTTTCCTTCTATACACATGCTGGACTAGTTCTGGGTAACATATCTACTGGAAATGTCCATCCAATCTCTGATCCACTCTGCAGTCCATCCAGGGATTGTCCTTATGGTATCACGGCCAAATGCTACTCCAAACCCAGATTCATCACATCTTGTTACTTGGCGGCTGATAACCACAGCAAGGGACTTCTCCTTTCTGCCTCCTGACAGTGAGCACGAAAGCATCTATCAGGAAACATGTTCTTCTGAAGGGATGGTATTCCTGCTGAAGGCAGCCTGGTTCACTCTGGATGCTACTCAGGTCTTGATATCAAAGACTGCCACCTGTATAACACGCTGAATGCAGCAACCTGTAATTCAGCTCAGGGAAGATTCTTCTTATCAAACTGCTGTTACTGCCTCCAGTTTCTTGTCTCATCCAGTGATACTGAAGTCTCTAAAATGGATATTTATGCAGTTGTCAGAGTATACTCTGACCTAGAACTTCAAATGCTCCTCCTGAGGGTCTGCTAACTTAGAAGACTCTTTGTTTCACACAACTCTGAAATGATCTTTCAATTGAGTCTTATTCAGCTAGAAAAGGGGTTAAAATGCATATCCTGTAACACTTCTTGAGTGTAAACCTTTCACAGGATTACCATCTGGCTAATATGTGTGCCCATCAAAGATTCACTGCTTGTAAGGAAGGTCGTCCAGCTGTTTCAGAGTGGTTTGATATTGAATGTGGTAGGTGGAATAAGCATTGACTTGCCTCAGGCACTGTGCTTGAACCCAGCCACCACGGCAGAACAGGCAGTATCGCAATCCTTGCTCACTTAAGGCAACTGCACACTTCATTCACAATATTTTTAGGGTTTGCATGCCCCAGTGTGATGGCTAGGGAGCAAAGCTGTGGAGAAGGAAGAAGCACAGAGCCACCAGCAACTGACTGTGAGGAATCTCTCACAGCATCCCTACATCCTGTAGCACCCAGCGACCGCAAGCTTTGAGGAAGAGAGCAAAAGTTTTGATCAATTATCCCTTTATACTCTTAGCTAGGAGTTCATGAGGTATATGTGGAGGGGGGCTTTGGTGTTTAAGGAGAACCTAGTTTTTTATATGTGTGAAGCGTGCTCTGAACTGACTTTACAAAGACCCAGGAGTACTGAATGCAACTGATTTTCTGAGCCTGTGGTAAATGCAAGCACCAAGAATAAAGTGTCCCCAAGAACAAATTGTCTGCACACTGCATTTTATTTTCAGCTGAAACTTTCTGGTATTAATGCATTTTATATTTCATAAGAATGTTCTCCAGCTTGCTAAAACTAACTGATCTCTCTAATAATGGCAAGGTCCTGGCTTTGTTTCAATGCAAAGGTTCATGCAATTAAATCTCATTAACAGAGGACCACAAAACCTGCACTAAAACCTTTCTTGGCATGTGACCTTCAGCAGAACTGCTTCATTAAGTCTGAGATCCTGGAGAAAATGTTTGCTGAATAAAGTCATTCCTAATTAACGCTAAAATGTCAAGGATTCATCTGCCATCCATTTTTACTCCTTTTCCTTTATGCTTTTAATTATCTCCTTAATGAGCAACCAATATAAAAGTCAAAAGCAGAATCTTTTAAATGTATACACAACAGGTGGTACAATGCAGCAAAGCAAATTTGCCAGACGTGCTTTCCCATGTAATATTTGCAACTTCCTAGACATCTTTCTGAAACCTCACTTAGATGTTTCCACCAAGTATTGATTAATTAATTTGGTATTTGTAGAAGGTGTAACTATCCAGGGTGATTTTCCCTTGCAGTCTTTCTAATGTTACCTTGAGTTTTGTCTCAAGCCATATGCAAGTCTGGATTAACTAAGGTGTTCATTTGCTCTATGATGAATATAATTGCCTGTCTGTTCTCCAAGGATGACTCATCCAATAATTTTTTAAAAAAAATAAAAGAGTCTTTGGTGTGTTACTGCTCTTCAGACCAGAGGGACACCCCCGTTGGATCAAGGGGTCCTGAGAGGGTGGTGTATGAACATGGTGGGTCTGAACTCTGAACATCCTCATTTGTTTTTGCAATGAGTAAAGGCAGGTGTTGGAGCTGCTTGGACTTGTGTAGCAGGACTTTGCTGAGGAAGGCTTAGAAACCCTCTGCAGCTTCTTCAGTTCTCATTCTCACATTAACGTAATGAGACCTGTCTTCCTGCCCATCAATCTGTACAGCATATGCAAGTCCTTCTGTGGTGGTTTAAATAGGAATGACTCATATGATATTAAGCCTCTTAATGAAAATGGATTACATTATTGCCTCTTGCAAAATGGGAGGTCTAAAAAGCCAAGTTAGTGTCTTCCAAATGTCAGTAACTGGAGACACTTTGGACAAAGAGTGAATTTTATAGCTTTTCTGGATATCTGTAAGCTGAAGTCATCTTTTCCATGAAGGTAGGTAAATGATAAGAAAAAGTATTAGAAATTAGAAGTTCTTTGAATTTGTATTTAATGAGAATTAGGTTCTGCCAGCCTTCAAAATACTTTCTTATGATGGTGATCATATTCTCCTTAACATGCTTGAACTCTAACGTGTTTGTATCAGCATCTTTCCAAGTACCTTTTCAACAGCAACTACTTTATTGAAATCACCAAAAAATCTGTAATCCCAAAATTCAATGGTAAAAAGGATCAGTCGCTGGCTATTTATTGAAAATTGCTTTGCAAAAGTTATTTAAAAAATGAAGTAGGGATAAAAGTCAAGATGGTATCCAAGCCACAGGCTCTAAAGCCTGGTATCTTGTAAAGCGCTACAAAGTTCCAGCATTGCATAGCCTGTAGAAAATTGCTATTTTTTGTTTATTCCCAACTGGCAACAGAGTTTAGAAAGATTTAGATTGTAGCTGAAGCACTTGTATCTAAGTATAAACACTGTTTGAATCCATTAATATGTGTCTGGTATGACTTTGTGAGCTCTTCATGGAGGAAAACTAAATCTCAGTCATAGCAGTTCCCTGCCAGCCCCAACGGACCCTCAGTTATGTTACCATCAGGCGGGCAGGAACCCAAGATCTGCCAACACATCCACGTATCCATGTACAGGACACATAGTAGGAGCAGCAGGGCCTCTTATACTGTCATGAATACGTGTACTAATGTGAAGAATTTGATGTTTCTTGAGCAAGATAACTATGCTTAATAAACTATATATTCAGAGTAATTGTTATCAATTGTTTTCATTTGTGTATATGGCATCATTTAATGAGTATTTTTAATTTATATTCCCGTGGCATCTTCCCTGTGCTGTGATTAGACTGGGGCTTTCATATCTATGGTGTTTCATTTATTGCTAGCTAGTAATTTACGTCTAATAACCTTTTTTTCTATTCTCACTTTTTTTTTTTTTTTTTTGATTAGAGGAAATCTTGAAGACTCATATTGCTCATTGGTGGTCCCCTGATGGCACCAGGTTGGCGTATGCAACAATTAATGCCTCCCGAGTCCCCACCATGGAGATCCCAGTATACACTGGCAGCCTTTACCCTACTGTTAAAACGTATCATTATCCAAAGGTAAGGGAAAATAAAACAAAAAGTCCTGTTGTTCTATCAAAATTTTTTTTTTTTTTTTTACGGTAAGCTCAGACAGGAGACTGTATAATAGTGCACATTCATAAGCAGTGAAAATAAACAGATCGGGGAAGATCAGCTGCTCCCCAGTGAATATGGTCTTCATTACTCTTTAGCTGCATTTGTAAAATTGCAGTTTTCTGATCCAAGTGATAGTCATTACAAATATAATGAAAATCAAATTTAAACTTTCTTGCTTTGTACCCACAGCAAAGCAGTCGTGCTTCCATGCTAGATAGGTGTCTGACTGTCTGGAAGCCAGCATTACTGCATTTAGATACATTTCCTTTTATATAGAGGGAAAATGAAGTATTTGGACTTCCTTAGAATATCCAGGATGGCCTAATGTCAGAGGACATAGCCTGGCTTTGGAGCCATGTTGTGCCCGAGCATCACAAAGAACACAGCAAAAGACAGAAAAGACTGAAGGGCCAATCTGTCCTTGATGGCAGAGACCTGTAGAGCCGTCTGGCAGCGGGTACCGGCGCAGCTCTCCACCACTATCAATATGCTGCTGCTTTTATTGCTGCAATTTTCTGCTGTAGAATGGTAGAGTAGTGCACTGTGCTGCGGTCATTTTTTCTGGGTGTCTGGCTTTATGCACTGGTCACCTAAGACCTCACATGTTGGTCCACATTGAACCGTTGTTAAACAGGAGAAATATCCATATATATGCAGGTTTTGTGGAAGGTAAGTGATTCAGCAGGGGATGCCATTTTTGTATTGTAATACAAAATGAGTCAGTATTTTACTATTTCTACCATCATCCTGTTAGACAACCTTTTATCAAAAGATACATAAAATAACAATATTTCTAGTCGCCATGAGTGGCAGCATTTTTTACCAAGACTAGGGGTGTCCTAAGTAAAATTACCCTTTGGTTGTGCCTACCAACCTCGCCGCACCTCGGTGCCACATCACTAGAGTTGCGATTTTCTTGTGGACAACTGCAGCAGGCCGGTCCATAACCCCATACAATGGGAACACGTTCTTATAATCCCCAGGGACATAACAAATCAAAACCATTCTGTGTTGTACAAGAGATGGAAATTTATCCTTATTTTAAAATCCAGGCTGGAATGGAAAATCCAACTATTTCTTTGCACGTGATTGGTTTGAATGGACCTACCCATGACCTGGAAATGACTCCCCCCGACGACCAGAGAATGAGGTAGGTGCTTTCTTGCCCTGGTATTCTGGAACCTGGTTCTGTCAGGGTTTTAAATCAGTCCCTGACTTTTTTTCAAGATCATGTTATAGTGCCTTTCTCTGCCACTATCTAGAAGTTTCATTTTGTGTCAATCTGTTTAAAATTTTTCAATTTTTTTTTTCCTCTTACATGTACTTTTATGGAGCATTATTGGTGTTTTACTTGAAATCACTATGACCCAGACTAACTTCAGTGTCAGGTTATTTTTAGAGAACGTAACAGAGTGTCCCCAAATCCCTAACACATTCATTTCACATGTAATCACAGGCATTGTACAGGAAATATTGTCTGCACCCCATATGAAGACCAAAAGCAGAAGCATGGCAGCCCTGTAACACGGCAAATACGAGCTCGCGGCTTCATGACAGGAACACAGGGATGAAAACAGGCAGACATTCCACAAATATATTGCCCACTCTTCATTCGAAATAGAAAGGAAAGCTCTTTGCTGTTTTTCGGGCAAGTGTGTTTTAGAAGGCCTGCAATTCAGCCAACTACTTAGACAGCCATTTCTAATTAAATAAGTGCTGAAATTTGCATTCAGCAAGAGTTTAAAAGTTTGGCTTGGACTTCAGCATGCGGTCAAAGCTTGAGCTACGTTTGTAGGTCTGTGAACATTCGAAAGGAAGATCATGGTGTTCAGCACAGAAGCAGCTTTAGCTAATGCATGGCACACCTCCCTGCAATGCTCGGAGTTTAGAATCCAAATCCAGATTTCGGTTGCTTTCGGTAACAGATTTAAACTCGGAATAGCTTTATAGCAGGCCAAGAGAAATCAGACTCTGCTTCTGCATCTAAATTATCCGTATCTAAATTACCCCTCCAAATGTAATGCTGCGTGATTATCCTTCCCAGGCACATTGCTTGTTCTTGTAGGAGCATCCAACCAACATGTGAGCTCACCTTTTTTTACTGAATGATAAATTAGATTGCTGGATCTGTAGTTGCAGGGCCAACAAAGACAGAGGTACAGCACAGAGCTAATGAAACAGGGCAGTGTGGAGGGCAGGGGAGGGCACAGGGGTGATCATCATTCTGTATGGTAAAAATATAAGGCCTGTGGATAGGCTGTGTAGTCATCTGAGGAGACAACACTAAACCAGTGGGATTATGTATGGTGGGAGCAACCTTCCTTTGCTTGGAAGGTTAGTGTCAGCCTCAGCAGATGCTTTCACTGAATAAGTCTAAAATACTCCAAATCCACTTATGCAACAGAAGAAGTACGACCAGTGACCAAACCAAATGGGCATAGGTGCCCTTGCCTTTCAAAAAATCCAATTTCAGCTCTGTACACAGCAGGCAGGATTCAGGATCACAGTATCCCCATCACAGTATCCCCATCACTGTATCCGAACTGCAGCTCCTGGACAAGATCATTTTCCTGTTGCCAGCATACTCTGTAAACAGAGAGACACAGAAACATTTTAATTATAGTAATAACTTCAGACTGCAAGGTGCAAGTGTTGTTAAGAATTTTGTCCTATGTGGTTATGGGTGGCTGTAATTTATCTGGTTGCAATCAATATTGTAAGACGATGCAAAATAAATCATAATTAATTAGTCTCTGTATATTTCATCAAAACCGTGGCAATTTCCATCCCTAGGGCATGATATAAGTAGTGTTGCTAGAGCAATGGGGGTGCATTTTCATTATGCATATGTTTTCTGAAATGAGAGGATTAGTGTGATAACATTTCATTGAAATAGGCAAGAGGGATGTACTGTAAAGTCAGTTACAGAAGAGAGTTTCAACAAAGCAGGGGAAGCTGGTGATAAGGTTCTTCAAGCAGAGCGTTCTTCAATGTGCTCAATCTGTTCATGCAGATGATGTATGGAGAGAACAGTACTTCTTGGGGTTCTTTTTATCTGGAGCAAAGTGGTTTAGTGCAATTAATAAAGTTGAGAATAAAGTGGAGATATGCCAGGGTCTTTTTTTCTTTCGGAATTAAAGGAAGTCAGAAATTTTCCACAGAATTGGATCAGTTTATAAAAAAAAAAAAAAAAAAAAATTTTTCCCCAAAATTGTAAAATTTTAAAAAAAAAAAAAAAAAAAAAAAAAAAAGAACAAAGCTGATGATGGGAAAACATAGTTTTGGGGAAAAGTACGATTTTCATAATTTTTCCTTTTAAAAAAATCATTCCATGCATTTTTGCCAAACTTTCTCCAATGTCATGCTTTTCTGTGAGAAAAAGAAAGTAAAGGGAAGGGGTGGAAATTGCAGGAGAAAAAAAAGTATTAAAATATTTAATGCCTAGCAGGCAATTTTGTGTTTTGGTGAAAACCATTGGACCCCAAAAGTTTTGTCCGCAAGTGGTCAGAATTGGACCACGATCCAACCTATTTCTCATGTCATATTTGCATCTCAGATGACAAATTAAAGAAAGATGTTGTCTCCTCTCAGTGCAGAAATTGTCACTGGTCCTTGCACAGGTCAGGAACAAATAAGTAATGGAAAAAATCAGACAACTGGGGTCTGGATCAGAGGCAGGAGCTGGCTGTGCCCCCCAAGGATTGCAGGCTGGGCTGCTGCCTGTCACTTGCCCACAGAATATATCATTGTCCATTCTTTGTGGTGTTTGTGGCTTTATTACTGTTGTCATACTTTAAGTATTCATATGGTGGATTCATAGCTCATATTTTAGATTCGTACCTCCAGAAAGCAGCCAAGAAAAGTTCAGATGTGAATAAGGATGCTGCACAGTGACTAGTCTCGGGTGATTGCAAACCCAACCACCAGCGTCTTTACTGGGATGAGGAAATACGTTGCAAAGCTCAGCACAACTGCACCCTTCCCGAAGGGACTCAGACAAGTTATTCCTTCCCTTCGAGAGGGTGTAACCTGCTCTGGTGTGGATCCCTACAGATGAAGTGGTCGGGTACCTGCTGGTCTAGATTTCGCTCTATGGGAAGAAATAAGTTCTCCTTAAGTCAGCTCCGTATCAAGTCTGGGATGGGTCAGGCGAAGAGGGATTGGGAAATGCACTGACTCCCCATTTCTCTCCACTGGCTGCTCAATCTGTGCAGCTGCTGGAGCTGCAGATGTTTAAAATTAACTGAGATGAATCACACCTTATTGTCTCATTTTCCTTTGCAAAATGGGAAATATAAAACTTGGTTGTCCTACAGAAGAGATGTGAAGTAAATTAAAGAGTCCACACTACTCTGAGACTAGAATAATAACTTTACAAGTATATGCAGTTGTCTGTTGGCTGGAGTATCCGTGGGCTTGATGGCTGGGAGAGGCTTGAAAGAGAAATTGCGACCCTGTGCCCATCTCTAGGATGGTAGGGAAGATAATGTTTGACTTATAATAATAATTAAAAGTTCCTAAGAAAAAACTATGGCTCCTGTGTTCAAACAGCAGGAGGGATGTAAAAATTGAATATATGTCCTTCAAGCAAATTGGATTTATGGAAAAAATGCTCCAAGCCACAATATGGATTAAATTCACATACCTTTTCTGGGGAGACTGAATCTGCTCAGTTAATTTTGGAGAGAAAGAAGAGATGGTTAGACAGTTTAATTTTGCTTTGTTGTGGTTTTCCTCTTAGGGCCTATGCTCTTGCTGATAAAGAGTAAAATTACAATTTTATTTCAGGCACTGAATTTTCAGACTGCTGTTGTCTCACCTGGAAGTATCCTTCCTTCCAGTGCAGTGGATGCAATCATTGAGGTCTTTTGTTATTTTTCCCCAGCCGAATTCAGGCACGAAATATTACTGAAAACTACAAAATCAATTTCCAACTTGTTATTTTGCTAGGCAAACATGCCTTTGTTGCTCTTGCCCTTTCTCTTCTGTAGATGCAGGAGCGCGTGCCAGAACACCAAGTGCTCTCCAGTGACACAGCACATTAATTCCAATGAGAGCAACAATTCCTTATACATATTTTATAGCAAACAAATGAACTAATAAATTTTTTATAGACTGTAGGCTGTGAAAAGTCGTATTATAATTTAAGGATGTCTTTGGCCCACATAGCCCAGCAGTATATTATAACATCACCAGCTTTGTCAGCTCAGCCAGGGTTTTATCCTACAGGTAAAGTGGTGAAGCCCTGAATTGCTGCAGAGTTGGACATCTGCGAGTACAACCACAGGCTGGCTCTGAGACGCCGAAGTATTTATTTGTGATCCTGTATTTTCCAGCCCAGCCCAGCCTAAGTGGTTCCATTGCTCACTATCGTGCAGGACTTTTCATAAAGATATTGGTTACAGGACTGTGCAGCCCATAGTCGTGGTTTACTCCGAGTGTTATCACAACCTGACTACGGCCAGCAATAGAGGACAGTACAGGGAGTGTGGGATGGCGGCTTTGCCGGTGCAAACTGTGGCATCTCTGCTGATGTCTTTATGGCAACCAGCTGCATCTGCTTGCAGAAGCCCTGTGTCTCTCTAAACTCTTTCCTTCTTGCTGTTTTCCTTTTAATGCACGGCTTATGGATATTTTGGTGTGCGGTAGGCATATTTAGATGCCATTAACTCTTCATAAGCATAAAGAATCCAAACATTGGCAGTGATGGGTCTGAGTCAGCCAGTTAGTGTGCTCAGAATGGAAATTGGTTGCAATTTCTTTTCCACCTGTGCATAAATTTGTAGCTCCAGGCATTTCAGTCCTTCTTGGAAGACGGGATAGCTTGAAAGAGTCTTTATCTCTGTATTCGTCTCTTCTCTGAAAACGACTTTCAGAAGTGGCAGATAAAACACCTGCACAGCCCTAAAAGTGTCATTTTTAGGGGTTGAAATCCATACATAAGGAAGCCTAGAGACATCAAGACGCAGCATTCTTAATAACCAGAGATGTCTCCTGGACCGTTTGCCTGCAGCAGCCTCCAACTGCTCTGCCACGCAGCAATTCATTAGGATGGCAGTATTGTGATTTGTTTTACCTATGTCTGTGCTTGCAGGGACTACTACATAACCATGGTGAAATGGGCAACCAGCACCAAGGTGGCAGTAAACTGGCTGAACAGGGCCCAGAATGTGTCTATCCTGACACTGTGCGATGCCACCACGGGAGTCTGCACAAAGGTAGGAGAGATGAGCCAAATGGTCGTTTGCCATCAGTTTTCATAACCCACACAAGGAGAAAGTAATTTCAGTTATCTTACCTGGCAACGAATCAGCTGGCACACGTTTATTTAGGCAGACACAAAATATAAACAATGTTTGCAATATTTACTTTTTTTTTATTTTTTAACACCTTCTAGAAAGCCAGGAACACTCTGTGTGTGTGTATATGCACACGTGTGTGTGTGTGTGTGTGTGTAAGAGAGTGATTACTTCTCTTGAAATACCTGTAGACATGCACAAGCACACACACGCATCGAAAGGGTGGTTGAGCGTTGGAACAGGCTGCTCAGGGATGTGGTGGAGTCGCCATCCCTGGAGGTGCTTAAGAGACATGTAGACGTGGCACTTAGGGACACAGTTTAGTGGTGGACTTGGCAGAGTCAGGTTTGCAGGTGGACTCAATGATCTTAAAAGTCTTTTCCAACCTCAAAGATTCTATGATTCTACACAGACATAATATTATATCTGTGATATTTAACAGCATTAAAAATGGCTCGTGCTTATCTACCCACATTTTAATTGTAGTTAATTAATCCCTGCTATAGACACACTAATGTAAATGGCTTATTGACATAACCTCTGTAAGCATTAGCAGATACCATCTTTTAAACTGGCATAGGTGCTCCCACAGCAGAAAAATGTTCTGATAGATCCATCCCTCGGAAAACTGATGCAATACTGTGCATAGAGCACAGTCCAGAGTCCTAACAACTTTCATTTCAACCTTTGTTTATTTCATAACTAGCTTTGTTTCTTTGGGGAATAAGGTATCTTGTGGATTTATGTGTTTTATCTCTATGAATAAAATGCTTTGTTGAATGAGTGGGTGCTTATTCATCAGAGGAAAGACAAGGAGAGCAGTCACTGGGTTATACTCCTGAAGCACGTATTTAAAGCTTCCTTGTGCTTCTGCAGAACTTTTCCGATTCAATCCAACTGCTTCCTGCATTGATAAGTAAAATGAAATACATGCAAAGTATGGTATTTAATGACCTTGTTTTGTTTTAGAAACATGAAGATGAAAGTGAAGGCTGGCTGCACAGACAGGTAATAATGGTCTTCTCCTTGCGGTCAAGTTTTTGGTAGGTTTTTTTTGTTTCATTGTTTTTCCTCCCAAAGGGAAACACTGATTTCCAGACAGGCAAAAGATACTTGGAAGGTGGCATGATTTGTATTATAGAAGGGAATTTCTCAGTAATAAACAAGTTCTTATTGAAGATGCCATCTTCTCTGGTAGGTCCCATAGTTCTTAGCCTGCAATTTACTTGGATTTAAGAGATGAAAAGCTGGTGCTAGAGCTGGTGGAAATTCACCCACTGACGGTATCTGTGGAAGACTCGTCAGCCTCAGAGGTAGTCCTTCACACCCTGCTTTGAGACTGATGGTGATTTTAAGCCATACAGTAGTTGCTTTCTTGTCTTCTAGACAAACAGATCTGTCAAAAACAGGAGGTCAAAGGTCATTTTCTTAAAAGTGCCTACGTCCATTTAGAGACAAAATCATGCAGATAGGACTTTTAAGTCATTTAAGCTAACAGCCAAAAATTGTCTTATGTTACTTGGCAGCTATCTGCACATGTAAGAAAGGTGAAAAATAAACTGTTGATGGGGTAACTAAAACAAGGAGAGCTTACGTGGAGCTCAGTATGGGGAGAAACTACCTGATGCAGTTTAACGTCCTGTTTTAACAGACATCTGTGTCATGTAATACTTCTGACACTGTAACTTGTGCGTACTACCATTACTTTGTCTAGCTCCCATCCCCCAAATGAAATAAAAAAAAGATTAAAATAAACCCTGAAGAAAAAATAAAGAAATAGAAAATAGGATAGAAAATTTAAAACCCCAAGAAGTTTTGATTTATGGGAATTTTTTAATTTCTTTTTTCTTTTTTTTTCCAGAAAAGGAGTGTGGGTTTTCCACATATGTTTGTATAAAACCTCTAGATTTCCAGCATGTAAATCTCTGGAAGATCATTTATAACACTTCCCCAGCAGTCAATTTGTGAAGTGACCTCAAATTTGATTAAGCTGTTCTATAGAGAAAAGCTGCTGATACCGGTTCAGCCACAATACTGAACTTTTTTTCATGGGATATGTGAATGTCAGACAGGGGGTAGCACACCAGATAAAGCTCTTGTACTATATTTTTCCAAGTCCAAATTTAAAGCATTTCACATTATTGTCACAGGTTGTTCAGAGGATCCAAGAACCTGTAGAAACCATAGTGCATCAGTTCACAGCAAGAACAATGATCTCCTCTGTTCCAGTGGCTGTCCTAGAGTAACACCCAATGTCTGGTCCAGATGAAAATAGATTTTACAGAGAAAATAGATTTTGTGGTCCAAACGTTTCAAATAAGCTTTTGCTGGTATACTCAGGTATAGAGTAAAAATGCTGCTGAAGTATTCTTTACATTCATAAAGACAGTCTTGGTTTGAGCAGAAAACAAAAGCTTCAAAGACAAGACAAATCAAGAGAAAATTGAATTGCTCATATTTTTTATCTAAAAAAAAAGAAGTACTTCACAGGACTAAATTATTTTATAAATCCCATGGCAGTTTTAAGCCTTTCACTGCTACTTACCGGGTTCTCTATTAGTGCAGTGTAATAAAACTTGTGTTTTTACACTGCTGTGATTCTTTAGTCATTTACCTACTACATGGACAATCATTAAAAGATGATACTCTGTCCTGAATAACTGTAGTAAATGATCTGTCAGTCTTTAACAGGCCTGCTCCAAGGAAATATAGTTTGTTTTACTACATCTCCCAACATGATAAACTTAGTTTGAGGTTAGAGAAGAATGTTCATTACAGCCAAATAAGTCAGACATCTCAGTACTAAACTAAGATAACATTTGCTATGGACTTTGGAGAATTTGATCTTACTCTTCAAAATCTTTTGTAAGAGTCTGAAAAATTACGGAGCTTTTTTGCCTGTGTTTCTGACAACAAAATTACCTTAAAATCTAGTTTTGACTGAATATATGATTACTAGGATAATTGTATTTTCTATATTTACCTTTTACTCTCTGACACATTCATCTGAATAACTGGAAAGTTATTTTCATGGCGTGTGTGCCTGACTATGAGAATGATTTGACAATGTTAAATGGTAGTGCAAGTCACCTAACCTCTTTAAGGAGGAGATAAATTTCAGATTAGGCAGCTACTGAAGGAGCTCAGGAGTGTGACTCAGCTCAAGATGAAGAATCCTTGTTTGAGACATTTTAATGGAGGTGTATGCATATGAGCTAGGTGCCAAATCCCCTCTGTAGACAACCAGTGTGGCGAGCAGTGTGGTCACACAGTCAATAGACCTTGAGCGTGACTCAGCCCACCCTGAAGAAGATGTCCACTGCCTGGCTGGCCAACTTGTTCTGTACACGCCATTGACCAGACCTTTTTTGAGAAGTACCCCAATTTTATATCAATAGGACCAAGGAATCCAGCTGCTTGCCTCATTATTTAAAATATTCCTTCAAAGTACTTGATACACCTAATTTGCAAATGATACAACAGCTTTACCTTTTTCTTGGGAGTTTAAGTACATCTGATCTTCCTGGAATAGGGGCAAACTTCACAGTAGGCTGGGAGCAGGAAACAAAGAGAGAAAAACATCAGTATCAGGAGACACTCACCAGGGACATAAGGGAGTCTCTACGGATGACAGGGTTGACTTTTTTCAGCTGTCTGAAACACTGGGGGTTCTGAGATAGACCATACGATCCATGAATTTGAATTTTGTTGTATCTCAGTGAGATTTAATATTCTGTGTATGGAAGGTCATAGTAAATGATCCTGTGTTCCCTTTTGGGCTCATGAATTAATTTTATACAAGTTCAAAAACTTTGGAGAGCTTCTATCCAAGACAGGCAAAGAGAAATCGTGGTGTCACTGTCTGTGTAGCTGAAAAATAGGATAAATTACCCAAAGTATAGTGAGAAATTTACAGTATTTGTACAGGTTTTGCTAGAAAGTGTCTGTCACTCCTTGTCATGATATGTCTGAATTTTCAAACCTTTGCACAAATAAGAAAAGGCACGTATTCACTGAAGCTGCCTATGGATTTTGGAATTTTTTGCTGCTTTTATTTATATATTTGCTTGTGTACTTCTGAGCATAAAATCCGGATTGAACTTTACTCATATTTTTGCATAAATACACAAATTATTTGAAACAGTAATTATAGCTAAAAACAATTTTGTTTCCATTTTTGTGAAGAAGCCATTTCCCGATAGTGCCGGTGATCATCATATATAGACAATGAGTCAGCAGGGGAGAAATAAGACAATTTCTGAGCACCTGCTGAAGATAAACTTTACTGGCATTTTAATTGGCTTATTTATTTAATTGTGAATGTGGCCTGAACAGATTTAATTATAAACCAGGGTGCAATTCCAACTCAATCAAAAGCTATGGGCTTTGACATTGATGTTGGCAGGACTAGGAGATTACCACAAAATTCTTTAGAGACATATAAACTCCAAAACTGCCTGTGTGGGCTGGCTGGCCTCCCCTGATAACAGTTCCTTTGGGCTGAGTTTTTCTTTACAGTCCTCCTATTTCCCTAGTGTTTCAGCTCACCTCAGTTGGAGAATAAAGACTTTTGCTCTGTCAAAAGGTTGAAATGTTGAAAACCTCACACCATTTTTCTTTTACAACTCCCATGCCTTAAAACTGACAGCATGATAACCCTGATAATGATCCTCCCACGTGTAATTAATAGGCAGTATGAAATGAGATTCTTTTAAATAAAAACAGAGCTCTGAGAACCTTACAAAAAGGACTGACTGTTTCACCCTGTAAAGCCCTTTTGTCATGTAACAACCCCATAGCTGACCTGAAGTTGCCCTAAAGACAAAGGATGAAACAGAAATAGCACCCAAAGCCCCATTTTTCAAATACTCAAATTCATCTGCCAGAGCTAACAAAACAGCTTGTGATTACAGTGTCTTTGGCACTTAAATGAAGAGTCCTGATTTCATGCAGTGGAGGATATTGATACCCAGAGGCATGGGCTCCTCTCCTCTCCAGTTGATTACACTGAAGCAGGTGCCCCAGCTTCAGAGATGGCCATTTGTGTGGTGCACCCAACCACAGATGATCATGGGGAAAGGGATGGAGTGCAAAGGGGAGGATGATTGCTCCAGGGGCTGAGTGTGGCAGGAGATGGAAAGATATCTTTCCCCTGTGCCCAGAGGAGGAGGTGACTTTGTTGTCACAGTAATGCCGATGCTCATTTATAATACTTCATTGGATTTCAATGAGCTGTTTACCATAATGCAAAGTGTTAAAAGGATTTGCATCACACCTATCAGAGCTATTGCCCTGTGACACTGAAACTACTGGGACATTTCCCTGAAAGAATAAATACCTACAGATCAAAATCGTTAATTCTGGGATCTGGACAAAGGTGGATCAGAGAGAGTGGCTGCAGATCCAGGGATGCTCAGTGATCCCTCTCTAACACCTCTAAAGATATAGAGTATACCTTTTTTTTTTATTGCTATTCCTTGTTCCAGGACTTTATGCCCTTCTCTGAGAGCTACAGAAGCTCAGACTGCCCTTAGCATTGTCCCCTCATCCATCCTGATTCTGCCAAACATGGGATAACCCTCTGAGGCACCCCTTGGTTTCTTCTCCTGACCATTTGCAGACACACTGTCCTGTGTTGCGCAAGTCTGAACTCCAGCGCTGATCCCTCCAGGAGTCAGGGTGCCCTCCAGCAGCCTCCCATCACCTTATCTCTTCCACAAAAGGTGAAGTCTTTGGTGGCTTCATCTTGATACACAGCAGTAAACAAGTTGCTGGAAATGGAGTTCCTGCTGTTTTCTTTTACTGATAGCAATGCAGGTTGGTGAGTCCCACCAGTTCCTTGTCTGCCTACTGGGTCATCCTTTGTTCAGTGATTATTCCTTTAGCTGTGAGGATAACTGGGTTGTCCTCAGCTCCAACCACCTATTTCCTTCCTCCTCCACCCTGGGGACAATCGCCCACCACAGGTGAGCAGCTCTGGGTAGATCTGCTTCCTGAACCAGGCTACTGTCTGTTCACACAGACCCCAGAAAGGCAAATGTGATCAGGGACCCACACTTACTGAGTCAGATTAAAGCTTTGATTTAAGCTGCTGTGGAATCATAAAAGAGTTGCCTTACTTTTTTTTTCCCCCTTACACCAGAGTCTTGAGAGTACTGGATAATTGCTGCGTGTAGCTGACATAAAGACAGCTTTGTCCTTCTTCTCCACAAAACAGAGGACTTCTGGACACTTGTGTTGACTGTCTGGGTAGAATTCATTTGCCTAAATACAGAGATCTAGCCAAGCAAAAAGACAAGAAGTGCCCTACCGAGCCTCACCGCTGCTTCCTCCGCTCCATCATCCTGTCTTCAGCAGTCACAGCAGCTGACGGTATTTAAGGACAGCGTGTGAGCTGGCTGCTTTCTGCAGTCCAGTCCTCTCAAATTTCATCACCATCTACAATAAAAAGCTTAAAGACATTTGAGACTATATCTATGTCTATTCCCTTTAGTACTTGTTAATGAATCATGAGTTTGTTCAATCCCTTTTTGCACCTTCTGATACCAACTGCTTCCATAAGTCTCCTTGGGCAAAAACCTCCAGAAATTCCCTACCTTCTGCACAGGAAAAGTGCTTTCTTCTACCAGCATCAAACTGATCTCCTATTATTATCAAGGAGTACTTTTCTGTTCTAGTTTTTTGGGTATTCAGTGAATAATATTTTGCCAAAGGCTCAAACTTTTTGTATCACATGTGGAATATTTTAATTACACGCCTAGTGTAGCTCCCAACAGTATAAAATCCTATTCCAGAAGCCTGTCAGCCTGACGTCCCCCACCCCCCGCCCTTTTGCCATCCAGGATAAGTCACCATCTCTGTCAAGATCTTAAAGTTCTGGTTGTATTAATGTGTTGTCTTTGCAGCAACAGGAACATGCAAACAGGCTGTCTCATAACATCAGCCAAGTGCTAAAGCCTCACATCTGTCACCCATGCCATGTTCCTCCTTCCCCCGTAACGGAACGAACCACAAACTAATCTGCACAACGCCTGCTCTCCCTTGGCAGAGACATATTGCTGGAATATATAATGCAGTAGGCGCAGATATAGAAATGTAGGGTGAACTCATTGCTATTTGCCTCAGTAAAGGAAAGCCTGTCGAGCAGAAGGTTTGCCCAAGTTATCAGAGTTGTTTTGCAATGAGGTTTCTCCTGTCATGAAAGACATTTGGAAATAATATAGACTTTCACGTTTCAAGTTCCAGAACAATGTCAGAAACAAATGAAACCATTATTTCATAGCACTGCAACAAACTGTAAATGGGCATACTTTAAAATATACTGAAAACCTAAGCAGGGGAAAATAAAAGGACAAACAAACAGTTTGAACACCTAATACAGTGTTGATAAAACTGATAGTGGAAAAAAAATTAATCAGTAAAGAACTGGGAGCAAAGGAACATACAATAAGAATAATGTGTTAGCTTATGAGAAATAAAAATGTTTATTTCTTTGCTGTAGGTGTTTGCATTATCCATAAGTCTCCTGGTATAATCAAGCTCTTGCTGGTTCAGTGGGGTATCTTGACATGTGCCAAGTAGAAAGCCAGAGAGTTGGATAAACGCTGAAGTGAAGGATGACCCAGAAGAGGCTGAGCAACAGTGTCCTTGCTGACTGACCTTGTATCGAAGAAGGAGCCGTGAAGCTCCATGGAACCAGGGTCCAGGGCAGGCAGGGCTCAACCAGTCCCCAGAACAGCCTGATATCACAGGAAAGGTTCAGCAGAGGTTCAGGTCTTGTTTTAGAACCAACTATTCAAGATGCAGAGTAGAGGAACTTCAAATAACCAGTTCCCTTGGTACGGTGCTTCTGTGTCACACCATATGGACCATCCTTCTGCTTTCCCTTGTAACCTGCTGTCCAGCCATCTCCCGCAGAGGAGACTTTCCATGTGCCTCAGGGTTCCTGTACAAAAAGAAAACAAGACCCTTCCAGGAAGTGCTTGCTTGACACATATGGTGTTTGATTTCCTTCTGCTGAATCTCTTCTGTCTCTGGTCGAAAGTTGTAGACACCCAATAAAAGTCAATCATCATGTTCACCTGGGAGCTCTGTGTCAAAGACAGTTTTGCAAGATATCCTCCCCTTTGTAAATAATTCAGTGAAATAAGCATTTGTAAGAGTAGGAAAAGACAGCAGTTGGATGCTGCTGGTTGTGTTTCCTCGAGGACAGGAATAGATCGGTTCTACCAGGGTTTGTCAGACTTGTGCCAACAAGGTTCAAACCATTTCTAAAGGCTTTATTCCAACTGCCCCGAGCAGCCAGCTGTATATGTGCACTTTTTTCTTTGCAAATGGGAATTTACTTTATAGCCAAGGGACTCTCTTTACTGCTGGTCTCCCTGTCTTCCCACAGCTGAAGAGTATCTGCTTTCCCAAGAGCACAGAAGCAATAACTTTCAAAACTTTCTCCAGTTTTCTGTGGGCTTTTTGTTTACCTCAGGTTGCTGTTAAAGAGCGCTTTCTTTTTCAATGTGAATTAATTTGACAGGGTTTTGCAGTCCTGAGCAATTTTAAATACAATAAATTAATGGTAATACAAACCTTAAATTTGCCTCTTACAGAATGAAGAGCCAATTTTTTCCAAGGATGGTCGGAAGTTTTTCTTTGTCCGAGCCATTCCCCAGGGAGGACGGGGGAAGTTCTACCACATTGCCATGTCATCATCACAGGTGACTCACTCGCTGCCACTGCTTTGGGTCTCACCAGCAGGAGAAATCAGTTCAAAGTGGTATCTGTGCTCATGTTGGCAAAACGGGAAGGTGTAAATGTAAAATGTGGGTCTTGTGCATAAAACAAAACCTTCAACCATGGTTCATTGGGCATAAGATAATACGAATTTCCAAATGAGATAGTTAAAATAAAAAGGTCAACCAACTGTCTCTTTCCAAACAATGCCATTGCTTTGTTTTGTTTTTTTAATGCCTTCTTAGTTGTACATAAATAAGTAAATCCCTGTACTGCCATAAAGGATTAATCAGAAGCTCATGGGCACGCTGGATTAGAAGAAGGAGTTTGAAGATGTTCTGTGCTGAATTCATCCCATTATCTTCAGCTGAGTTATGTCTAAGATAATTCTGACTCTGTATTATTTCTATGCCTGCAGATTCACAGAAATAGCAAGGGGAGGGGTGAAATCTGCACATGCGTGGTTTATTTTTAATAGGTAATGGAGTCAAAAGAGCTCCCTTTTTCAGCAGAGAAGCTTTGCTCAGATATCTTCTTTAAAGAATACAGAAATCTAATTCTCTTTTCTTTCTGGCAGCCCAATAGTAGCAGTGATAACTTACAGTCTATTACATCCGGTGATTGGGATGTGACCAAGATATTGGCATACGATGAAAAGAGGCATAAAATGTAAGTACAATTTGGTCTGAAAAATCACTCTTCCCTTGTGTAGTCCTGGATTATAGGGTTAGTTACAATGGCGTTGTGTATGCATCTGGAATGTATGAGCATAAGGAGATGGGGATAAAGCAGCAGGAGAAGCTGTCTCTATTTTGGCTTAACCTCTCACACCATTCCATATATCTTGTCTTATTTTGCTTTTCCCTGTATAGTTCAAACCTTTCTTTGTGTGAATATTAAATACATTTGTGTAGAGGATTGATTTCTCCTGCTGCAACTTCTGATCTTAACCTCTGAAGTCCATTTTCATTGACCACCTAGATAGTCAGTCTTAGAAAAAACCCTTTATTGACCAGCAAAAATATCAGTGCACTAGAAAAAATTTAGTTAGAATACCAAGAAAAACCCCACCCACCCTTCTTCACACATTTACTTTATGATTGTAAAATAATTTCTGTAAATGTTTACTTTTCAAAATACACTTCAAGAAATTACGTAGTAAAATGTTAGGAAGGTTTTCTGGAATCAAATACCGCATAGATTCCTTTCATGGCAAAGTTTCAGCTGGATACAAGGTTTTCACTTCTCACTTTTCTTAAGGTCAATAAACAGCTGAGTAAAAAGCCTCTGGAATATGATAAACTTTGGATGATCATTAAGAGCTCAATACTCCTTCAAGGTTTTGAATGCTCTCAATTTCCAATAACTGCAGTACGGTATAAAGGTCTTTACTATTTGGCAGAGATAAGCAACAAACTAGCACCAAAGTCTTATTTGCATTTTAACTGTCTAGTCAAGCAGAAGATATCATGTGCAATTTGTGCAATCAAAATGTACATCTAGGCCAGTGTAGCTCATTGCAAGCAGATCAGGTGGGCTGAGTATCCTGCCTGACATTATTCACCCCATGGACGATACATTTGCTCCTGTTGTCTGTCGTTATTCACATGAAATGCTTCTGGGGCATCAGTCTGGACCCTGCACCTTGGACTGAGCTTGGCCACCTCCAGCAGCACCTTTCCGTTACCTTCAGAACCTGCCACTGCACAAAAGGGCTTTCGCTGTTTAGCCAGAAAAAGTGTTCGCCACAGTCTCAGCACAAAGGAAGGACAATGAAGTATTCTTCAACTTCACACTCTGTCTTCCCTGAAAGTCCAACTCCCTTTTTCGAAGAGGATGTTTCAGTGGCTTTCCCATCAGACCCTGGTTAGCTATCAATCCGGGCAAAGAGTAAAAAGTGGTCAGAGAAGTAAAAATTGGTTCTAGAGAAAAAAGATAGATGCTTAAAAGTAATTCTGCACCATAAAGCTTGAGGTGCAGATGTGAAGGTCTTTCACTTAATCACTTGACACTTTTTGATCTGCTGACATGACCAGTCAAGGACCCAAACATTTCCACGCCTCTTTTAACTGCAGTGCAGCCCACGACACACTCGCTTGAGCCTCTGCAGTGATGTGTCCCTCTGTATGTTTTTCTAATTCAGTTTAAACTTCCCTTGCCCTTACAAGATCAGGAAAATGTCTGTGTGAATAAAGATGGCTTTGTTTGAGATACTTGCGAGCACCCTTCTAATGAGACACTTGCCTTTTGAATTTTTTTTCCCCAGTTATTTCCACAGCACGGAAGATTTGCCAAGAAGGCGGCATTTATACAGGTATGTGCTTTACTAACTTCACATACAGAATTTCCCATTTTTTCAGTCTTATGCAAATCATTACACAGAGATTGCAACGAAAACAGTGTCTTATGTGTTTGCCTTTAATGGCATTGCAAGATACTGCAATGTGTCACTGGAATAGAACAGCACAACAATAGTGAACAAAATGCTTGACATTTGGAAATGTTTCACATTTAGCAATTTTCTCGTCTTATTGCAAATTTTAAACTGGTCTTGAGATTGATAAACTGTCACAAAACTTTCAAAACAGAACTGCTTAACACTTGAAAGAATTCAGGATTACATAAACTAATGGTATAAACAGTTTTTATACTTCCAGAGAGCAGTTTTCAGGGAAATTTGATAGCACTTCACCGCTTTACAAAATCAAAAAGAAATAGCAGTATGTTATGTTTGCAAATGGTTTTCTGTAATTCCAGATGACTTTAGTATCCTCCATAACTGTATGATGAGTAAAAGACTGGTTTTCAGTAAGCTATTAGTAGCGTAGCTATTGCGAAGGATTGTGGGAGCAGATTACAAAGGGGAGGAAAACCAAACTTTTCTCTAATCCTTTTGGAATCATTATTCCATTTGTCCTATTTTTCTTCTCAATCCCCCTGTAGGAGGGGTATGACATGATGTCATACTTTTTTTCCTCAGTGGGAAGGAAACAAGAATGAAATAAATTACCTGTAATTTAGGATGAGAGGAAATGACCTCAAGTTGTGCCAGGGGATGTTTAGATTGGATATAAGGAAAATTTTCTTCACCGAAAGGGTTATCAAACATTAAAACAGGCTGCCCAGGGAAGTGGTGGAGTCACCATCCTTGGAGATATTTAAAAGACAGGCAGACGTGGTCATGAGGGACATGGTTTAGTGGTGGTTTTGACTTCACGATCTTAAAGGTCTCTTCCAATTTAGGTGATTCTATGATTCTGTGAATCATTTTTTCCTTTCAAGAACTCTATGCTTGTTCATTGCACTCCACAGTTTTTTGAGAGTAGCTCAGCTCAGTTGTTTTTTTCTTGAAGAAAAAAGAAAGATATCAAAATTATATTGACCGTTCATTTACATTGAAATGGGAAGAAAATCTCATTTTAAATGCTGAGTCCAGGTACAGCTGCCCAAGAGCTGCTGGCATTAGGCAAAGAGCTTCCCACCCCTCGCTCATCTTGGCATGCAGCTCACCGTGGCGCCTCACCTCCCCACAGAGGCAACAGGGAAAGACATGCCCAAAATGTCAATGTCCTCGACCTTACTTTAATCACACAGTGATCTTGGCCTCACTTCAGGTATTTGATTTCCTGCACTGGGTAGTTTGACTGTCTCTTGTCCCAGCCCAAGGATGTCAGCTCAGAAGTATCCTTGGAACGTGTTCATTGACAGAGCTCCAAGGAAGTCTCTTTATCAGATGAAGATCTAGGTTTGGGGTCGGGTGGGTTTTTTTTTTCCTTTTGTGTCTGATTTAGTCACTTGTAAAGAGAATTTAAGGCAGAGACATGATCTGAGCCTGAACAAGAACCTAAGAGCTACTCAATTCAGTCTCTGTGTCTCTAAACAGCCTCATCTCTTTCTATAGTAGCAAAATAGTTGCAAATAGTAGCAAAATTGAAATAGTAGCAAAAACACTCATATGCATTACAGTAATACTGGAAAGTTCTATTAGTTAATTTTGAAGTTTCACAATGCTGTAGCAGGGCAAAATTTTATTTATTAACATTTGTTAATAACCCATAATTCATTCTTCAACCTTCAGCAGACTCTTACAAAATGCTTCTGAGCATGGGACAGGCCACATTATCTTCTTCAAAAACAGACCCCTAAAGCCAATCTTTCCTTTCTACTTGGATGTTGTAAGAGCAACTATTTAAACCCCTCAAAAGGGCTTTGGCCTGTGAGACAGCTGCTAGAAAATCAGACCAGTGAGGCAACCAGTAAGAAACTTAAAGCAATTCCAGCTTTTTATTGTCTGTTGTAATATAAGTAGGTGTAGAAATACTGCTCCATTGTTTCATGCCTTCATTCGCCGAATTATGACTTCCTCTTGTGAAATTGCAACCATCGTTTTCTTTTAAAAACTACACCTTCCTTCATAACCACCTCACCTTGCAAAAAACACATTAGTATCCTTTTATAAATTTTCCATTCAGGAAAAAAAAAAAAGCCATTACAGCTATTTAAACTCAACCAAATGGAAATGCTTTGTCTCTTACTAATGTGGGATACATTATATTTATGCTCTTATTCTGCAGTACAGTAAGGTTCAAGTAATGTTGCTTCCAGATAATGTTTGCTCAGTGACCTTCATGGACTTGTATTAACTTTTTCAGCGCAAGCACAAATGGGAACTTCAACAGGCGGTGTCTGTCTTGTGATCTGATTGAAAACTGTACTTATTTCAGTGCATCCTTCAGTCACAATCTGGAATACTTCCTACTGACATGTGAAGGTACGTCGGGTTTTGTTACTGCAGTTGTGGTGCCTAAGGATAGTATTGAGAGCCAGCATTGATATCTAGATATGCTGTGTACCTCTGGGCAGCTTTGAAAGACTGGCCATAAATATCTGGGTTACTTTACTTTTAAAGCTTACTCTCAACGTTTTTTTTTTTCTTTTGTGTATTTTTATTATTGACTAAAAGCCGATATGTGCAGCCTTTTTCTCGCGTATCTGGCTATTGAAGATAGAGGTACATTCCTTTAGCCACTCCAAACATCCTTAAGTTAAAGTAACAGAAAAACATAGAGGAGATAAAAGGTTTGTGAGAGATAAACCAGCAAGGTGGGATTAACAGTGGGTGACTGGGACTATGTTCTAAATGCATCAACTCATACCGGTACTGTGAACAGGGGGATGCAAAGTAAGTTGGGTACAAAGAAAAGAGAGTTTGCCAGGAAAAGGCAGTTTGCAGAAAAATGCCTAATGGCTAATGTGAGTACAGAATATCTAGTTTTTCACGGCTCGTTCATCATAAATTTGCTTGGAGCAATCTACAGGTCTGACAGAGATTTCTAGTGTTGAAAATGCCTTACGGTATCCAAAGGGCTAAGGACAAAGGGCATTTGAGAGGAAGAGTTGTAAAAGTTACCTTTATCCAGCTCTGTTAAGAACAAATGCAAAACTCTATAGCATTTAATCCTATGGAAATTTAAGTCTGCTTAATTATCCTAAGTTGCACATGCACCCAGAATGGAATTGCAGCCCCCCACAGTCAGCATTATTCTTGCTGGTTGTCCACTGCTATGATTGAAGCTGCTTAAATGGCTGCACGCTCTCTAAAGCAACTATTGCTTTAGCAAGCCAACAAGAAATCCCTTCTTTTCAGCGGCTCAGGGACAAGCAAATGTGTGTAGCATAAAATAGTAGCTGTTGTGTGTGCTGTTGGAGAGCAGCTCCAAGTACTCCCTCTGCTGAACGTCAGCAGCCTGTTTGGCGATGGGTGGACTGTCCCTTCTCTGACTGGCAGGTATTCATGGGTGCCAGCAACTTGTTTGTGGTGAACACCAAGGTTAAATAAGTATTTGAGGTGGCAAAATGGGAAATAACCACGACAATCAAGAGAAAAGGGAGAAGCGGAACGATTAACATGATACCAAGCAAAACATCTGGATGTGGACATCTGTAAAAACGTGTTCTGTCCCAAGAAGTAAAGACAGACTGTGTTTTGGGGTCATTTATAGGTATTCTAGAAAATAGCTTGCAATACAGTACAGTGAAATAGCATTGACAGTACAATGGACTAGTTAACACACTACATGTAAATCTCTGAATCCATAATTATGACAGACATGCAGATAAGTGTCATTTCCGACTAAATGTTCGGTTCTGTAGTAAATGCTATTAAGTTTATGAAGTTTTCTCTTTACAAAAATCCCTGTATATTTTTCTTCCTGCTTTCATTTCAAGAAAAGCTGTCAAAAGCTACTAGAGACAGTGTCCTTTTCCTTTGCACCACGATAATTGTTATACCATAATTAGAAGCATTTCTGAATAACAAGATTAAGGTTTCTAAAGGGTCTTATCAACAGTTACGAGGTGATATGTTTGCATTATGTCTCATTCACAAAAACCCTGCAGCGATACCTGAAGAGATTAATGAGTTTTATTAGTGTCTACATTAATCCAAGTATACAAAATAATCATTTTGCATAACAAAGTGTGGGCCAGATTCTCAACTGCTGTAAACAATACCTCCATTATGAGGTCATTAGAGTTAGACCGTTTGCATCTGCTGAATATATATTTGTCTGAATTTTCATTACACAGGACTAAATTCTCAAACTGAATTCTCAGTGTGGCACAAATACAGCGCAGCTGTATTAGCTGAACTAATGTCAATGTCTCCATTCAGATAACTTTGCAAAATATGTATGCATGTTAAAATACAGAGATCTTGGTAGGATTTCCATTTTCAATGATTGTATAAAAATATCCATCCATTACGTTTTGTGGAGCTCTTCCTTATTTACATAACTGAAAATGAGAGGTCTTTCAACTTGTTTGCTTTCAAGCAGTTTTCAGGAGCAACATTTCTTTTTAGAACTTTTCATGTAAGATCTGTCTAACTTCAAATATCTGCTATGGGAACATTTACAGCAGAGGCAACTCCCTTTGGTGCTTGTTACAGCTGATGTGGGTCAGGTCAGTGGAAACATCTCTTCTAGCTGAAATGCAGACTTCTGGATAAAAGTAATAGTCCCGTCAGACTTTGGTCATACAGCCAGGGTAGAGCTGTTGTGGTCTGATGGAGAATCACTTGGATCCACTAGTAGGAGACCTCCTTTTCCACAGCTCCTCAGGCTGTTCAGCTAGAGCTTGGCCATGCCTCACTTTCTCAGGGTTTTATTTTATTGCTCATAAGCAGTCATCCTCTGTTTCTTTTTGAGATAAAAAGTATCTTTTCTATTAGCAGCAAATCCTATTTATTCATATACAGATATAGCACATAGATGGAAAAGCTCCTTGAATGAGGATGTGTCAAGGACCACTGCTTATTCTGCAGCTGATCGAGCAGGTAGAGTAGCAGCAGCCCACCAGAGTGGACAAGTGTTTGTCTCACATCTGCTGCCCAAGGGCTTCTGCCTGGAGTTCCCACCTCTGCTTCCCCAAAAAAATCACAACTGGGGTCAATGTTAATGACCAGACAGCGGCAGACCATACCTATTTCTGTTTTCTTCTGCATCAATGTTGCATTAAAGCACACAGAGCTCCTGTCTTGCTGTATACCCTGTGGTTGCCTACAAAAGTGTGTGTTTGTACAGTTAACTCATGTACGGCTTCATGTCAGACCCTTCAAAGGTAGCTAAACATAAATGATTTTACTCTCATCATGCCTGTAATAATTTAAAGAATTGCATTTTCTCAGCTGTCTGTAGGACAAATGCATGGGCAAATATTTATGGCTTGAAAACAATTTCTCTACTGACACTTAGAGACTAACCTCTGCCAGGCCTCAATTTCACTATATCCTTTTTTTTTTTTAATCTTACTTTGTGATCTTCAGTTGCAAACTTTGCTGAGTTTAGAGACACAGACATGACTGTGGTCAGCGTAACTTCTCTAAAATAGATTGCAAGGTTTGTAAGATTTGATTAAGCAACTGATGGTTATAATGTATTCTGTTATACTTACATGACAGACAATGGAAAGGGAAAACTTATATCTTTAAAAAAAAAACCAAGAACGGTCTGACATTGCTCATTTGATCCCAAAAGTCAAGAGTTAGAAGTTGTCTACTCACTGCTTGGGTACCTTAGAGACAGCATATGATTATCTTAAAGGATTTTTTGTTGTCCTGCAGACTATGCTTAACAGCAGCGCTACCTGGCACAGAATGAAATGAAAGAAATATGCTATAATAAAAGGTAACCTCTCTTTCAAGAGGACAATGTAATGCTTACTGTCAGGAGGCAACATTTATTGCAATCACTCAGTCCCAGAAGGCTAGTTACCTTATTTTTCATCTAATTTTATATGCTCATGATTGAATTACTGTAGCAGGATTTAAGGAAACATGATGCTTTGCAGGCTGCTGTTAGATTATCTCCTCTAGACACTGTCAAAAAAGCAATATGTGCTGGACCAAGGTCACTCCTACTGTCATTTCCATCATAAAATATGGGCTTACACTTCTGTCTCCTCTCATAAACCAGCACAGGCACTGCCACCGGTTCCTTCTAAGATAAAAAGAAAGAAGATCTGGATGGAAGGGGTTTGCTACTCCATACGTAAATTTAATTGAGGATGGGGTTTTCTCATCTGGAATGGCATGTAAAATTCAATTGCGTAGAGAGAAGGGTAAGAAATTATACCTTTTGGCCGTGGAAAACAATTTATTCCTGTTTCTTTAGTGGTGCTCAGACATGTACAGTGCAAGGCTGAATGACACTGAGCTGGTAAAGTGCAAAAGCCCTTTTTTAGGTTATAGCTCCTCCTGTGAAGTATGAAGCCTTATCAGCGACTACCACTGTAGTCAGCTGTGTAGTGGTTTAGTATTTGCATTTTAAGTAAGTGCACCTTGTCTTCAACGACTCCTTCCTGTGCTCCGCCGTGTAACCTGTCGCCACTATTAAGACTTGAGTCCTAATGAGTTTGTTGATGGGGGAAGAAAGGATGTGCAGCCATTTCTGTTGCGGGCTAACGTACTCTGACACTCTGCCTAGCAGTTTTGATTACACTGTCTTCACACTCATAAAAATATGTGAGGTCACTGAGACTTTTTGCTTGAACACACAGATCCGGCAAAAGATTTCCTGGATCCTGGAGTTTCAGTCCCTGCTATTGCAGACAGCGGTGTCATAGCATCCTTGACGTTAGTTGGTCAGTCTCCATCAACTGGTCTCAGCCATAAGCTGATCTTGGCCAGCTCAATGCATGTGGGGAGGTGTGAGATTCCCCACAAAGGGTTAATGCCTTCTAGCTCTGAGACAAGAGGCGCAGTGAGGAAGACCTCTGGCACAATGCAGTTAATGCCATTTAATACGTGATGAAAATTGTGGGGGTGGGGGGTTATTCAGGGAATGCCTACCAGTCTGCTAATCAAAGTTCTCCATAATCATGCAGTATCAGGAAGGGATTAATCATTTTTAGGGATGACACAGAGAAAATTGGTAGTTACACAGAAGGAAGAGGACTCTAATGAGGGCTAAGAGAAAACTATTGTCTCATGCTTGACATGGTTGCTGCTGATAGAGAAGTGCCTTTGCCACTGCACTGTGCATTATCCTCTCATTCATTGACCGATTTGGGAAAAATCAGCTTTCACTTTGAGAAGAAGTTGCACAACAGTGCAACAGAACAGGGAATGTTATCTTCTTCTATAGGTCTCAAGTCCTTCCTCCTTTTCCAGACATAGTAAGATTGTTTTGATTCAAAATACCATAAAACCACTCTAAGTTTATCCTGGCTTTTTGAAGATTATCTCTGCTGGAACCTGTGTTTGTAGCTGACTGGTAGTCTTTACTGTCAGTGTTGTGCAGGTCAGATGACTTTAAAGCTGCCTCTCTCTTTGGAGAAAGGAGAAAAAGACTCTTCTGACAAAAAATTTAAAGTATTATCACCTGATTTGGATGTCCTCTCTAGCAGTGCGGTTATCAGTAGCTTAGCCTAGATGCTGTAGATCAGTAATCACAGGTAACAGGAATGAAGTAATTTCTGCCTTTCCTAGCAGGCAATTTTGTAGCTGTAGAGCAAAATGATATGTTGTAACTGAGCTGTGCTTGATAAAATACCTAAAGAACCAACGGGAAAGGGATTTATCTGGGTATACATCTGCTTTTCCCCGGGTACATCCTCTGAGCCAGCAGCCACGATGACAACAGCCCTGCAACGACACTCCTGCCCCTACGGTGCTGAAGGATGCCTATAGGCCTGGCAAATCATTAAAAATAGGATTTATAGCTCTTAGGTCCTGCTGGATAAAATGCTGGTTCAGTCCCATAAACAGAGAACAAGCGGTGCAAAAGCACAGAGAAAGAAAATGTTGCAATTTACGGATTTTCTTTGAGATTGATTGATACTAACGAAGAAGCAACGCAACCAGATTAGCGATAAACGGAGACAGGTTCCTCCTACCATTGTACACATAATTCTATCTGCCTATTTATGAGTTTTAAAGACAAGTGCTGTGAGTTTGTTCTTTGTAGAGGCAGCATGCAGCTATAAAATTCTTAGCTCCTTAAACAGTTTCCTGAGAATTTAATTATCTTCTTTCCTCCCTCTTGGTGGAATATGGAAACACCATCTGGACATGGGAACACTTAGGAGCATTACTTGCTGCTTCCACTTATTAGGTTTATTCTGAGCTTTAAAAAGGCCTTTTATTATTCTACATGTGTTTTATTTTCTGGATTTTTGTTGGAGTCAGCAAAGATTTTCTCTAACAAGTTTGATCAAATCGTCTGTCTCTATTTTATGGCAGATTGTCCTGACTTCACTTTTAATCACATTTTAACACTGCTGAGTCCAGAGCATGATTTAGCAAGGTTCAGCCTTCCAGTATGGAGAGGTCTAAACCCATTTTTTGGAATCGGTTTACAAATCTAGATTTTTCTGCCCTCTGATGTGGTTGCAGCACCAGCTCCTGCCCACACAGATGGTTCCAGTCTGAAATGTATACCATATACACAGAACATTTTTAGTGTAGGGGCGTCCATGTTACAAAAGACATTAAGTGAAATAATTAGTTTATAAGGAGGGCTGCTTTAGGAGGATGGATCAACTCAGCATTTATGCTTGTTGGGAGCAGGATTCAAAACAGAACTTATGTTCTTGCTCAATGCAATCTTTCTAAACCCAGTTAGAGACTGCTGACTAGCACCTCTCCTGCTTTCTGTTAATAATGTGGCAAGGGCTGTTTACTAAAACCCACTAGCCAGCACTCCTCTGCAAAACGACTTTTAGAGGAGGCTGGAGGCGGTCAGAAAAGTGGGAAAAGTGGGTCATTAATGCTGCCTGATGTGCTGCATAGCCCAGCGCTGCGCAGCCTGGGATGAGCTCAGCCAACAGCCGGAGGGGTGGGAGCATCCTCTGAAGCACCAGCATCCACCACCATTACCACTGGCACAGTTCAGTGCAAGGATGTAAAACCCATAATTTTTCGTTTTTATTTTTTTTAATGTGAGTAAACACAAAATTGTGGGCATTGTTTCTAGTATTGTGGCTATACTTAGATGCCATTACTGCATAAAGGCTTCATCTTTTTTAGGGATATGCATTTTGGAAAATCTCCTAGTATTTCATTCTTTCATGGGATTACCAGCTGATTTAGCCAGGCTTGAATGCATCCCAAAGAAAAACTAAATTAAAACCAATAAAGTGCTTGGATCTGTTGATGGATTTCACTGAAACAGAATAACATTTTATTTTGCCCATCTTCTTAGGGATTCAGTCAGTTTCATCTGCACTTTTTATAATGCAGAGTTTGGAGAACTTTTTTCCCTGAAAGTCCCATAAAATCCTAGAGGTATGAGTTTTAATCAACAAATATCTTAACACAAATGTACTAGTTCTAGCATATCACTCATGAGAATTTTTGTCTGTCATATTAATCACAAAAAAATGGGTATTTCTACTGCTATAAACTTGCTTTCTGAATAAATGTGTCTGCCTCAGTAAACAAGATTGTGACATTTGCTTCACCGTGAATGAGCTAAACCACATTTTGCTTCAGTTTCTCCATTAATAAGAGGGGACTGTGGGATCATCATAGAGACATTATTGGCAGTAATTTGTACATCTATGTCACTTTGAACAGGAAGAGATTAGTATTATTTAATATCTCAGGATAATTCTATATTGAGATTTATCAAAATACAGGGAAGAGGGAACAGAAGTTTTATGGTTGGTAAAATAAACACTGCGCTAAGTGTTTAATTGGAGTTATGGAAAGATATGCAAAGCCCTTTGCAGCCTTTCCCCAGATGATAATTTTCATGCTTTTACCAAGTGGGGAGCAGGGGTACAGCAAGAATTACTGGTTTGCCTATGGCCAAGTCTTGAGTCAAGTGTCATGACCCCCATTTCCTTCCTCATATTGCAAAACAGCACTCCAAGGCAAAGCACCACTGGCTGCTGGAACAGTCCAGAACTGTGTCTAGCGCTGTAACTTGTCTCCATCAGTGGATGATGCATAATTACCCTCTTCAGGATTTTTGCAATAATGTACCCCTGTCTGCCCATGCCTTCGGGCAGGAGAATAATGAACCTCTTTCTACATCTTTCTCAATTCCTTCATTTAATCAGACCTTTTAACCTGTGCCATTTGGGCCAGACCTACCATCCCTGGAAAGGCGTGAAAAATCCAGAGACAGGGATTTTTTTATGCTAACTATAGATAAGCAGATGCCAGGAACCATAAACTGATGGAGGGTGTCTACCATTCACAAAGCACAAGTTCATAAAGCAATGTTTTATTCACAAATCGTAACTACCTTGCTCATGTATTGCCTTACATGTCACACAGAAATCTTGCATATCACAGCCTCATCAACAGCATTCCTGGACCCAAATTGTTCTTAGTAGTCATTATGCTCGGGTAAACATCGGTGCAAACAGTAATGAAAGTACTCAGCTTAGCTCTTCCCTGGCTATTTCCCTAGATTCCCTTTGGACTGTAAAACAACTCAGTATTTAGGCAAATATATCTGTAAAAAGTAGGTGGATTGCTTTCTCTGTTCCCTTTGTATAAAAAAAAAATCATGTTATTTGCATAGTACTGGTGGATTCTCTAAATCCTGAGTTGAATGTGGACACCTATGATACATATACTTACAAACAGGTGTTTTTTGTAATAGTTGTTTCAATTTGTTGGCCTGTATCTAGACGTAGAGAGTTCAAAGATACGTTTGGTAACATGGTGGTCCAAGAGGTCCTAGCTAGCTGCAAAATGCTAGTTAGGACACGTGGGTTTGATTTTTTTTCTCTGTCAGAAGCTCCTTTAGAGAACTGATGCAGGTCTTGTAATTCCAGCTTCCTAGAGGTGTTGTGAAAATAAAATCCATTACCGACTGCAATGCTCGGATGTGCAGTGACAATAAGGGGCACAGAGGCTCCTAGATGGATAAATTACCAGAGTGGTTTTGAAAGATTCAGTGAATCTTCAATCTGTTCACTGCAGAGAAACCTTCCTAGCAGAAACCCAGCTATTAGTATGCAGGGGAGCACTCCCGTAACAAAACCAGCATGTCAAATGATTAAATCATACTGGAGTGAAGAGTTAACAAGGCATGGCTGCGCGCGTTTGCTGTTAGCTCACAGCACCACCTGATGTTTCGTCTCAATAGCAATTCAATAACTAGTCTGTAATTACATCGCAGCCCTTAATAAGCGCGGGGCCAGTCCTCTCAGGTGCTGAATGGTCTTAACTCCCTCCAGCCGTGACGGGAGCTGGAGGCGCCCAGAGCAGAGAAGCCCATCATGGGATGGGACACCAGCAAGGCCAGCCTCCCGTGCCACCCTAGCATGGCTCAGTGCCTTCAGAGATAGTCAACGACCTCTTGAGCAAGGGATTGAATTTTGAGTTATAGCAGCAGTAAAGCAATTACGAAAAATATAATAACCCGTTTTGGCTTAAAGCACGTCATTATGTATTTTCTGCTTTTATAGTACCGGGAGTGTGCTATAAAAGACACCCAGTGCAGCTGCAAGGGGGAATATCATCAACTGGCTTTTTCATTTTGGAGGGTCCTTAGACGTGTATGTATGTGCGTGCAGTTTGCTCCTTGTGGGTGATATGGAAGTATTGATCTTCTAAGAAGGATTTGAACAGGGAAAAAAATGTTTGCTTGTCAAACGCCACAGGGAGAGTGTTTCATTAGCAGTGTGTTCTGTTGATGGCACCCAGATTAAAATGGTAGAAACGCTTTTTCTTGCTTTTGAGAGATGAAGAAGCTGAAGTTCTTATTTAACCTCTCCAGGTAACAACTTCACGTGGCTTGCGGCACCTCTGGCAGATGGCTGGGGAAAGCTTGCTGCTGTGGGTACTCCAGGGCCTGAAACAAACATTAAATGCATAGAGGGGAAATATCTGCATTTAATCCATACTTAAATTTAGTTATGCAGAAAGCCTGCTGCCTGGCAATATTTCTGAAGCATCTGGGTTTAGTGTCAACTAATAATATCACAAAACTACCCATCATGGTAGTGGCAAAGCATCTTAGAGAGTCTCCGAAGCACTTCTTACTGAAATTCACATAAATGCTTTCTAAGTGCAGCTTGTCCTGCTAAAAGGGCCGGAGCTTGGCAATTCAGGTGACCTTTGGTGAGGATCATAACAAATGATGTCGTTAAGGTAGTCTAAAGAGACTTAAGTAGATGCTGAAATAACGACTGACGCTGGAAAGGAGTTTTATTAACCAAGTCGAGAGCCTGTGGATAGAGAAACGCAGTAGGTGCACCCTGGTTTAAACAAACATGGAAGTTGCTTCCCGGATTTTACTAGTGAGGAATGCACTGGCTGCCACCACACCTCAGCGCAGGCATGTCAGCAGCTCTGAAGACCCCAGCCAAGACTGAGAGCCAACTTTAAATACTTTTCTTACTGTAGGCACCATGAGCGATAGCTCATGGGTGGTGACCTGCAGGAGGCGGCTCGGGGGAAGGTGGTTTCTACTCCCTGTCCTGGCTGATGGTGCCTCTCTCTGTTCCACCTCGCCTTGCTGTGAAATGCAATCATCCCCTATAAAGCACCTTATCATATTTTCCATCAGTATGTCTTAGAGGATCACAGTTCTGTATGTCCACAAGGGCTGGAAGACAAAGTCAGTGCTGCCACCGAAAGCGACAACTCCATCCTCTGTCCACCTTGGGGGCTTTTTCCCCGGTCTGCTGACTGTGACACAAATAGGCTGGCTCTGAGCTGGGTCCAGGAACAGAACCGAATGAAGATTAAATATAACATTTTTTTTTTTGCTGGGATCAGTTCTAGAAGCTCTTCTGCTGTTTTGCTGGATGGTTGTACAAACATTTCTAATCGTACAAAGGAGTGGGAAATGCTGGGATGGGACCAAGTGGATGAGGTGAGTTGGAAGTGAACAACACTGGTTTTAAATTTTTTAGGGAACCACAGAGAGAGGATTTGGGAGTATTTTATGGGCCATCTGATGATTGCAGATTATTACTGCTGCACCCCAGAGTAGAGTGGTATCTATATTCTCTGTTATTCAAAAATACATTATGGTTTTCATCTGCTGGCCCACAGTTAATGTTATTTTCCATCCCAGCAAGTGTTATAACACGCTTCAACAGCAAGGTTTACTACTTACTGCCTTATGTGCAGCTCACAGGGGTTCAGATTTTCTGAACCATCTGTGCTGTCCTTGGCCTGGATCTGCGGTCTACGGCAAGGGGTAGAAAGTGTTTGACACCTTGTGTTAAGGGGGGCTTGAACATGGTGGTGTCTTTCTGGGTAAAGCAGGACGGGCAATCCCCATGAGCATGCTATCCTTGGGCTACTGCACCAGCCAGGCATCCTAGTCAAAATATCTGGCTGACAAAATTCAAGATTCATAAGAGACATGGAGGTAATGCTGAAGTACAGCTAAATGTCCTGCAATGTAGTAACGGTCTCCAGGAACCAGGCACGACCCAAGAGTGTGGGTGCAGATTCCCACCCAGCCAAATGCTAAATGAGCGGAGAAGCCGTGCTGGTGCCTGGAAGGCAATCCCGGTGGTTGCTCACATATGAGGTCACTGGGTGACTGTTATCTGTTGTGACCAGAATGGTTTTCCATACAAGGATGATTACGAAAACGCTTGGGTTTTTGTATACTTGGTAGCGGGAGGCTGTAATTAGCGCTTCCAGGCAAACTGTGACCTTTTGGAACTTTTCCTGAGGCTTATGAAGCTTAAATTAGTTTCTGCTGTTTGAAAGCATGCACAGACTTAATCTCTGGGTCCTATTTATATTATAATTACTATATAATTCACATTTGCATTCACTTGACTCCCTTTCTTACTTAACAGCCGAGGTTGGCTCTGGTGCCTCAACTTCTTTGTGGGCAGTTCATGGGTCAGAAATCCCGTGGGTAACGGCAGGATGGGGAGTGCTCATTCTCGCTCCCTCACATCCTTGTATACCTTCAAAATAGCAGGCTGGTGTGAAAAATCCCTTTTGCACAAACAGAAGGTACCACGAGAGCTTTTTCTCCCAGAAAAGAGAGGATGGTATTAGTGGCTTGGAATTTGGAGTAGAACTTCTTTTCTATCAGCTGTTAACAACGCAGTTATTAAAGTAGTGTGAGATTAATTAAAATGGTGGCTTTTGTGGATGTTCCGGTCACATTTTTTCTTCCTTTAAGTAGAGCATTCATTTTTTGTTATAAAATATTTCATTGTATTGTTATACATTTTTAATGCAATGCAAGCTACCCATAAATACTCAGTGGCATAGAATACGTGGAAAAAAAATATGCATGAATATTTAATAATAAAATGAAGAGAAAACACCTGTAATTTCCAGTGCATGAAAAACGAAGGCTGTGGAATGAAAGTGAAAGTCCTATCCCCTTTAAAATTACCTCATTCTGCAAAGCACTGTGTGTTGCTTGCTTTTACATGCTCTGATCCTGTTTTCATTTTGATTCTTTCTTGTAAATATGAGCTGTCTGGCATTGCCCAGAGGAAGGTGATCTATCATCTGCTTACAGCCAGGGTTCTTGTCATTTGGTCATTCCGTACATATAAAATTTTATCTGAACTCCACTCATAGGAGATAAATGACCATGACAACAGGCTTTCTCTGATGCTTCAAATAATGAAGCTTCACAAATCAGGCAGTGACCTCCTGCGTGTTGAGACTAGGGTGCATGTGCGTTATTTCCAGCTATATGAGCGACCTTGGGTGAACTCATTATTCTGCAGTGGATAGTACAGATGTTACCATCCCACAAGATTTAAAGCTTCCTCTAAGGAAAACTCTTTCTCTCACCTTGTTTGCCAGCTGGACCAACTGTAACGTTTATTGCTGGCTTTTGTTTTCCGTTTGCATGGTACTTGTTTTGTCTCTTATTAATGCAGTCAGTACATTAAGGATATATTAAAACCTGAGAACTCATGAGAGGAAAACGGCTTAATAACCAGACAATGTAAAGCAAGGTTATTTATGGGTTTGGGTTTTGTTAAAAAGTTAATATCCAGCATCAGTTATAACTTAACTAGCTAGGATATCATTATTTTGCTGCAAGAGAATTTTACTTACGGAAAAGAATAAATTAAGGTTGTGTAAATCAATTTATACTGGGCTTTTAATGGAATAAACACAAAATATGCAATGGGATTTTATCCTGTCAGTGTTAATGAGTTGTAAATGGACCTGAGAAGATAGCATTTTCTTTCATGCTGCGATTACAAGGAAAAATCTTTTTACCTTGAATATATCAGGAGTACGTTTATTAGAGGAGCTAGGAGGAATAACAGGGATTGCAATGCTCTTCCTCCCCTTCCACAGCTCGACATGGCTACACAGTCTCTCCATCATGATGACACTGCCATTTGTGATACTTTTTAGTCACGGAATCGCAAAATCATAGGAGAATTCAGGTTGGAAAGAAGTTTAGAAGGTCCCTAGTGCAATCTCCTGCTCCAAGCAACGTCAGGGAGGAGATCAGACCAGGTTGCTCAGGTTTGTGTCTAGTCTTGTTGTCAAAGCCTCCAAGGATGGAGAGTGCACAGCCTCCCTGGGCATCCTGACTTATCCTGAGACTTTACAAGGTAGACAGGGAATACAGAAAATGTCAGATATGCTCCTCCACTTACGGTATTTCTCTTAGGATTAACATATAGTAATCCAGTATGAAACCTGTATTTTAAAAATAGGGACAAATGTTAAACTTTTGCTTTCATCTCTTTTCAAAGTCTGCAGAAAGCTTGGATGAAAATTGAATTGAAGGAGGTTAAATTAGTGAGAGATTCAACTAGAAACAGCAGGAAGTAGAACAAAAATTGGAGAAAGTAAGTTCTTGTTGGATATGGGGGTTTCTCTGTTCAGATTTGTTCTTCCGACCATAGATCTGAACCAGCATGCTAGAAAAAAACCCCATAGCCTGTTGGGAAGGCAGTGACCCCCATGTGAGCTGCCGCTGGTGCCTACATCTCCAGGTACACAGTCATGGTACACTAGCAGGTTCAGGGACTCTGAAAGCAAATCTTTCTAACCTACCTTAGTTTTACAGCCAATCTTATCACTGCAATGGATGAATGTACCTGAAACATTTCTTGAAAGTCGTAGGGTTTCCACATTCCTCTTTGGAACCATCCACATGCATTATTGCATTATGGGTTTTGAAAACCTTAGCCAAAGCCTCCTGAAGGGAAGGAAATGCTTTCACTCAGCCCACTCAATGTGATGCCTCATTGGATGATATTAATTAAGAAGGAGAGGATGGGGATTAGTGAAAGAATTGTAAGGGAAGGTTAAATACCAGCTAAATGATTATGATGAAGAGAAATATCAGGCTAATTGGAGATCAGCAGCAGGGTTCATTAGGAGCTGGTCTTGGGAATGACCTTACTTAGATTGTTCCCTGGCAGCCCGGGAACCCAAAGCTGGATGCAGCTAATGGAATTTGTTAAGGCCACAAAGCCGATAAGCATCATCAGAAGGCAGAGAGAAACCCTGGAGAAGCTGGCTGTCTTGCAGGGCCGGAGTGGAAGAAATTAATAGTACAAAGAACAAAATTTAGTGCGTGGTGACTCAGGGCAAGAATTTGTCTTGTATGCTTGAAACTCAAGATTTACAAATGCCTCAGAAGAGCAGATGGGTGCCTGGACATGCAACGGTGATCACTGGATGTCTGCAAACCACCTACCGGCTGTGGCCATGGAAAAGGCTCTTCTAGGATGGATCAAGCAAACAATTTTCTGTAGAAGTGAGCAAGTAGCAGTTTCACTGTATAAGGACCAGATAAGTCATCCTCTACAGCAGGGGTAGAGCTCTGGTCGTTTCTGTTTGGGAAGGAGGAACTGAATGTAAAACACTCTTGCATTAAAGAAGAGGAAAAAGCCTTTGTCTTACAAAAGGGAGCTAAAATAATCTAGTTTATCTTGGATGAGAGCTTTGGGGATATATGACTGCTCTAACTATAATGGGAATACCCGTGATTAATAGAAAACAGCTTGCTGGAACAAAACCAAAAAGGTGTAAATTGGAGTGACAGCCAGCGTAGCTTCAAGTGGGAAGGCAGTTCCTACTGGAAGAGTGAGACACCAGTAGGAATTACATCAGCGAAAACAGAGTTATATTTGGAGGGCGTTTTTCAATACTTTTATAATACAGAATTACCTGAAGAAGCAAGGGAAGGTCTTCTCAGACCCAGGGGTCCCATGGTCTTCTGTGTTTCAGTGACCATAGGACAGACAGTGGGATGGAACCGATTAGTGTCAGCCCAGCTTCCCACACCGCTGCTTGTAGGCACCTCTCAGTATGCCATGGAACAGACTTAGGACCTGACCATGCTTATTTACTCAAGGAACCTTTTGAAGAACTCACCAGAGCTATTTTGTGTAGTATAATTAAGGACAAATCTCTTGCTCATTTGCCCTCTAGACACTGCTAACAGAAGACGCCTCAGAACAACCGGATTTATTTCTGCTGTATATAAAGTAAGCATGAAATTTATTACTAGTATCAGACAGGGCAGAAGCAAGCAGTGCTATCGGTGTGGTTTGTGCAATCCTGCGTGTTGCCCGAGAACAAGACCATATTGATTATTTTACAAGACAAATTACATTTGAGGAAGCAAAGATTAGATTAAAAAATTAAATGCCTTGGGGAGGGTGAATGGAAGCACAAATCTGTTTGATGTTTGTGTCAACAAGGTTGCCAAAGCAAACAGCACGAACATCTGTCTGTAGCATAGACTGGAAAATACTGTAAATGGGAAAATATTTTAATGGTAAGCAGTGGTTCACAGAATTCCCCATGTCTTTATTTATTAGGCTGATAATACCACCCCAACATATGAACTTTATGCGGCACGTATAAATAATTCATGGATTAGCAAATAAAGAGATCTGGAATCTGTACACAGAGATGGCTGTTGCCAATTATCTCACTTGTGCAGAGCCAGACCCGCTCAGCTCCCATTGCTTGCAGCTGCTCTTTTAAATCATTCATCAGCGCTTAAGAGATACGCTGGTAGCACTGGCAGAGAATATTTGAATTTTCATTGTTTACACACTGTGAATTTAGCTTCTGCTCTGAAATTATCTGCCACATTGAAGCCTTTGAGAATATGGATGAGAAGAATAAGACAATTCCTCTTTTTTTCCCCCTTTTTAGCACTTATATAACTTTGATTACCTTTTTCGCAATTTTACTTCATATTCTTCTTGTAATCACTACTTTCATTTTAAAGTGCCAACTGATATAATTCCCTATGCTGTTTAGACCATGAAAATGTCAGGAATATTGTAGAATATTCTCTTTAAATTATTACAAGTCAAATGTCTGGCAAATATTTTCTTCAAAGTTGTATGATTTTCCATTCTTATTCTGGAAGTCTATACCTTACCACCTAAACATCTAGAGTTACTTCTTTCTGATAGGGTTTAAGCAGGACCTTCTTGGAAATGATAATGAAAGCTGCTTAAAAAATTGATGACAAGCCACAGCCAGTGCTTTTTCTTGTCAAATTACTGAGGCACTGAGTTTCTGTGCCCTTTCAGATCATGGTCGGTAGTGCTTCCTTGCTGATGAATTTGCCCATGTCGTTCTAGTGATATGGCTTAATTTACTTCTAGCCTGGATAATGACAGTAAAGTTTTTAAAGTCAAAAGCCTTATGATAAAGCCAGACTTATAGCTGTATTAATTGAAAATCTCATCCCTGTAACTAGAGATTTATGCAGCATTATTAACTATGAGTCTCTCCAGGAATGTATAGAGTACGTCTATACACACAGAAGTTCTCCTGTCAATAGCTTTGCTCCTTTCTTTTAAGCTAGAAATAAAGCAGCAGCATTAAAACTGCTGTCAAGTTACTGGACTTGCTGGAGCAATGCTGGAGCAATGCTGGAGCAGAGGAGAACGGAGCGGAGCCTGCAAACCAGGTGAAGCAGTTCCAGCTGACGGTGCTCCAGCACATCCCATCCCGCTCCCGCCAGAGGGATGCAGAGAGGGATAACGGGGTTACAGAACCTGTACGGTGCCACCCAGCATCCTGAAACATTTGGGGAATGTGGCAGAGAGCAGCAGTGCCCATTCTCGCGCCTCTGGGCGTTTCACAGCCCTGCTTGTAACGCAAGGGATGGGGGACGATGTCCAACAGCATTGTCATCCCCTCGTCCTGCTGGAAAGTGGCCTGCCTGTGGTTTCAGGAACAGTCACCCAGATGATGGAGTATTTGCTGGGCTTCTCTTACCTTTTCACGTCAGGGGCAAAGCAGCTCTGCACCTGCTTCATTTTCTTAAAGTGGAGCACTTTGTGTTTTATTCTGGAAGGGCCACAGGCAAACAGTTAACTCCAACCTGCACCTGATGCTCCCGTGCACCCAGGACCTCTGAAAGCAAGAGGCAGAGCGTGTGCAAAGTTTCCAAGGGAGATGGGTAGACACGGGCGCTTATCAGCGCTGATTAAAGAACAGAAGCAGCAGAATGTGCCAGGGCTCAGGAGTCCCAATCAAAGCCCGTTTGGAAGGGCTCTGGAGAGAGGAGACATGGAGCAGAGGATGTCCTTGCTCTGCTTCTGTCAGCTCCCAGCAGTTCATTGAACAAATTAGGTTTCACTCTCAGATCCACAAATGACAGTGGATGGCATTTACCAGATGGCATGTGTAATGGGACTGTCACACCATTATAGGTTTAAAAATAAAGTATGGGAGGCAGTTAACACTTCCTAATTTCAAGAATTTTGTTCTATCCCTGTCAGGCATTTGGCACTCGACTTGTGAGCATTGAAAGACTTTTGAGGTGTGTGTAATAAAAGGCATAGTGTAGCATGTAACTGCATTGTTTTACTTTAAAAACTGGCATCAAAACAAGCCATTTACGTCATTACTTTAAAAAAAGTGATTTTTCTTCTTAATGACTTTCAACCCGCTCACAAGTGCAATGCTTTGTTTAACTGGAATGTCATCATTGGGAATATTTAATGTCAAGACTAATCTTTCTCCCAAACCTGATGATTCTACTGTGTAGATTTCTGGTTTTACTATTTTTCCGCATTTGCTGAAAAATAAAAATAGAGCAACTCAAAAGTCTACTTTTTCAAGGATACTGATGCATATTTTAAAATATTTTTATTTGCTATTACCTCAAACTGAATATCTTTGTATGGGACCTCACTTTAAAATATTGATTTAGGGAAATGATAGTGAGCTAGTGAGAGACTAAGGAAACAAAATATATTGTGGAAATACACGGAATTTTTAAACTACACACTGGCTTTTTTCTTTATTTATTAGTTTCTCACAGTTTCTCCAGTGCCAACACAAAAAAGAAAGCTAAATTAGAAAATGAAAGGATTATATGCATTGTATTTCTCTCTTTATCCCTTCATTTTTGTTAGGCATTTTTGTGTTAATTAAAGGACTGCTCTAGCTCTCATTGAAGTCATTTGGGAGGATTCCTTTTATTTTCAGTGATGATTTTATCAGACCCATGATGAATTGTTTATTAGGTTTGTTGCTTTTCTGGGACTGCAGGGAAAAAGCAGGGGAGATTTATAAATAAATATGGGCAGCATATCAATGTATATTGGTAGTGGAAAGGTAAATTCAGCTAAATCCTGGTGAGCAAAACATGGTTTTCCTCTGTGCATTATACTCACTTAGCTGCATTCAAAGAAAACAAAGGAATGGGATTGTTAGTAAAGAAGATTCTCTATTAGTAGGAAGCAAAAGTCAGCTTAATTATAAATAAAACTTTTTTCTGCCTCTTCTCTGTATAGGTAGGGTCTACATTAAACACTCTTGATTGTGTGCAATGGGATGTGGTTTCTTGGCAGCATGGCGAAAACCATGGACACAGTTATACCTCCTTAACGTCTTTTTTGCTCTCAAGAACTTATTTCACTTACCAAACCAGTACGGATGGCTCACAGTAACACATTTTTGTTGCCATCGGTGTGCACACTGTTAGTTACAGCACTTCAGGGGCTTTTTCTCTGGTGCACATGACTGGTGAGGATTGCCTGTAGGTTGAAAGACTCAAGACATCTTAAAGGAGCTTGAATGTCAGTCAATATCAAGCCTTTTTAAGCTGTCTTAATTTTGAAGCTTAAAAAATATTGAGTTTTTTGATATTCAATGTAGTTCAATGGCAGGTTTCCCCTGCATGCCAGCAGCATGCCATCAGACTGTTGGAGCCTGAGAATGTACGGAACAGGATTTCTAACATTTTCTCTATGGGTCTTTTGTACAGATGGTTCCAAATTTTGCCATCCTCACCAGCTGCACGCCCTTGTTGCGTAGTGAGTTTGAACTGGAAATATAGTATATACGAAAGAGAAGTCCTGCCACGAAGACTGGTGAGGCCCCACCTCAAATAGTGTGTTCAGTTTTGGATCTCTCCCTACAAGAAAGACACTGAGGTGCTGGAGTGTGTCCAGAGAAGGGGTCTAGAGCACAAGTCTTATGAGGAGCATTTGAGGGAACTGGGGTTGTTTAGCCTGGAGAAAAGGAGGCTGAGAGGAGACCTTACATCTCTCTACAACTACCTGAAAGGAGGGTGTAGCGAGGTGGGGGTCAATCTCTTGTAATCTCAAGTAACAAGCAATAGGACAAGAGGAAATGGCCTCAAGTTACATGAGGAGAGGTTTAGACTGGATATAAGGAGAAGTTTTATCACTAAAAGGGTTAGCAAGTATTGGAACAGGCTGCCCAGGGAAGTGGTTGAGTTGCCATCCCTGGAGGTATTTAAAAGATGTGTAGGTGTGATGCTTAGGGGCATGGTTTAATGGTGGACTTGGCAGTGTTAGGTTTAATGGTGGACTTCATGATCTTGAGGGCCTTTTCCAACCTAACTGACTCTATGAGTCTGTGATCTATGACCTTCCCACACAAACGGCGTGGGAGCCCCCTGGCCCTGCTGTTGGGATCTTTGCTGGGTGTAGGGATGATCTTTCCCCGGCTGCTCACGAGTGCTGCTGCTGCATCATATTATGGGGAATGGGAAGGAAAGTAAGATAACCACTGTCTCTGAGGTTAAGAATTAACCAATTCAGCATTGCGGTGCTTCTTCTACCTTCCTGAGCAGTATTGTTAGGCTCATTGGAAAAGCCACAAACAGGTATGGTAGTGACATACGAGTGGCCGTATTGGGTCAGACGGAAGCTCATCTTGGCCCAGCACCCTGTCTCCAAGAGCCGTCAACAGATACTTGAAAAACGGAGAGAAAGAAGCTGACAACTACAGAATGAACCTAGTCTCATGTACCGTCCCATTTTTCTATCAATCAGCCACTTGGTGACTTTCTGATCAAGACCACTGTGCTAAGGACGACAGCATCCTACAGCATCCTGTGCTGAAGATTGTAGCCTCCTGTGGCAAAGACTACGGCATCCTAAAGGCTGCAGCATCCCACAGCAGTGAATTCTGTGGTTCACTCAAGTGCATTGCATAGTAATGATAATCCTCTTTGTATAACACTGACTGATTTCAATACCCAAATGCTGCATTTTAAGACAGCATATGTCGCCTTTTTTAGTGTGAGAGCCAAACTGGTGTTTAATTCGTTTTAAAAAACCAAACAAACAACAAAACCAAAACATTTGCAAAACAGCAACAGTTATCCATAGCATACAAAATGCAAATGTTTTGTGCTGTGATGTCTGGGTGTCATTAGAATAATTTTAAAAGCAAGTGATTTAATTGTGTTTGTGCTAATTATAATGTTTACAAATTAGGGAAAGATGCATTTAGTGGTCCATTGGGAAAGGGCTTTGAAACCTCGCAAGTCTTCGAGTCTACAGTACTGTCATTTATTCACAGACTCTTTCTAATACCAGGGTGATTTGCTTTTTAGATTACTCTTGCATGGAAAGTGAGTCTCAGGAGTCTTCAGCTCTGTGGAATTCAAAACCAGGTTCACGTGCGTCTGTGTGTGCTTCAAGAGATATTTAACCAAGTTCTTTTCTTTTTCTTTTCAAGGTCCCCGAGTCCCGATGGTGACTGTTCACAACACAACCGATGCACAGAGTAAGAATGGGCTTAAGCCTTGCAATTCTTCAGAGAAAAATAGCCAGGCAGGACACTGGGATGTAGCTGCTCTTTGGTAAACTTAGGCTAGTGGGGAGCCCAGACTCTGCCTAAATGCAAGTCTTCTGCAAGTTGGGGGGACTTGCAGAGCTGTTGTGCTGCCATCACAAAAGCTTTCTGTTTGGGGTATGAAGACAGTGGTTTGGGCATAATGTTTGTTATCACCGTGCTTAAAAACTGCACAGTCCTGATCGATCTCTCTCTTTTTGTTAGTCTTTCACAAATACTGATTTATGTCCTACTCAAAAATAAGAAACATTTAGCTTAATCTACAATTTCCCAAAAAAAAATCGCTCTGATATATATTACCAGATTGAAAGAGATAACACAGAGGAGTGAGCCCCACAAGTTGTAGCTCTGGCTGGTTTCCTGATCTGTTCATGGGGACTGTAGCACTTATTCTTTGGTAAAGCTTTTTCATGCTAATAATTCACATCTACACCAGCATGGAACTGGAATTATTCCAAATACAGGTTATTTCCTCAAAATCTTGGTACTGGCTCTGGCCACTGCCAGACTGGTTAGGACTCCCTGTAGAGCCCAGAGAACCTTGAAGTTTCTAGGGGTCCTCCTTCGCACCTGTAGCAATACAAGTTATCCAGAAAGATCAAGTTTTTTACCCCAAGTCAGCGTCGCAGGAAGCCTCGGACAGACAGCCTTTCTCTGTCCCTTCTCTACGGGGGTCTCAAACCAAGGTGGCCCTTTCTCTCTCTCATGAGTCTCAGGAGGCTTCATAGCAGTGTGTGGGACTGCGTCTTATGTGAAACCAAGATTTTTCTGCCACTTTGATGGTAGATCCTCATCTTTAATTTTCATGTAGAGTTTAGCACAGCCTTAACCTGTAGTTAGTGACTTCAGGCATTGCTAGGATCCAAATAATAAGCAACACCTTTATTCTAGCTGCTCTGTACATGGCCAGTTTATCAGATATCGGTTTCGCTTTACTGGATTTACAGCAGCTCATTGCTGTTGTCTCTGCAAAGGAGCAGAGCAGACCAGGGATTTTGGCTCTCAAATTAAAGGTTTTCTGCTAAATGCTGAGCTGCTTCATTTCCACCTGAAGGTGGTAAGTGTCAAAGGAAAGACTCCTGTGGCACCAGGACATGTAAGAAAAAAAGTACAGAATCGATCTTGCTTTATACAGTTTCTTTGTGTTCCCTGTTCTATTCCCTGTTTTCTTCATTTCTGTTGGCAACATAGATTTCAAGCCCTTACCCCACCTAGAAAATTTTTGCTTGTAAGCAGCATGTGTAGAGTGCAATCCCAAATTCTGATATAATCTTTTAAAATAAAATTTAAAGTCAGATTTGTAGCATGTGTCCTTTGCCATTCAAAAAGAAGTACACAGTAGTATTCTACCTAGTGTCAACATGTCCAATATTGTTAATGAGATATATTGAAGATTTAACTCTAATTTATCCTTCCATTGTTTTCCATCATTTTTTTTTCCAATTAAAATTAGAAATTGCAGAAAAAGACATGCATAAAACTGAGCAGCATCCTGGAGCAAGTTAGGTTAAAGCAACATACTGCTGCATAACTGTCTTGTAAGAGCAACACGAGAGATCTTTGCTGTCAAAGCAAAGCAGCACAATGTACCCTGGACCACGGCTTAGACCGTCTGCCATCATCTTGCTTACCGGGTCACCATGAGATAAATATTTCATTTCCTCGCAGCTCAGTTTCCCCACTGGTCTATAATTTCTGGATAAAAGCACCGTGATGGAGCTGACTGATTTTGTTGCCCAGAGGAGGGCTCTCCCTGTGGAGCCAGGGTTATTGCTGCCGGCAATAACGGGCTAGAGGTACAGCTCCACATGCTGGTCTGGTCCCTTGTGAAACTACTTCTGCTATAAATATGCAAAAGTTGGCACGTCTAGCTGTTCAGGTCTACAAAAAACACAAGAATTGCTCTTCTAAATAATACTGAGAGCAAACTGCAAGCTCCTAGCTTTTCAGTCTTTCTGCACCAGCGACCACCCATACCTCGGTCTGTGCACGAGGGTGTATCAGCTCTGCTGCTTCCCAGCAGAGACCCGGGCTTGGCACTGCCCTGGCTGGACGTGGCTCCAGAGCAGCCCGGGTGATGCCCACAAGGCTCTCCAGCCCAAACAGGGTGTTGCCACAGGGCCAGGAGAGTTCGCTCTGACCTGCAGCTCCAGAGTCACTTTCTTTTTTTCCCCCCCTTGAACACAATACCGTAATTTTACTGTAGACATGGAGACGGCTGACTGGCTATAAGAACACGCACAGGGTAGTGCTCTCGTGGACTGTGTTACAGCCTCCCGTACAGTTTTATACAATATTTTTAGGTGAATAAAATGAGCAATACTATGTAACAGCAAATGAAGGCCTTGAAAAAGTAACATAAAACACACTGAGTCTAGTTTTATTTTGACAGATATATATGTGTAGCATTTATTACATAGAGAACTCGATCTAGTGATGCACAGAACACATCCCCTACTGAAATTCAAGATTTTCTGCATATGATTAGCATTTCCCCTGGTTCCTTTTTTCCCCTTCATTCTTTTGCTTTTGAATAAAGGGCAACTGACAGTTGCATGTTGCTGAATTTACTTATTTAATACGAGCCTATTATTCTATAAAGGGAGTTTGCCTCTGTATTCTGCAATAAACTGATAATAGTGAGTTGCACTGAATATTATAGCGTGCTTACATTTAATTAAGCAATGACCATTTGTACTCCACAGACCCAAGCTCCCTGTGGTCCTAAAGCAGAAAAGAAAGTCCTTTAGGAGATATGCCAATCTTTTTTGTTTCCTCCACAGTCTTCCTGGCTTTCTGTGAATGCAATTATATGAACAAATAAAATGGCTTGACTGAATTCCCCTACCTAGCAAGCCCCTTTCTGCTGATAAAGCTACTTATGCGTGCCATAATTAAATGAGAATCTTAATATTTAACTAAACGTAATAGGCTGTTGCTTCAGCACTTTTGTGGGGGTTCTGGTTTCAATAGAGATGAGCCAGGCTTTTCAGAAGCAGGGTGAATAGTCGCTGAATCAATATACTATTGCTGAAAGATCTGTGAAATGTATTAACTGGGAAGGGCATGTTTTTGTGCTGTGCCTGCCTATTCAGCAGAGATGGGCAATGACAGCATGATAATCAGGTACTGTAAGTATTATTTGAGTTGCTGGAGTTACACATCTATTTATCAGTGTGTGTCGAAAGGGAAGTTACAGTCCATGAAACACATAATTTGGTGCGAAATCTCAAACCCTCCTTGGGTTCATGTGGCAGAGATAATGCCCTGGGTCCCCCTGCTTCAAACCCAGCCTGATGCCACAGGGATGAACACTGCAATGGGCTCTCCAGACCAGGATTTTCTGCCAGCACAGTGGGGATCACCCCAACCCTTTAATCCCTCTTTCACGGGCCTCAGGAACCTCACCATCACCGGGAGACATTTCCCACCACGTAGGACATACAACCTGAAATGTCTCCTAGAGATGGGCCCTTTCCTTACCAGCTGGGAAAGAGTTGCTCTTTCTGATGTTGGAGGCGGCTGGTTTTTCTAGAAGAGGCTCAGCAGTTGGAGCACATAGCCAGGATATGGGGAATAAAGATTAAATCCTGGGAAGGAGGAAGAAATCCTCTATTTCAGTCCCAGAGTCCTTGGGTAAGACATGTAGGCAAAATAAACAATTCTTGAAACACTCTGAAAGCCAAGACTGCTTCAGAACCTGACGTTGCAGGTCTGTCTGATCTTTGTCCACTCTTCTCTCCCCACAGCTTTCCTTTTCATGGATTTCTCTTGTGTAGCAGCACAACCTTGTCCTGAAGCCCTCCATAGTCTCCTCCTTTTCCCCCTTTATTATGACTTGAGGACTTTTTCATTTGATATCTGGCTTTGCATGGTGGGTGGATGTCTGACTGCAACCCATAGCACTGCCTCAACACAGAAGGTCACATTCCCATTTGCTGTAAATCAGCTGAATGTCACTGATTTCAGGATTATAGCTTTTTGCCAACACAAAACCTGGAAGGGGTTTCAAAGACTAAAGTGACTTAGATGTCTGTGAGGACTGGAAGGAAATTCTTTCATAAGGAAACTTGTGTTACAAATATTAAGGTGGCTATAAAAAGTTAAAATGCTTCCTTGCAAACAATGCCAAAAAGGTTTTGTGATCTTGTCCTTCTTTCAGAAATTTTTGAGCTGGAGGTAAATGAAAATGTGCAGCTGGCTGTAAATGACAGGCAAATGCCTAAGGTAGAATACATGGAAATCAAGATAGACGATTACAGTAAGTAGTACCTTTCCTCTCTCTTATTTTTCTTTTTCTTTTTCGCTGCGATTGCTGTGAAATGATACAGTCATCTTGGCTGGACTGGCAGGAGGAAAAATGACTTTGGCTCTCAATAAACTCACACAGTTTGCAAAGCACTCTCTTAGGATGTGCTACATAAGGAGGTTATTACAGAGACGGGATTTGATGAGAATGTAGCTGAAGAAAGGCAAAATGATAGGGTTGCGGGTCTTTTTCTTCCTTTCAAAATTTTCCTTGTGGAGCAAAAGCCACTCCAGCAAATGACACGGTGTGGTGCCCCCATTGTTGAAGGCATTTGCCCTAGCAGGACTGATGTATTATTTGAGATGAGTTTGAAGTGGGATACTGTATGGGCTTGCTGGCTATAGCTGTGGCTGCCTTTCAGGATACAATACTGAACTGCAGTGAATGAAGACGACTCGCCAACAACTGCCCATCAGAGTCATTCAGGATTCTTTGAGAAAGCCACATCATTCGATAGGGTTGGAAAAAAAAAACCAAAACCCAAAAACAGTTTTATGAGAAAAGCCAAAAGAGATTTCACCTGGAGTAAAGAGGGCAGAAACTTGGAGCAGTTTGTATCCGCAGCTGGTGCATTATTTGTACCACTTGTGTCATCGTTCCCCACATATCTATATGCCAAAGAGGACAGAGAGAGAGAAAAGCCAAATAGCAAACAGCCAAAGCATAAGCATTTTCTGCCTGTCTCTATACTTGTACCTGTAACAACCTAAAAAGCACGTCCTCTGGCTCTAAGCAGGTACCTTACCTATAGGTGGAAAATCCACACACTCAGAGTTGTGCAATGGCTCTCAAAAATCCCAGTTTATGTGCTTAGTGGCAACTTAAAAAAATCCCAGAGACCCTGGGTTCAAAGTACAACCTGTAGTATTTCCCATGCCAAAAAGGAAGGTACTCTGAGATTGGATGTGGTGAAATGAAAGCAGTGAGGTGTGATGGGTGGCAGGTTACTGATTTCACCCATCGCCATGTTAAAAAATATGAAGCAAAGGCTGAGAGACAGTTGCCATTTGAAAAAGATCATAATGGCCCTAAAATGTTCTACTTGCCACATGGGCATTAGGAACATAAATTGGTGCATGAAATAACAAGAGCAGATGTGCATTTCCAGGCCTTATGGGCAGAAAAAGATGGGGCAAAAGCCTGTTATAAAGATCATGTCTATCCCCACTGTGAGCCAATTCGTAGTGGCACTGGCAGCTTATTAGGAATAACTCAGCTTGATGCTAAATTTCTTAACTGCAGGTATCATTGAAATGCGATTGTGATTATGTGTGTGTGTGTGTGTGTGTGTGTAAAATAAATACAAGCTGGCCGCAGCCGTGTGGCTGTTCTTCTGTACTCTGCCTGTATTTTCAAAGCTTTGGGTTTAACAGCCTTGGGAACCCTGCACGTAGCTCTCAGTTATATTTAAAGTCAAGCGATGGCCTTTTTGGCTGTCCCTGGGCCATTGATCCAATTTGCAGCTATTAGCGTTCAGATGGAATAACTAATTAGGCGGAGCGTCAGACAATGATTGCAAAGCAAACCACTTAAACCGCGCGGTTAATCTGTGTATTAATCTACTGAAAATGCTCCTAATACCGATTTAATTACTGGGCCTTTGCTAATCTGGATTGTAGTTAACGTTTTTAAAATAAATGTGTTCATGTTAATGCGGAAAGTGCTTGTATGGCAACATTTTTGGCTATCAACACGAAGCCATAGGAAGCAGATAAATGAAGCTTTGGTGAGCATGCCCCTAACTTGCCTTGGTTCAGTACCAGTATAATGACGTGGGCTTCAGCACAGTTACCTTCTGGTTTACAGCAGAACTAAGCCCTCCGGAATCTAGGGTTAAAATACATGTTTCTCTATCTGTCTTCACACCATTATAGCAAAATAATCCTACTCTCTGCCCCAGCCACCATACTTAATTGGGTTTTCAGTTATCATTTTCATCACCAATTTTCCCCCTCTTCTGCTGCCCTGAAATATTGATTTCTGGCTGTGTCACTCATTCATCTGCCAAAAAACAAAGTTATAGCTATTGCCAGATGTTAATTGAATGCTGTAAAAGTGATGCATGATTGAACAGCTTGCGCTGTACTCCCAATTTACATTTCTTGTCACCTTGGCTATCATAATATGGGTCTTTTCTTTGACAACATCTGTGTTCCTAAGGTGTTATTTACCAGTGCAGCTGATGAAATGCCATTTTGTTCCTACCCATAAGTGGCCAAAACACCAGAAAAATCTATTAGAGTTATGTCAGCGTTCCTACACTGAAGACATGCTATTATTTGTTTTTTTTGTCTAGAATTGCCAATGCAGATCTTAAAGCCAGCAACCTTTTCGGACACCGCGCACTACCCCTTGCTTTTGGTTGTGTAAGTTCTCATTTGTCCTTTCTTTCCGTTCATGTTATTAGGGTAGCATGGAAACCTCAGCCATGATCAGAGCCTTTTAAGATATATATTTTTATGATGAATGCCAGACTGCTTTAGCACCTAAATCCATCATGTTGGTCCTTACCCCTTGTCTCACCTCAGAGCTGGGAGATGCTAGACATAGATCCCTTCTCTCCTGTGTTTGAGCCAAGGTTTTCAGCTCCCAGGAGGGTGCCCTAGTGAAATCCTGCAGAGTAAACTGTAGGATTCTGTCAGGTTGTCCCACATGCACTTGCAATTCAATAATTTGGGGGACAGAAACAGGAAGGGGAGGAACAAAAGACGGACGTTGACTTTCCATCCCAGTGCTTAGGGCACTCACTCTGCACTTAACAGGTAGTTTTAGAGTGGGATATGGTCAGCCTTACTACAGTTTAAATTTTAGACACCCTCCTGTAGCAATCCTTCCTATGTAAATGCCGGTGTCCCCTGAAATGACAGTAAAGAGAGAGCTAGAAACCTTTGAAGATCTCCACGATGTTAGCATTTACATTAGGTAGGTAGGATTTCCTCCTGGCAGGCATAGCAGATGCGTATTTCTTTATGCAACATTTAGGAATAATAATACACATTACTGAGTTTTTTCTGGCAATTTGCAAAGAAACTGGGGGAGGGAAGTTACTGACCTTGGAAGAACCTGTTTGGCACCGGCTGCGTCCCACCGCATCGCTTGCTCCCTGCCAGGGAACACCCCACAAGAGCAAAGCCTCCTGCAGAAGTGATGAATGCCTGAACACCACCGTGCACATCCCTCCATGAAGGACAAAAACTCTGCGATAAGCATGTCGTTACATCACAAAATTACTGCAGAGAAAATGTACTTCATTATAGAAGTGCTTGAGGAAGATTGGTACTCATCAAGCTAACAACACTTGATTAGGCTGCCTCTGAAGCTGGATGTGCCTGGATCTCGCCTGAATAAATGCAAATGACTGAAGTCACATGCACATTAAAATCCTGCAGTAAGTTGTCTGATGTCTCCACGAACCCCCAAAAAGGACAAGAAGTAGATGGAAGTGCCGGTGGCTGTACAGCAATCCCAGTCCTAAAATATCATCATCATCTCTTGATTTTTCTGAGCTGTCTGGTGAAGAGAGGTGAAAATTTCTCGCGACAGTTCCCCTGTACAGGATCGGGCCCTAAGCAGAAGGACAAAAAGGGTGTCTTACCCACCTCTTCCCCTTACCCACCAATTTTGGGCCAACCTGGGCATTTTGAAGCTGTTTTATGGCTTTAAAAGTGTCCTTTCCCTCTGTACTTGTGTGAAGCGGTGGTGACAGCAGTGATTGACAGCTCCATCTACAGCCGCTCTGGAGAACCCCGTGGGAGAGGGAAGGTCTAGGCTGGGTGAATGGGGGCAGTAAATGAAACCGCAGTGCGTGCCAGTAAAGGAAAGGACAATTGATGTCTGCAAGCTTCATCCAACACATTTTGGCAGTGCCAGCGCACCCCAAAGCCAGGCTCCTCCCAGAAACCCCTCCACCAGAAAAACCCCTGTAGAAAATCACTATAGCTCAGAGCTGGCATAAACGGGGAAAAATCAATTGACCTCTGCATCGCTGCCCTGGTGTACTCACAGGAGGACTCCTGCCCAGTTAGTGATGTGCTTGCTAGGTTTGTTCAAAGCTCAGATTAGTTGCTGTGCAAGGAGGGAGGGAGAAACCAGCCTTCAGCTTCCATCCCACCCTCAAAACCCATCCCACACAACCAGCCTTCCACCCACTATCGCTGCAGAGACTGGTCTCCCCTTCTTGAAATGTACCCTGCCTTACGATGCATGCGGGAGCTGCCGGTCCCTGTTGCCACGGCCAACTTATGGCCCCGGGGAAGGCGTTTGGCCCATGCTTGGTGACGTTGCCTTTGCTTGATGACTGTTTCTGTTTCAGAGATGGGACGCCTGGCAGCCAGATCGTGACGGAGAGATTTGAGGTGACGTGGGAAAGCGTCATGGTCAGCTCTCACAACGCCATCGTGCTGAAGTTCGACGGCCGCGGGAGTGGCTTCCAAGGCACTAAGCTATTGCACGAGGTTAAGAGGAGGCTGGGCCTTTTGGAAGAGAAGGATCAGTTGGAAGCTGTCCGGTGAATGATACTGTTATTGAAGAAATTAATTCATTACTGATAATTCACCCAAGACTGCCATTAGTCTTGGTTGCTTTAATGGTGTGGAGGGTAGAGCAAGGAGATGGGAGGGAAGGACAATGTAGTCATACGGCTGTGACCAAGTGATGGCATGTGAGAGAGAGCTCATGCCAGCCAGTGCAGAGGGAGAAAAACAAGCTTTAAACAGAGCTAAATTAGAGCACACTTATCTGTATCACATGTTCAAAGCCTATTTATTTTTAGCTCTCTACAGTCATACAGCTACAGACAAGTAAAATTGAATATCAGCTCTGACATTAATATTTTGCTGGGCTGGTAGTAGAAAAAAATCCATCTGTAAACCCTTAAACTTTTAAAACAGAAAAAACTGTGCAAAACCCTAAAAGCCAAGTCCTGTCAGATTGTTAGATTTATTCTGCACATAATCACACCGAAAACACTATCAGAGTAGCGCAATGGCATCAGCTTTATTATGACTTTCAGAGGCAGTGCAGGTTATTTGTTGCCATTGCTTGGTCAAATCCAACACAGCAGGTTGCAAGATTAAATCGAAAAAGGACTCATGTGAAAGCAGCATGTAGCAGCATGAATTTAGATTGTCTACATCATTTTTATGCAGCCACCCCAAATTCAAAAAATCACACTGTGTTTGCTATATCTAAGGGAAAAATATTTTTAACCTCCTGTTTCTCCTCTCTCATGTTCTAGGACAATGCTGAAGGAACATTACATTGATAAACTGCGAGTCGGTGTGTTTGGAAAGGTAACCGTTTTCCTGTTGTTCCTCTGTGCTGTTCTGGTTGGCTGATGTGGCTAAGCAGCTGAGCTAAATCCTGATTTATTGAATATGTCACTGGTGACTTTTTTATTATTATTTATTTTTGAGATAGACTGTTTCTTGCTCAGAGATGTTAAAAATGAAAGTTTTCATTTTATCAATGTATTTGTCAATGTGTTGGGATTTTTTAATTAACTTCCAAGTGTAGAAAGTGACTATTTGTCAGAAAAATGCTATCAGATAATTAATTATTTTTCCCCTTGCAAACTTTCATTTCATTTTTATCTTGTCCCTTAAGGCTTATGGGAAAGGGGGTAGATCTAGCTCATGTCGTACAAATGTACAGTAACAATATTGATTTCTGAGGCTGATTCGCACCACAGTGTGTGCCCGGCTGGGAAACTGCAATTCCAAAGTACACACAGTTTGAAATGACAACGTGACTGCGAGTAGAAATTGTTTATTGTGGGAGATACAGGCTTAGAGTGGGCGAAGAGAGCTGCACATCCAGCAGCATCTCTGCGGTGAAGTGTTAACAGGCTGATGGCGGACGTCGAAATTGTGATGACCATTTTAAATAACGGAAGACTGGGGTGATATTTTTGAGAGGCAGCCATAAAGTGGGATGAAAAGAGGCGAGCTCTTGGGCACACAACCCTCCTGCCTTCAGAAGAGTGCAATGGGTATCGAGCTCATCTTCAGCCGCGTCTGCCGAAGCGAGGGAGATGTCCCTTGTTTCATGTTTTTTCAGGGCAAGGTGTTAAAGGCTCTATAATGGCTGATAGTTTGCTGCAAGGTCTCAGCTGCCCCATTTTTGCACCCAAAAGCAGCAGCGCCTCAAGGCAGGACCACTGACATGCTTGCCCACTTTGTGTTCCAGGATTATGGCGGCTACCTGAGCACTTACATGCTTCCAGCTGGCGAAGAGAACCAAGTGTTCGCCTGTGGAGCTGCTCTTTCCCCGCTGACGGACTTCAAACTTTATGGTAAACCCCACCCCAGAGCTCACAGACCCTCTTGCTGACCAAAACTTATGGTTCTGCCCTAACTTTTCCCAGTTATCTTCTCTTTCTTCCCTAAGATGCTGCCTGGTTTGTATTGTGTGTCTTCTTAGGACTAGCCATACCAACCCTTTTTTCCTCCTCAAGAGTAATCATGCTGGCACCAGTGGGACCAGCTGTGGTGGTCAGAGTAATCAAATAACTTTTATCATAGAATCATAGAATGCTTTAGGTTGGAAGGGACCTAGTTCCAACTCTTCTGCCGTGGGCAGGGACACCTTCCACTAGACCAGGTTGCTCAATCCTTTTAAATAAAGGAGAATTGGCTCTAAACCCCTCCAGCCTCTGACACCAACCTGCACCACTGCTTTGAACATGCTTCTTTCTTGGCTGTACCATCCATCTGTGGGAGCTGCAGTCCAGCCTGCCCACCTCGTCCTCTCTCCGCTGGCAATAAATACTCCACTGCAGATGGTGGTCCTTTCTGTCAGGGACCCCAGTTCCCTTTGCATTTAGTGCCAGCGAAGTCAGGGGACTGCCATGAAAGTCAGTGGTGTTAAGCCACTCTTCAGGTCCGGTACAGTTATCCCTGAGACCTACAGGAACTTGCGGTAGACTGTTGGTGGAGACGGCCCCATGTGAAAGGAAAAAGGGACACAATTTGATAGTGCTCTTCCTCTTCTCCTCTCATATCTTGGTTGCATTAAGGGGGGAAAAAAAAAGGCTCTTCTGTGACCTATTTAGAAACCATAAGTACATGGTGATAGTGAAAGGCTGTAGTATCATACATATTCTTAATGCATTTTCAAGAACTTTTAGAAATGTGTCTGTGTAACTAAGGCAATATTAGAAAAGAAGAATTATGACTGAAAGAAATGTTTTCTTTTTTTTTTCTTTTCAAGCTTCAGCCTTTTCTGAAAGGTACTTGGGCTTGCATGGGATTGATAACAGAGCATATGAGGTAACTGCATGGACACTGCCTTTCCCTGATAAAATGTGAATGGGGTGTTAACTCTTCTTCAGTGTGTTCTCTTTTGGGGAGGAAAAAGGATATGCAGGATGGACTCACTAGTAAGACTCTATTTAAAAGGCAGCAAGATGTCCTTCAACCTGCTTACTGCTTTTGTTGTCTTAATAGTAAAGATGGATATATTTTTATTGTTTGGGCTTCTTGTCTGCCTCTCTAAATAGGGTAAATACAGTTATTCCAGTTTTACGGCTTGAAAGAGCTGAGTGACTTAGATGTGCCTAGGTGGACATGATGTCATGATCTCCCTTAAAGTTCATGCCAGTGGTCTTGCTATTTTGATTCTCTGAGGTATAATTTTTGACCCAAACTCAAATAAAACTCAGCTGCTCTTGGATTTTTCAAAGTAAGCACAGATGTGGTATTTCAGGTAGGCAGAACTCTGTGCCAGAGTTGAGCAGGACATGGAAATAGAGACATAGCACCAGTTAACAGAGATATTGTTTAATATGTATGATGGGATCAGTTGCTTCATGTCTTCTTTCCTTCAATTATTTGGAGGAAAATCCTAATAAAGAGTAGTCAGACAAACAAAATTTCTTCTACAGAAAACATTGTTAAACCTACTAAGCCTTGTCTTCAGGTAGAAGACATGAAGGCAGCAAGTTTGATTTTTTTTCTTACAGAGAAGGCTGGTAGCACCCAGTGCCCCTGCAATAAAAGCTTTTCCTGGCTATCTAAACACTGAGTTATTGTCTCTCAGATTTTGCACTTATGATTTCTAGATCATTGCAAACTCTTTTAGTCCTTTAAGAAAACTGAAGGGAGGTCAGTAGAGGTGAAAGCAGGAGAAAATATTCCAGAAATGAGCGCTTTGTATGGCCATGCGCTCTTTGTGCATCTAAAAGCTGGCCTAAGCAAATAGTGGTCCTTCTGGTTGACTTGGGATTAACTGCTAGGAACAGCACCTGAGCTCTCTGCCGAGCACAGCGCTGCTCTGGGTACGGACTCTAGTTGATACACATCTCCTACATGCCACAGTTGAACCATGAATTGCTTAGAGAGAAGACCTGCTCCTAACCCGTGGACCAGACATGCATTTATGAAGGTCATATAATTCAAGACTTGAGGTAGACTCCAAAAACTCTGTGTTGTCATGTGGTAGGTTACAAAGGAGGGAGCAGAAAGGAAAGAGACATACAGGGGGAAAGCAGAGTGCAAGACGTGCATACACCATCACAAGACTAAAGCATTGCAGCCAGCAGTTTGAGGATGAGAGAACTCACTAATTAAGTCCAAAAATAGAGGGAAGATTAGAGGGGACCCTTGCAAAATTTGCAAACGCTTTCGAAGTCCATACAGAGTGTGGAGCTGCAAGAAAGCCAGAACAGGCCTGCATTCACCAAAATTTCCAAAAACTTGCCTCGAGCACCAAGGAAATATGCAGGGCCACTTCTAATGTTTAGGGTGGCTTTATCTTTTAAATGAGAGATACACATAATCTGTAATGTAAAAGGACCGTGACCGTATCTTAATAATACATGACAATGTTTTTAGCCAGCTAATTTGACCTCCATAAGCAGACATGGAAGGTCCTGTTGCTGGTGGAGATGCATTTGTCTATCTTCTGTGAAAACCACATAGGACAGTGGGAAGATGAAAACAGATATAAGATAGGATTGATACAAGTGTGTCTTAACTGAAAAATACATTAACTCACACAAGTCAATGAAAGCCAGGGCATATGCATTTAAACAGTGAAGGAAACAAGTATTTAGGTAGAGACAGCTCTTCTTCCCCGTCCCCCTGTAAAGCAGTAACATCTGTGATTTGAGACATACGTTCCTTTTGCCACTCCAAGACTTTTTTGGAGTCTTTTGCAGTCTCCTTGAGAGTTGTATTCTTCCAAACAATGCAGCAAAAAGTGGAGAAGTCCTTGATTTCTTTTACCCAGTACCATTCGCAGTCACTTAGATTTGTATTTCCCCTGTGCATCTGCCCGACAGCTGGGGGCAAAGGCATTCTCAGCAGTGGACACTTGAATTTGGTATCAGATCCTCCCCCGGGCTGTCAAAGCGCGTTGAGGTTGGCTTTCAAACTATACCAAAGTCACTCCAGCTCTCTGAAGAGTTCTTAGGCATAGGCACCTGGGCACACTTTTCATCGGTGTTTTGTATTCACGGAAAATTCACTGTGACGTTTTCCATGTGTTCGGCAGTTCAGGCTTTTGGTGAATGTTATCAGAACAGACAAGGGTCTCTGGCCTCTTCCTGCTGCTGATACCGAGCCTGGAAGGACAGGGTGGGGGTCTATTTTACCTCCAGAGTGATTAAAGTAGCCGAGAGAGTGTGCTGTGCTGGTGTCTGCTTGTTATCCTTGTGATGAAGTATCAAATGGAATTAAATGCTTCTATTTTCTCCATATAAATTACTAGTTTCTAGCAAGATTTTTAATCTTATTGCAACCTTTACCTTCACAGATCACCAAATTAGCACACAGAGTCTCATTACTGAAGGAACAGACATTTTTGATCATTCATGCTACTGCTGATGGTAAGTTAGCCCATCATTTGAGCTCATTATAAGTTTGGGATGGCTTTGATTTTTCTTAATTAAATTTGCCTCTTTAATGATCGTAATCTGTTTTTACAGAAAAAATCCATTTTCAGCATACTGCGGACCTTATCACACACCTAATTAGGGCAAAGGCTAATTACAGCTTGCAGGTACAGTGTGTGCTTTCTTTTTTCATATTTGAACCGTTATTTCCCCGTTTGAACTCAAACTGCTGTTATGAAGCAAGCTTTGAAAGCCACTTGCAAACTCATCCTGGCAGTAGGAATAGCACCAGCGTAGAATGTGTTACTGTGTACTCCTGTGCGTATTTGATACCAGTATTTTGGTTTGAAGGGTTGTTGAACAGTTACTAAATTACAGAAAATTGGGATTTGAGAGACACACCTCTAAGGAATTGGTGCTTGATTACTTTCTTTGGGAAAAACAGGCTAAATTCCATATGGACTACAGGCAAACAGGGATCTAAATTAAATCACCCAGAAAAATTAAGGAGAGAAACGTGTCTTAAATCTGACATGCTGCTGTGAACGACATGCTCTGGTCTGGAAAGCCCCTCTTTCTGCCGAATTACATGTCTGCATCTCTGATTTGCTAAATGACTGGTGTCCAAGCCATTAAAGCTTCAAAAGTGAACCCAATCCACCAGCCACGGAGATGGTCCCTGACCTCTGCTACACCTCAAGTCACAGCCAGGAGAGTGCAACTAGCCGAGGATGGAACCATGCCAGGGACCACGCTACTGCTCACGGTATAGATGGTTGTGTTGCAGTGCCCAAGTCCTACTAACAGTTGATTTACTGAATACCAGCTCCCTCTGGCTGCATTTCTGTGGAGCTTCATGTGATGGGTGTGCTCACTCCATCATGCTCCAAAGGCAGATAGGATGAAGCACAGACACAGGAGCTAAGCGGTGAGCCCAGCACAGATATGGCTGGTGCTACAATGACTACAGGTGCCCCTGCATATTTCCCAATCCAGAAGCATTAGTACATTGGAGTTTGAGGGCACCAATGAGCTAGATGCATGTCAAAGGTTAGTTGAGGACCGAACGGAGGGCTGAGGGACCTACATCTTGGATCGAGGTACTCAGAGCAGCAGGGAGACAGCTCAGCCCTGCCTGTCAGCATCCGGCCCTAGAAACTAATTTTTTCCCCCATCAGTATCTCAGTCCAGACAACTCATTACAATCCTCTCGCCTTCCTTCAACATGTGCAGAACTTACCTGTTCCATTTAAATGGAAAGTTGTGTTTAAACTATTTCATTTCTAGTTTCACACATTTTTTCGATGTCATTGCTTCTCCAGCATGCTTTATTTCAATTTTTTACTTAATGACATTTTTCCTTGAAAGCTCTCATTTTAGTCAGTAAAACCTAACGCCATTTCTTTGCACTGACTTGCACTGGATTTTTTCAGTTTTTATAAGGAGCAAGCACTGTTACTTGTAAGTGTAGTCTGATTCTGCTTAGACTGAACTTGTTCAGAGTGGAATTAAATTGAAAATCCTCCCCCCAAAAAGTTCCTTTTGAAGGAAGATGCAAGTCTGTGCTCAGAGTCCTGTGGTGCCTGAATTACCCTGGACCTCGTGACCACAGGAAGACACAGGGTGCTGAGGAGAAGTGGTGGGTTTGCAGGCCAGCTTGAGCTGCAGACATGGGTAGTCAGTCCTGAGACTTTAAGCTCCTAAAGGTGTGTATTTTCTTGTTTCTTTGCAGATTTACCCTGATGAAAGCCATTACTTTAGCAATGCAGCGTTGGAGCAGCATTTGTACAACTCCATCGTCAACTTCTTTGTAACATGTTTCCAAGTTCAGGACAAACTTCCGATAGCCCCACTGAAAGAGGAGGAGGACGATGATTAACCCTACTTGTCAGTGCTAAGCACAAGGTGGATCTCTCTAACAATATGCAACTGGATCATTTTCCTGAAGAAAGAGATGTTACGTTGTTAGCATGTATTTAAAGAAAACTGAAAGCAGCTCATCTGCTTTACTTGACAGCAACTCCTTCCTAAATGGAAGAACATTAAGGATGGTGAACTCAGCAGAAACTGCTGTCTGAAGTTAATCCATCACAACCAACATCTTAGTTTTGTTTGGGGTTTTTTTCCTGTTATTTTTCTTTCTTTTTTTTTGTTTGCCACAAAGTGACATCTAGCATGAAAGTGGTAAGACATTGAACTTGAAGGAACACCCCACGAAACCACTTTGAGGACTGGAAGATTTAATGTCTCTTTGCATTCAAGCAATCAAGCAGTAGCAGTGAAATCCGTCATCCATATTAAGGTTACCGTAGTTAGCATCACATTGTGTCAAAAAAAATCTAACCTAATACATGGAAAATATTATAGCACAATTATTTTAAAGGATACTGATTCATACATACTTGCCTGCTCTTTCCCATGTTCAGAAAGTTTGTCATTGATACAGGACATACAAATTCAATTGTACAAAATATCACTATAATTACAGCAATCTTTACCTTCCTGTAATTATTTCTTAATTTTGTATAGCTTTTACTTCTGTTTTCACTCGGTCTCATGCTTACCTTATTAGCTTCTCAGCTTGTTCTGGATGGGGAAAAAACAAACACTGAATTAATCAACTCACTTTAGACCTTAGGGGTCTAAAGAGGCAATGGGGGTCAAGGTACCCAGACATTAAAAAAATCTATTAGAATAAAGCAAAGAAAATCTCACTCTCATGTTCTTGGCATAGTCTTTGCCTGCAAGACTGAGTATTTTCTTTAGCAGTCTCGAAAAATATGCACATAAATAAGCTTAATCAGCTTAACTTGAGATATTTTTATTGTACTATAGAAAAATATGCGACGGTCACAATTATTCTTTTTCTTCTTTTAATGTTGGAACAACTGGTTGGCAACCTGTTGGGCAATGGCTAGATGAGGCTACGGTAGCAGGAATTTGTACCAGATACTTCAGAGATCATCTCATAAAGCCATTTAAACAGAAACAATGTGCAGAGATTTATTGCACATGCTGTCTGCGGCTTAGTTTTATTCCAGGTCAATGATCAGCACATTCCAAACACGTTTAATTCTGTCTTCTGATTAGACTAGTTTTGCCAAGCATAAAAGAAAAAAAAAAAGGGAGCATTTTTTGCTTTAAAGTATCTAACACTTCATTATAGCAGTGCAAAGCCACTTTTAAAACTTCTTATGAAAACATTCAGCTCTCAGAAAGAAATCCAACCTTCACTCACTTCCACTTACCGTGTCATAAGAATTTTGACTAGTGTCGCTCCTTGTAAAATATTCTGACCAAATGTACAGCCAGTATTAATACTGTATATTTCATTTTGTTGTATATAAAGGAATGTAAGTCAGGTATTCGTCAGGTCCCCGATCCAATATTAGTCTTGTGTTCAGCATGCATGCGATAACACTTCTTTGCTGATCAGGACTCTTTAGAAGTACTAGCTTGGGATTATAACAGTTAATGTAATTTCTTTTCTTGTTTTGACAGCTTGAATGTCAATGACAGTTTCTACTTTTTACATAGTACTGTGGGTAAACTCACATCCTGACAGCAATGATGATGTTTCCATTGTGTTCTTTAGTGTGTCTTTTTTATTATCTTTATTTTAAGCTTTGAATGTTGGTTGTACTTTGACCATCATGAAAAATATATTGATAAACCATAGAAATGACTTAGTTTGGGTTTGATTATCTTCTTTAATTTACAGTGCATCAACATTGTGTGAACAAGAACTACGGTATAAATCTGCTTTATCCGGCAAAATGCCAAATAGACAATAAGAATGCTGCGTGTCCAGATTTTGCTACACTGAACAGGCTTAAAAGCCTGAAATGAACTTGACCTGAGAAATGTAAAAATCTGCTCTGTCCACAATCTTTTGTAGAAAGAACTTTAGGATGTGGCATGGTAGTGTTTGTTCATTCATGGAATAAAACATTATTTTACCACCCTGGTTGCTACTGCTGTTATTTAGTGTTAGTTACTCAAATAAGCATCAAGCACTATTCCTGGTCGAATTGAACCCAAACTTCCAGGTGCGGATCAGAAAAGTGAAAACAAGTCCTCATAAATAAATCCACGTTGCCATTTAGTCTGCCCATAACGTTGGTAAATGGTGTCACCGTGGTCAATGGTGAGTGCTTTTGAGGAAAACATGAAGTAGCACAAAGTGGGTTCAATTCCAAAGTAGCGGTTCATGAGAAAACTGCTATCACCCCCTGGTCTTCCTCCCTTTCTACCTGCTGACCTGGTACATGGGCTTCCTGAGGCATCAGCCAGGCACAACAGCTTGACCAAAGGGATTTTTGCCATCTCATCCATTGTTGCTTTTCCCAAATGTTTCTTGTGCGTTATGAAGTGGGAACAAAGCACTAAAACTTACTGAATCTGCCACAGCAGATTTTTCTGCAGCTGATTCTCCATCAGAAAAGGGGCAAGCAAGAGGAGGGAGTCATCCCACCCAAATTCAATTTTTTTTTCCTTCAAGCCAAGAGGAGAGCCATATACCTGCCAAGGCCATCCTCAGACACCACCCTTGAATGAGCGGCAACTTTTCCATGCGCCCATTTCGCTCAGCTGGCTGCAGGGATGGGAGTGACTGTCCCAGGTTGAAACGGTTGGGGGACAAGTTAGGGCAATCCCTAGCTGTCCCCTGAAACAGCACTTTGTGAACTGCAAGATCAGCTGAATGTTCCTACACCTTCTCTACACCCAGAAAGGAAATCCTTTCATTTCATAGATTTCCAGGGAAAATGGAGATTTTTGCTCAAATTAGAAATCCTGGCTGTGTTTTGGGGTGCATTAAAAAGAGCACAGCCAACAGGTTGAGGAAGGTCATCCTCCACCTCTACTCTGCCCTGGTTAGGCCACATCTAGAGTCCAGTTCTGGGCTCCTGAGTTCAAGAAGGACAGGAAACTACTGGAGGGAGTCCAGCAGAGGGCTACAAAGATGATGAAGGGACTGGAGCACCTCTCTGATGAGGAAAGGCTGAGAGACCTGGTGCTGTTTAGCCTGGAGAAAAGAGGACCAATAGGGGATCTCATCAATGCTCAGCAATATCTAAAGGGTGGATGTCAAGAGGATGGGGCCAGACTCTTTTCAGTAGTGCTCAGTGACAGGACAAGGGGCAACAGGCACGAACTGGAAGACAGGAAGTTCCATCTCAACATGAGGAAAAACTTCTTTCCTTTGAAGGTGGCAGAGCACTGGAACTGGCTGCCCGGAGAGGTGGTGGAGTCTCTGACTCTGGAGACATTCCAAATCCTCCTGGACGCCATCCTGTCCAGCCTGCTTTAGGTGATCCTGCTCGGACAGCAGGGTTGGACTAGATCTCTGAAGGTTCCTTCCCACCCCAACATTCAGTGATTCTGTGATGCTATGACTGAACCCTACAATACACTCTCCTCCTTATCTCAAGCAATAACTTCAGGAAAGATTTAAATCTACACAAACATCCATGTCTGTAGGCCGAATAAAGACATGAAAGGCCTCTTAGCCCTAAAAGACTAAACCACGTAGCAAGGCTGTGATGCTAAGCAGCCACTTGGTGGTACAAGGGTGACAAGGATGCTTTCCAATGGCACCTGCTGACTTGCTGCACCTCATCAGTGTCCAGGGTGAAGTCCCATCAGCTGATACCAACTTGATTGAACCAGATTCACAGGAAGAGAAATTTAATATTTCCCAGCAAAACCAAGAAACTATTGTGGACACTTACTCTAATGTCTCTTGCCAGCACATCAGGAGACAAGAAGCTTAAGCACCGGTACAGGGCAGGCAGATTGCACTAATACAAAAGAGCTTTGTTTAATTACCTAAATGTAACTAATATTTTTTTATTGTCCAAACAAATCAAGCTTATACTCTCAACCAACTGCATGCCTGGATGCCGTAATGTTCAACTGTGGCATCCCAAAGCGGAAGAGAACTAATGAGCAGTGCTCTACTAATTCAGAAGGAAACCACAGAGGGAAAAATGAGGTATTGCTGGTAGCTAATTAACAAAGCCAGGCGGCCAGCCATGTTTGTAATTATCTGTGGGTTCAGGCATGGAGTGTATAAACCCACCCAAGCTCTGTCCACAAACTCAGGCCAAATAAATATTGTATCTCTGAAGGGTAGGAAGGAAAAAAATTAGTGAAGGAGAAAGGCTATGTAGGATGCTCACAAAACCTTTCCCATGAGAAAACCAGCGGAGAGTGCTGTTAGCAATGGGGAGAAATGGGTGTTTTGTGAGGGAGACCAAAGGACCGAGGTTGGCGATTGTACCCTCATGGCGCTGCGCTGGTACCTGGAGAGATGCTCTTGCTTTTGGTCTCGTTGTAGGGCACATCTGCCCTGAAGCCCTTCCCGGGGCTGCAGCAAAGCTGCCAGTCCTGCCTCAGTGAGGGCTGCGGTGAGGACACTTTCTTCCTTGCCCTGGGTAAATGCTGGCTCCCCTCGCTGCTCTTTCTTCCCTGGACTTCTTATCTGCTTTCCATTTGCAAAAGAAGAGGAAAAGGCAAAAATAGAAAAGGTAACAGAAAAAATTCAAGATCTCAGTTGCCAGTTCCTTAATCATTGCCTCTTATTGAGCCAGCTGTTTGCTTATTTCTAGTTTGCTCTCCCGGCAAAGGCTCCAGGCTGGAGGCTCAGAGCAGAGCTAAGGGCACCTGTCTCCTCTCCCAATTCATCTTTGTATCTTCTCCCCATTCAGCACGGTTGCAATCCAAAAGCAAAACCAGCACCCCCTTAGAAACTAGGAAGAGGCAAACAGAACAGCAGCGTGGTGAGCCCTCCCAATAAATCATAACCAAAACAAAGTCTTTATTCCAACAGCTTGGCCAGTGTCCTTTGCTTGGTGCTTATTCTTTTGCTGTGAGGGAATAAGGAAGAGAAGCTTCCCAAAGACGAATTATTTGTCCTCCCTACCGTACCAGGTCACGTGCTGGTCTGGCTCTCCCCGCTCTCACCATCCAACCAGACCTCCAGCCTCCTTGCAGCCTCAGCCTGTCCAAACATGTGGTGGGTGCAGAGCCAGGCAGCTCACAGAGGGAAGGGAGGGGGTGTTTGGGAAGGCTAGGAGACCGTATCATATTATTCAGAGGACAGGATGAGCATAGAGAGGCCTGCAGCCAACCAGCGTGTCCAGTTGGGGTGTTTCAAGTTGGGAAGGGTCCCACATTACCCTCCCTCTGCCCACTGCAGCTGCTGCAGACAGATGGGACACTAAGTCCAGGGGGGCTCATGCCTCCGCTGCTGGAAAAACCCATCAGTTTGATATAGCCCTGAGCAGGACATCACCCATTGCCTACAGCAGGAGCCCACCTCCACCGTGACACAAGCCACTGAGCAAGTGTGCACATAGAATCATGGAATCACTTGGGTTGGAAGAGACCTTCAAGATCATCGAGTCCAACCATAAACCTACACTGCCAAAACCACCCCTAAACCATGTCGCTCAGCACCACGTCTGCCCGTCTTTTAAATACCTCCAGGGACGGCGATTCCACCACCTCCCTGGGCAGCCTGTTCCAATGCTTGATAACCCTTTCGGTAAAGAAGTTTTTCCTAATATCCAACCTAAACCTCCCCTGGCACAACTTGAGGCCATTTCCTCTTGTCCTGTCACTTGTTACTTGGGAGAAGAGATTGACCCCCATCTGGCTATAACCTCCTTTCAGGTAGTTGTAGAGAGTGATAAGGTCTCCCCTCAGCCTTCTCTTCTCCAGGCTAAACAATCCCAACTCTCTCAGCTGCTCCTCATAAGACTTGTTCTCCAGACCCCTCACCAGCTTCGTTGCCCTTCGTTGCCCATGGAAACAAGGCTTTGGTCTTCCCTCTTTTTTGGCATCCTCCACCTAATTGGTGGATCCAATTTCCTCCAGAGGCAAGGGGAAAGCAGGACACGTCTAGTCTGTGTAGCAGGAAAACTGGGTAAGTGATGACCCTGCTCTCTGGGAACGGCTGCCAACACCTTCGTTAAGCTTTATCAGAGGCAAATCTACAACTGTCTCAATGTCACAACATCAATGTGTCTCTGTGTCTTTTCTTAAAACATCACAGCGTGGGACTCACATATTTATACAAGAACTAAAGTTTTCATTTCCAAAACAAGCCTCTAAGCCAACTGCTGTCTGCACTTTTTTTTTTTTTTTTTTTTTTGTGATTGCAACAACCTGAAAACACCATCTGTCTTTTCCACCACAACTCAAGAAATGAAGGGCCAAGGACACCCTTTTTCTGAGTACTGTCAGCTGGGATCACCATGGCTGACCATCTTTGAAGGGAACAGAGGGAAAGTGGAGGGACCTCTGGGGACAGGGACCAGTGAGAGAATTGCCACTCTTGCACCAGTGTGAGGCAGCTGGGGACAGGTGTCCAGCCTTGTCCAGCCTTGGACGTGCTCCAGGATGAGGGAACCAGTTGCTCCCCATCCTATGGCTGAATACAAGACCATCCTTCCAGCGCAGTCTTGGGTCCTTTATTTGGCCACAATAATCAATGTCCTCTGTAAGCAACAATTTCTGTGACAGTAGTTGTGTTGCTGGCAGCTGTGAAGGGGAAGAATCAGAAATCCTTTGTAAAATTGATTTTTTTCTTCTTGGAAGTTTTTTTTTTTTTTTTTTGCTTCAAGACATTCATTAAAAGCTTCATATTAAATGAAGCTACATTCTGCCTCCTCACTGGGATAACAGCTTTAATCAAAATGTCTGTTTCTATGATCGAGAGAGAAGAGTAAAAAGTAAATGTAGACGGAACAAGGCCCCAGGAAAGCACAAAAGCAAACCATGCTCCCGTATTCCTGTGGAACAGCAAGGTTGCCTCCAGGTTTTTTTCCTGCCTTCATTATAAATGTACCGTTGGGGTCATTTTAAAGTAACAAACAACTCTTTGAGCTGATGTGAATGCTCTCATCCTTGTTGGAAAAGGTTCGTGGCCTTACACCACCTTTGCAACAGCTGTTGTTCATGTCCTGAAATGTAGTTTGTGCCGAGCACTTCCAGTAACCCAAACTGACAGGTAATTTGTAGTGAGTACTGGTAACCAGCCTGCACAAGCTTCCCACTGCCTCATCTGGGAGCACCTGGAAGTGGGGTAAGTCCTTCACCTGGAAAACCAAACCCGGAGTAAAATATGGACAAGGCAAATCCTCTGCTCCGCGTTCAGCTCTGAAACACCACGGGAAAAGAGTGTGGAGACTCAGGAGCTCAGCAGGGCAGTCCTCTGTGGTGGTTTCTGGCTGACTTTTGTTCTCTCTAAATTCACATTTGGATGCAGGAAAATTCAGGAAGCTGTTTTGCCTGTACTTGGCTCCTTCTTCCTCAAAGCAGTGTAGCCACCACATGAGACACAGTACACAGGAGGCAACAGAGCCATCACATGAGTCTGGCGTGCACCCAGAAGTTTGCCACCTATTAAGAAGTGTTGCCGAGGAAGGGGGAAAGACAAAGAAGAGCCCAGAGATGAGATAGCCCATCCGGAGACGTGGTCCCTCCCCTGACGTGGTTGGGGTTATGGCCATGAAAAACACAGAGACCCTCCACCCCAGACATTTTCAGTCTGCGCACTAAGAGAGGTCCATGACAGGCAGATGAGAAAAAGCAAGCCTAACACCGGTAAGGTTAAATTGACTAGCTAGCAAGCCTCGGTGGGTGATCTTTGGGAGTCTAGAAATCAAAGCGAGTTGAAAACAGCTGAAATCTGGCTGCCGGCTGTTCCCCCGAGGCAGAGGCTCTGAGCTGCTCATCACAGCCTGAGCTCTCGGAGCTGCCGGGAGCAGCCAGCGGTGCACGCATGGAGATACTGAGAGCACCGGGGGGGAAACAGAAAGGGGCATATTCTCACCCAAAAGCCGCCAACCATGCCAAGTTAACGGTCACTGAGACATCAGCAGTGGCAATGCGAGCGGTAACCATGCGTCAGCAGTGCAAAGAATTGCACCAAAAGCCAGAGAAGGTCTGGTGCAATAACAGGAACAGAAATCGCCGCTTCTGGGCTATCAATACCAGAGATGGCAAGAAGGTGTTTGTCTGCTGTTGTTGGTGACAGTGTTATAGAGGAAAGGAGCAAACAATGTCCCAGCTTTGAGTGGAGGCATAGGTTTATGGTTGGACTCGATGATCTTGAAGGTCTCTTCCAACCCAAGTGATTCTATGATTCTATGAAACCAGAGCCAGTGCTACATCAGCATTTTTCACCCTTATCAACTCTGCACGGTGGGATGCAGTCCTTCTTGGAGAGGCATTTTTTGAAGGTAGAAGCCCTGAAAACATTAAATTCATGCCTCATTAACTGTGTGGGATTTATCTGGGATCCAGTAGACTTTTCTTTTTGCTGCGATGATTCTTATAATTATATAATTTATGAGGAATTGGGATAGGAAAAGCTTTTCTCACTTGCCTCTCATGGCAAGCTGTGAACAATTTATCATGCAACCCAGCGATGGCAGCAAGAAACTCAGCCCAAACTTCCTTGAAAAATTCTGCAACTCTGGCTCAGCAAATAAGAGTTGGAAAAGCCCTTTCCCACATCAGGATTTTAAAGACAAAATATCCTTTGTTCCCTCACTCTGCACCTTCAGAGGAGAAAGTAAAGAAGAGGAAGAAATCCCTGTCTGAAGCATTTCCTTGGATGCAAAGGCTTCCTTCTTCTGCAGAGCCCCTGGGCTACCTGTTCTGGGAACTTCTGTACCACGATGCTTTTAAGAAAAAGTTACAGTGCCGCAGCTTTTCCTGCGCAAGTGTCAGCTGGTTTCGCAGAATGAAATGTAGATGTTTACACCAAACATCTCTGCAGCTGAGAAATCCAATCTAGGCTTCCTTTATAACTTTGTTTGCTGCAGACTGATAGTCATTTTAAGGCACAATTTATCCAGACAGCTCCAGACGCCCGCTTTGGGAGGGCACACGCCACGTGGGCTGCAGGGACCAGGCAGATCTGGGTGAGCAGATCGGCTATAGATATCTCTTTTCACCCGAGGAGACAGGGAAAGCAAAGAAAGTATTAGATTTGCGAAGTAATGACTTTTAAGAAATTAACAAACCCCTCAGTTTTCTACCAAATTGCAGTAGCAGCTATAAGCAGAGCACAGCCACTTGCTATTATATATTTATTATACTTCCCAGCGCCAGGGAAGCTTTTGAGTAGTAGGATGCCATCTGCTGCTCCGAACGGTTATTTCCTCCCTTCCTTTCCTTTCCCAGCGGGCAGCTTGTGCCGATGGGGGGAAATTTGGAATATGTTTGGATCATCTGAAAAGTGAAAATAGTTTCACCCACGAAACAAAATTTGCTTGGGTAATAGCAAGTGGAGGGAAGAGTTTAATCTCATGAGCACTGGCTCAGGTGCGAAGAAAAATTTATGCAATGAATGAGGCGTCCCAGAGAAGACGTACGATATTTACACACAGGCAGGCTTGCAAAGGAGATTGGATTTTGTAAAATTTCCATCTTAATGCCAAGACTTGCTGCTAATTCTGCTAGCGCCCGCCTCCATTACCGCAGGAACAATCGTCTCCACATCTGTGAGTCGACACAATGCCCTGTGACCCTGAAATATAGCCCCAGCATGTCTTTCTAAAATCTGTGGAGTGAAGAACAAATTAAAACACACTGTCGGCTCTCAGGGACTGGAACTTAAACCTGCGAGCAAGCTCTATTAAGTCCAGTAATAGACACCAGTCATACTCGGCCACACAATGGAAGTAAAACAGGATGAACAGCACACCATCAGCTCCAGCACTCCAGCAGTAATAAGCATCACGCTGGGCTCACTGCACTGACTAATCCATAATTTATTGGGCTTCATAAATATCAAAACATACCACAGCTGTTAGTACTTCAGTGCAAAACCCGCAAATATTGCTTCAATTATTCAGGAGCTCGTCGCAGGAGCCAGTCAACCGCTTCGAAGGTGCAATTTTAGAAGGTATCAATTACTCGGGAGTTTCAGCAGCGCAGTTGCCGGCTGGGCCCCCGGGGCAGCTTGTACAGGGAGCGCTGGGAGCACCAACAACCAGAGGAAAAATTGCCGCTCCCTCAAAAATAGCCTTGAGCCCCACGCAGGGAGGTGGCCATGCTCAGAGGGGTTATGTGTGGTCCTCTACAACCCTTAGAGAAGTCCCTGTTTCAGCATCTCCCTCTGAGGGGCTGCCAAAGCATCCATTCAATCAGCAGCCCCAAAAGCTTGCACGCCAAAATTTACCCTCCATGCAGGACACAAGCCAGACTTGCTTAAACAATGAAGTCCAGCAGTTTGACCCACCTCCCCAGCAGGGACGCATCACTTGAAGCCATCCTGGTCCTTCACTCCTGAAGACACTTCCCTCTCCCAACAGCATTTGGGTGTCGAAGACCAGACCAGAGACTGGCCAGCTGCTTGGTAGGTTGAGGTGAGGGTTACAGTTATGAGATGGCACAGCGGCTAATGCACGGGCATCAGGTCCCTCTGTGCTCACACTGCAGATCCCCCCCTCCACTGGCGTTCATACATCACATCCCCTCTGTTTAGAGCCAGGTGTCTAGGCTGGACTCATTCAATCACAATGACCATGTGCTAGTTTGCTAGCTGTGTTTTATGGGCTGATGCATTTTTCCACTGGAAAAGAAAAGAAAAAAAAAAAAGAAAAAGATCAGTTTAATTCTAACTTCTCTCCTGTGCCATCCTCCTGCGAAGAACTGGAAACAAGAAAATAAGATGCTTGGAGGAGAAGATGCCATCTCACCAGCACTCCCCCATAATAAGGTATATACCCAGTGGTCATTTGCTACTGGCAAAGGAGAATCTCAAGAATAACTAGGTATTTGCAAGCTTCAGAAAAGCAGGTTTCCAGTAGGAGATTATGAGATTCCATATCAAGAAGAAATGCTGAGATAAACTATATGAGACAGCAAAGAAGCCACTTGGAAAAGCTTGATGGCAAAACACAAGGGAATAGAAAGCAGGTCTCGCTCGTTGGGCTCTGTGGGGACTTTTCTTTAGTGTGAAGTGCAGCGTGTGAGCCCCAGGTACAGGGCAGCCTGACCTAGCTCTGGCCCCATGAGAGAAGGGACAGGAGAAAGCATGGAGCACCCTGAGGAACACTCAGCCTTCAGAAATGAGAACAGGGGACTAATGTCTCAAATAATTGGGGGCTCCAGGGGCAAGGGAGGAAATCAAGCTTCAAAATGTTGAAATAGATAAAAATCTGGGAAAAATTTGACACAGGACTCATCTCTGTCACTGAAACGTCACAGAAAAATTTTATTCCTGCTGCAGAGAAACATCTGCTGTTGAAGGAAATTTCTGGGGCTGTTTTGGATGCAGGCAAGTGCAGCTCTTTCTTGCCGGGCTGTGCTTCATGGCAAGGAGTGCTCATGGGAAACATCCACAACACACTGCCCAGCTGGTGGTGCAACGGAAAGAAGAGGCACCGTCTCCCGGGAAGTCACACTCATAGGGATCATGGCCATCACTATCATGTAACGATGTAAAAAAAACCATCCCTCCTCTTCTTGTTATCACCACTCCCCTCCAAAAGTAACCCCAAGGTTGTCTCAATACACAGAAATGGCCTGACCCAGTGTGTCTGAAGCATCCTTGTGCTCTGAGGCAGTCCTGCCACTATCCACCACAGCAGTGTCACTGTCCACCCAACCCACAGGAGAACCATGGAAAGGTCCAACTTCATGGGAGGCATCACTGCGGGCAAAAGAGGAGGCAAAGTGCTCTATCCAGAGGGTTTGGAGAAGAGTCATATGGCTGCCCACCTCCAGGAAATCCTGAATGTAGATTATGAGTCTACAGGGATGCCTGTGGTTAGACATCTCAGTGCAACTGTCCCCTTGGCTTCTCTCTGTGACCAGTGGAGATCTAGTACCTGTTTAGACCATACACCTTGCTTTCCTTTCCAGGGCAGCCAGGGTGTGGGAGAAAAGAGAAGTCCCAGGAGCCAGCAACAAGCACGGGCTCAGCCCAACACGGAGCAGCACAGAGCCTGGATGCATGCATGGGCTTGTTGTCCCTACATCACTCATGAAACAAAACAAAAACTATTATCTGGAATAGATGTTAGTGTACCTCAGGAGAGGGATTTAACCTGACCAATGCTTGTAATACCTTTAGTCAAGCAGGCAGGAGAAAGTCAATTAAAATACCAGCGTGACCAGACCTTCAGCAAATCCCATTTGAAGACCTGAAGCCAAATTTTGTAAATTAAACTCAAATTTATTTTCATGTCCAGATGCCAGAGACCTGCTAGTCCAGCTTGGTCCACTCTTTCGCTCTAGAACTGGGAATCTGCTTTCCTGCATCTCCAAAGTCTATAGGAGATTTTTTTGATCTTTAATGGGAGCAGAGCAAACTCCTGGTGCTTCAACATGGCCAGAGCTGCCAAAAGGTCTCCTAGGTCTCCAAGGTCCAGATCTTTCTTTAAATGGATCACACCTTCCTGGTCCCATGACTTTTGCAAAACAAAACACACCCCAAAAAAACCGCAAAAAACCTCTTTTGCAAGTTATATTTCTATTAAAGATTTTGCTGAAGCAAAGCGCGGCCGTTCCCTGCAGTAAAGGAAAGGGCGGCTGGCAGGGAAGGGCACCCGCTGCCAGGCAGGGCTCCTGCAAGCGAACAGCATGAAATTTTCATGCAAATTTCCCACCAGGGCCTCTTGAATAAAGCTCCAGATTTCCCTGCCCTTAATGAATAAATCACTCAGCCTTGTTAGTGGAGTCTCCATCACAAGGGCAGCAAGCATCACCTTTGCTGCTGAGCTGATCAAAGAACTGACGTGACCAGAGATAAATGTTGCTGTTAAACTTGTGCCGAAGAAGGCATGAAAAACACGTTAGTTCATAATCTCATGCACAGCGACGCAACATGGGGATAATTGAGATATAATTGCTGCTCAGGCACGAACTTCAGAAAGATTTTTTTTTTCACCTTCACTAGGCTAACAAACCATTTCAAAAGCAGTGAAGCTCTTTAATGGGGTTTTTTTTTGGGCTATGTATAAGTGTTCCCCAAGTCTTTCAGGAACTGGCATTTTCTTCTAGTCTATGTGCATCTGGGGGGACCTTTTGTACAGCACCAAATAAAAAGGGGGCTCTGAAAATGGCTTCTTGAAATAGCTTTGATAAATCTAGTACCACGGGGCTGTGAGCTCCATGTTTGCATAGCCCAGGGAGCAGCCTGGATCAGCCCCACATGTCCCCAGATCCCGCAGCAATGGTATTGCAGGCTGTCCCCATCCTCCTCAAATCCAGGTGAGCGCGGCATGCCCGGCTTCGTGTCCCATCTCCCCTGGGCTGGTTGGCCCCAACACAAGCGCACGGCCACCCCCAGAGGCTGATGGGGCCGGTGCCCAGTGAGCTGCAGGAGAGGTCCCTCAGCAGGTGCCCCGTGCACTGGCACATCCTGGGGTTTTGTGCAAGGCCAGTACCTCAAGCACCTCCCACAACACACATCCTGGGGCTGTTGTACAGCCCAGTCCTGCGGGAGCCTTTCTGACTCTGGTCTGTTGTTCTTGGCGCTCCGCAAGTAGGACCTGTGATGCTGCACAAGAGTAAAGTTGGAAGAGGGATTGGCACATCCCCTCTGATGCCCATTCGTGGTCCCCAAGAGGCACAGCTCCCTGTCTACACCGTCTGGCTCTCCTTCCAGCACTGCCTTCTCCCTCCTTTCTCACGAGAAAAATAAAAAGAGGAATAGAAGCAAATTTTCTGGAGCTGACTCATATTTCAGAGCAGCTGAGGGTCTCATTTTCCTAATCAGGCACTTTGGATGGGGAAGTGCAGCAGCAAGAGGTCCAGCTCCAAATCCTGCCTCGGCTCTGCACGTATCAAGTGAGCTCAGTTCTCACACAGAGCTGGTACGGAAAGAGAGGAGCAGCACCAGCTGAGCTGGTTCAAGAGCAGAGGTCTCCTGTTCCTGGATGGGAATGGGCCTGATCCTCCCAAAGAGAAGGGAGGAGATATTTAGGGTGGGCAAGAGACCATCCAGTACATGTCCATGCAGTAAAAAGTGCCAGTATTGAAGCTAAAGGCTTCTTGTACAACCTCCACTCCCCGCACACCCTGGGGAATAGCCAGCTCAGCGCTCCAGCATTTCCTTTACACAGGACACTGGCCTGCCTTAAGGCATGGGCATTGCCTGGGAAAGCCTCATTGGAATTTCAAATCCTCCAAATGCAGCTCTCTGTCGCTCTGATGCCAGCTTTAAATTTTCAAGTGTTTTGTACATGTGAGTGTTGCCCCTTCTGCAAGCTCAAGTCATATCCTGGCACGGACATTGCTTGTCTGCTGAGCACTCCCAGGCTACGAGGTTTATGGGTTGGTTTCCACATACAGAAGCCACAAAGCAGAGTGTTGGTGTATTTGTGCTGTAGCTTATTTAACTTAGAACTAATAATGTTCTTGAAAGAGAGATGGAAAACGTGGAAAAACAAACTCACCGGCCATGTGTCCCCCCAGGACTCACCACTTGCTCGCACTTCAAGAAGTACATGTGGTGGCACTTGCCACATCCAGTCCTACCACACACTTCTGAGCCAGGGATTCTCAGCACCTTCCCTGCTGCAAAACCTGGGTAAATCCAATGTATACGTTGACCCTGGCTGCAATGAAGGAAAATATAAATAAGGAAATATAAATAAGGAAAAATAAATAAGCCTACTGCAAGAAATGTAGACTAGTAACTCCCAGGCTTTCAGTCAGTATATAAACATATGGAGATTGTCTGCTTTTAAACTTCATGCCTTTCTCACTCTGCAGAGTGTTATAAACAACCGCTTTTCTGTGTACACCTCTGACAGCTTTAACTTCAATACTATATAGAGGGAAAGAGGGAAACGCTTCTGCTGTCCCCAGCCAAACACCTCCCTGTGCGCAGGCAGCTGGAGCAGACAAACACTCTGCTCTTTAAAAGCATCACAAAACCATCTGTGACTGCTGGATTATGTTTGTTTAACAGCTCAGTTGATCTGGGTTATCTGGGGAAATGTCCCTGCTGCCGGGACGAGCCGCATTCAGCACTTCCAGTCCGACAGGGCTGCTGCCGTTTGCGCTGCTAACACCCTGTTTCCCAACACACATTGGAACACTTAGAGTAATGAAAAATAATAATACAGATTTGGGGACTATTCCTACTTTTGGAAAAACATCGGGCTAAGGTCCACACTAACCTACCCCATCATGCCGTGGTGCAGAAGCTCATGATTCAGTCTCTGAAACAAGTGGAGTCATGAGTACAAAATCTCTCAAATGTCTAATGGAGCCCTCAGGAGCTGCTGAAGAGGAACATTGGGCATTTGGCTGGATATTGAGTTTATTAAGAAGAAAAAGGAATGGAACATCCCAGCTCTGCCTGATCTCATGTTGTTTCAACTCTGGAACTACTCCTGCTGGGACCCTTCTGCTCCTTAAGCCCTGAGCAGTTTGTGCCTGTAGCCCTAATAGACCCCAAATATTTTGCACAGAGAGATCTGGCTCTGCCAGGAGCCAAAGGGATGTTGAAGTTGTCTCCTGTTTGTGGCACCCACTCTGCACTTCTGCCAGTCTGCAGAGGTGGAACACGGGGATGTAGCCCATGAGGTCTTGGGGACATCTCCACAGGGACAGAAATCACAGCAAATCCAGCTCAGTTTGAAGCGGGAGCTGGTGCTCTGCCTTTGGGCCATCCTCCTCTCCAAGCAAGACAGCTTCATCCCGGTTTCCATGAGAGCAATTGAATGAGTTGTTCATCCAGAAGAACATTTTACAGCTGCAAATCACGATTGCGTGAGACAGATAATTAGGCAATTAGAACAATTAAATGTTAAAAGACACCATGTCTAGAAATGAGCGTAAAGAAGAAGAAAAGGCAGGAAAATTCTTGTAGGTTTTTTTTCTCTGGAAGTTTTTCAAATTATGGTGATGCAGGAGCAAGCAGCTGGAGAGAAGGGACAGAGGATACAGATGACACACTGAGCTGTGGGCTGTAAGTTTTCTTGGGTAGGGCATCCAAAAATTAATAGTCAGCCCTGTGAATTGAAGGTGGGATTTCCTAGCTGATTGATTTAGCTCATCAAAAACATTAATCAAAAACCTACAGAGAACACCAATTACACATTATTTGGGCTTCGGGGGCCATTAAGTGACTTTTTGCATCCTTAACATTTTGATACTCTGGAAAGCCAGAGCTGCCGTTCAAAGCGCAGTCCTGCCTCCGGGCATCTCCCTGGGGAGCTGTGTTTCCTATCAGGTTGCAACAGCACCTTCTTCTTCTGGGGGATAAAATTTGCTTAGTCTGCCTGGGGTTTTTGAGTCTCTCGAGTCTCCTACATGGCTGACAAAAATACACTCTTATCGGAATTGGATAAACCTGATCACAGAGTCCTTCCTGGTCTTCGCCTTCTCCAGGCTGTTAATTTGCTCATTTGCACAAGAGCTTCAAGGTGAACCTTGGCTTGGAACAAACCTCAGTCTGCCACATTGGGAAAGTAGTTTGCTGCATCAGTTGGGTCTTCTTTTTGCAACACTGCAAGGATTTAATGTTTATGTCTATATTTGCAAGGGACATCAGATGTGTTTCACACACGTGCCCCAAGACCCATCTTTGATGAGAATCAGTGCGGTAAGTGGAGACAATCAGGATTATGGTTTCAAAAGTGTGTTCCTGATCTGGATGAAGAGGTGAATGGAGATGCACCCAGTCAGTTGTTTCCTCTCTTCTGAACCACTCCCAGCTTTGCGTGGCCATACTGGCTGTCCATGCCCCGCATTTCTTTATAGCACAACATGCAGTGCCAGCAGCGTTTCCGGTGCTCGTGCAGGCCTTGGTGCTGCAGCTGTGGCTTCATGCCAGTGGTAGCCCTGGGGCAGAGCTCTGCACTGGCTGTACCCAGCTCTGACCACCATGTTTGGGCGGATGTGGCCATAGCTGGATATGGTAATATGTTGGTGGGACTTCAGAGAGGTCCCCCTGGAAACAAGTCGTCCTTCCCTTATGAAGGAGCCAACATCTTGGGTGCACCATCCAAAAGAAGGTGCATTTGTAGGGCTAAAGACCTCATGAAGCTTAAGGCAGTGAACACCACACAGCCAGCTTGTCAACTGCTCTGCCAGTCAGCCTGCCAGGAGCCACTCTGCTTCTCACCACAAGGACCAGATCTGGTACCAGTAAGTAGAAGGGACTGTGGCTCTCCAGACTGCAACTTTGAGAGATGCTCAAAGATTGCCCCAGCTCCCTGGCTGGCGACTGGATTTGTCTGACTTGCTATCTGGAAAACCACATCCAGAAATGTGGAGCTAAAGATTGGGTTTGGTTTTTTTGGACCGGGATTCAGGTACCTGGGTGCAGCTTGTAGCTCTGCTCATGGATTTCTAGAGATCCTTGACCATTTTCTGACTTGTCCGGGCACCGATGCCCGTAGACATGGAAAGCAGTACTGATTCTCCTCGTCACAGCCCATCAGATAAAACTGCTTTGGCACAGGTAGACATTCCTTTCTTCTTGTAGCAACAGTAGAGGAAGGCTCAAATTGCTGATGTTAAAGCTCGAGGGTTAGCTCAGGTTAACATCTCTGCCTTGCACATCGGGGTCTCCAACCTCCCATCACCCTGTGCAGAAGAGTGGGCACCTTCCCAGCCTTCTCACCCTGCACCACATCTCCACTTGTGCCTGCTAAGGCTGCCCTCCACATCCTTGGCTCACCTCTCCCCCATTGCCTTGGCTTGTTAAACCAGCCTTTCCCAGCTCTTTGTACCGCTCTTGACAGAAGGAGACAACAGCATCTTTTACTTGCAAAAGGGCTTCTCTGGTTTTCACTGGTTCTGTTGGGTTTTCCCTGGAAGAATCCCTGATGCTTGGGATGGGGCTGGATGCAGCCTTTGTGTGGCTGCAGCACGTCCCTGCTGACAGGACCGCGGTGCGAGGTCGTGCTCAACTGCCCTGCCACCACACCAGCCTCCAGGCTGAGCTGAAGTAATCCCTTCTTAACCCAGCAAGCAGCTAGAAAACCATTATGAACATTCACTGCCCACTTTCTGCATTTGCCAGCAGAGCAAAGGAGATGCGCCGGGTGGCTCTTGCTCCTCTCTGCCCCCATGCCTGCTCCACAGCCCCTCCTGCCACTGTCGTTGTTTTATGTTTTACCTTCACTTTCTCACATTTGTTTTATATTTTAACTTCACTCTCTTGCACTTACCCCAGTCAAAACTTACTTTTAATTTTGATTGACAAAAATTCTTCAGAACCTTTTGGTGAGTGCTTGCCAGGATTTCAGGGGTGTAATGTCTCCTAAGCAAACCTGTCCATCCCTTCCTCCCCCTCACACAACTCAAATCCTGCCCAAATCTCACCATACAGCATTAGACACCTCCCCCCATTCAATATATGCCCTTTTACTGTTATTACTACTTGTAAGTGCCACCCATGTCTGTGTTTCTTATGGCATTGCTTGTCACAATCAGGTTTTGCAGGTTTTGCAATGATGTCTCACATTCTCAGGTGCCCACCGACACGCTTCTTCGAGTGTTTAAGGTACTCGTGCTGCAAACACTTTAAAAATTAAATTTATCTATTTAAATTAAGCATGTAATGGCATTAAAAAAAAAAAAAGTGGATGAAATTTTGATCTTATTAAAGCAACTGGGAGATTTGTCACTGACATAGTCAAGCCAGGGTTTCACCCAGAATTTGAGTGAGGGAGCTCAGACGAGCCCATAATAGAAACAAGCCAGCTGTGAAAGCTGGATCTGCAATCCCAGCATGAACTCCCCTGCCCTGCAAAGATTACAGCACGGCTCTACTTCCAGTTGCTGTAAGAATAACCGCCTGACTGTCTATGTCTTCTGCAATTCCATTACTGGTTGAAGGATGCTTCTGAAACAAATAAAAAGGGAAAAAACCCACCAAAACCCACAAGTATTCTTCTGTCTTATGCACTTATGAAATTAGAAGGTTATTACAGCAGAGAGGAATTAAGCTACAGTGCTGATGCTCTGTCCCACCGAGGGTTTACAGAGTGGTAATTAAGAGAAGCACTTTCTGCATAAAAGAGCTCTTCTGCTGCAGAGGAAGAAAAACATTTCTGCTTGTTTTAATCAGGTATTGATGGATGGCGTTAATCAGTTGTGATAACAGGTCAGCATCTCCCTCGTGCTACGGCTCTGCAGATCTCCCGTAGCTGCCGGATAACCCCGGCACACTCACTTTCAGCCTGGACCACAGCCCACTTCCCTGGGGAAACACGCAGCAGTTTTAGCAGGCACTGGATGTGGTCCTTTTCAGATCTGTTAGGACAGGGTAACACCAACCCCACTGTTTATTTATTTAAACATTTCCAGCATGGCTTTGAAACCATTGCTGCTTTGCAAACATTAAACCCTGGCATCTCTGTGCACATACAAATGAAGGCAAACCCCTTCCCCCAGGTGAAGGGGCTCCTCCCCGGGGGCATAAATCCCTGGAGCAAATTTCAAAGCAAGTCACACAAGCTGGACACACATCTGCAGCAGAGATGGACTTGAAGGACTTCAAATGGTGAGTCCTTCTTTCCCAGAAGGTCCTCATCCACCTCCACGAGCAGCCTGGCTTCGGGCAGCTGCAGAGAGGACATCAGGAGCAGTGTGGTGCTTTGAAGGTCTCTTTGCACCCACACACACGGCAGCACCAGGAGCATTCATCCCTGGGAGGCTGGGGACTCCGCTCATCCCCACGGGACAGGCGGGGAAGAGGAGCATGGCAAGGATAAAGCACTCTGCACTACATTCAAAACCAGCAATACTGGTTGCACAAAGTGACGTGAGCTGGGAGGACTGGGGGTGAGCAGGGTTACTCACCAGGCAACAACAGGACCACGTTTAAAACAGTCTCCAGTGCTCCAGCCCATGATGAGCATCAGGGCCCAACCCAAAACATGCTGAAGGTCACCAAGCCCTTCAAAAGTTTCCATCTGCTCGGCGTCTTTTGAGCCTGGGTGCAAAAAGAAGTGCAAAAGGCACAAAATTGTGACTGATAGGAGTGACCTCCACTGTGCTCAAGTGCAAATGGTGAGAGAAGGTAGAGAACAGGGTGGGCTTGGGGGCCTGAAACCCAGAGGCCTAATCCTGCTCCTCATCTGCTTATCCACAGCAATATCCTTGCAGAGTTTGAGAAGGTTTGAGCCAAGGAAATCTGGAAGGTGTGTGACAGTGAAAGAAAGCTGAGCCTCCTTCTTCAGAAAATGCTTCTTTGGCAGCACATGCTTCTGGACTTGAGCAAGAATTGGGAACAATTCCTTGTCCTTCTGCTTGTCCAAAATCAGCAGGGGATTTTCTCCATCATCTGTCTCCTTGGGACGTCATGGGCAGCTTTCATTTTATTTTAAAGGACATCTTTAAAATGCAGGGAGAGAGAACAGCTCCTGGACATGCTTCAGTGGAAGGTCAAGCTGGGTGCCAGAGACACGGCATCGGGTACGGCGCCAGTGGGGCGCAAACACACGTGCCCTGTGGTCCCTCTCAGCAGCCCTCCTCCTGCAGGTGCCAGAACTCAGAGCCACGGCTGCATTGAAGCAAAATACAGGATGAAACGGTGTTTGTATGAGAGAAAAAGAGCCTTCCGAGGCGACAGTTGAAGTATTTTGAAGAGTGGGGCAGGAAAAGCCATGCAGGTCTTGATTTAGTGTGGTGCTCATTGCCAAAGGTATCATCCAAAGGAGGAAAGGGGACTATTGGAGAGGTCCAGGTGATTGCCAGGAGCAGCTCTGCATTGGCCCTCAAGGCAAGGCTAGGTTTTTGGAAAGGACTGGGATTTTGGAAAGCACTATCCTTCCCACTGCTTTGCTCCCAACTGACTTCAGCAGCAGGCAGGGAGAAGATTTAAGTGATTAAAGATGGGCTTGAGATGGTCGAGTTGTGCACTGGTGCACGTGTTAGGAGCGTGAGATGTTCCCAGCAGCACTCACTGGCACACACAGCTAGTTTGGAGCAATATCTGCCTGGTTGTGCCTGCTGTTGGTGACAGGCCCACGTGCCCTGCTCTGAAACAGGGTGCTAAGGGAACTTAAATACTACAGCGATAGGTTTGGACATAAATAAAAATAGATTAGACTGATGAAAGGAGAGGAGCATCGTTCCTGAATCTGGGCACGCCAAATTTGTGAGCTCTTAATCACGCATTGAGGAAGTACATAAATGCATGGGCAGCTTGCAGAGCTCATAAACCTATTCCTGCAGATACAACATCCAGTCATAAGTCCACACTGGCACGGTGGTGATTTTGGAAGGAAGAGTTGGAAGCCAGACCCTGGTATTGAGCCTGCCATGGGGTTCCAACCCCACTGGGCTGCGAGGAAGGTGGTGCGTAAGAGAAGAAGAAACAGTAGAAAAAATGCCTTTGCTCAGGCAGATCAAGTTTTCGTTGGTTTGCATCTGGCTTTTATGGGACGACTTCTACTTAACATGAAGGAAAAGAAAAAAAACACCCGCAGTGTGGTTTTCAGTTTTGATCAGCTCTTAAAGGAAACCATGGGTCACACCGTTGTCATGTCGACTTGTACAAGCCCATGAGGACTGCAGATGGCTTCCCCCACCGGCCTCCCAGGCAGCAGATGGTGCAGGTCCTGCTTTTCCCCCCAGTCTGGGACAGCAGATCATCCAAAGTTCTGGGATAGAGAAGGCTGATGCTAAATACACCCACCAGGACTTTCCGTCCAGCCCCTGTTGTGTGCTGGGGGGTGACGGAGGAACCAGCACGCCGTCCCCAACCTGCAGCTGCACAGCAAAAGGCAGCTTGTTGGGAGATAACTGAGCTATCAGTACCAAGCGATGACGCTGCACGTGTGTCCTGCCCAGGGACAAGGGACAGGGGAGGAAGAGGGACTCACATTCGCCACATTTTTAATAGTCTGCTCCAAAGTGCTCCAGTGCAAGACCTATAGACACCACAGCTTTGAAGCACTGGAAGAGCTGAGAACCACCTCTGCTTTTATGTAAAATGTAAACCAAAAACCAAAAAAAATGCTTATAAAAAGCAGCAGCAAACAAGCCCAAACTTACCAGCCAATCAACATGATTTCAAAGGCTGAATTTCTGACTCTTTTTTTTTAAACCAAGGTTGAATTTCTCTCAGAGTTATTGTTTAGATTACAGTCTTGCCCTGAAAAAGGATATATCTACCTCCCTGTGCCAGCAATGAAAAATGTTGCTATTCACATCTCATTGGAGGTGCTAGAAGAAAATAAGTGCTGCCTGTAAATAAGCTGCCTCAATAATTAATTGCCAGCACATACAGCACAATACAAAAGCTCCAGAAATAAGTTATTGCAAATACAATTTCAAACTAACAATGCATGAATAGCTTTTGAAAAAGCCTCCAAAAAGCAGACTCTGATGTTCAGAGAGAGGTAAAACGCCGCCAATCAACCTGTCTCTGCTTTCTGAATGGGAGGTCTCAGCCTATTCCACTTCAGGTGAGGCAGCACATAGCCCAGAAACGAGCCCCCATTGGCAGCCCCTGGTTGGCAAAGAGATAAAAAGAGGTTCCAAGTAGCAGGTGTGAGTGAGCAGCGGCATGTTCATATGGAGCAGAGAAGAGGAGGGAGGAAAATGTGTGGTGGGCTGCAGGCTGGCTGGCTTTGGTCCATGGATACGGTCAGGGAGAAATGCCATCGTATGGAGAGAGCAGCCACGTGACAACCAACAAGCATCCCCTGCCCAGAGAAGTTTCATCCGGCAACAATGGGAAGAAGAGGAGGGTGAGGAAGGCAAGGGCCTCTTTAGCCCCTGTCAGGGAGCATAGACATTATCTGCACCCTCCCCTGCAAAGTGCAAAGTATGAGGCACATGGAGAAGACAAGTTTTAACGAGGCTGGGCTGCCACACGCTTGGCCTCCCCAGAGGAACACCTCAACAGTCTATCTGTCCCTGAAACCACCAGACAGGCAGGGGCTCGGGATATACTTTGGCACAGACTTTATGCAGGGCAAGGCACTGGCACGGCTGTGTACACGCACACCCAAAAGCCAGACTCTTTGAAAAGGGGTACAAAAGGGCAGGGTATGGGGTGGTCGATGCCCCAAGCCTGTCAGTGCTTAAGAGGCATTCGGACAGTGCCCTCAATGACATGCTTTAGCTCTTGGTCAGCATGGAAGTGGTCAGGTAGTTGGACGAGATGGTTGTTGTAGGTCTCTTCCAACTGAAATAGTCTGTTCCATTCTATTCTATTCTATTCTATTCTATTCTATTCTATTCTATTCTATTCTATTCTATTCTATTCTATTCTATTCTATTCTATTCTATTCTATTCTATTCTATTCTATTCTATTCTATTCTATTCTATTCTATTCTATTCTATTCTATTCTATTCTATTCTATTCTATTCCGTTCCGTTCCGTTCTATCCCATCCCATCCCATTCCATTCCATTCCATCCCATCCCATGATTTAGGACAATTCAATGCTCACTTTAAGATATCATCAGCAAGTAGGGGAGGGACGGCAGTGAAAGGAAGCAGGGAGGAGGAATTGTAAATAGAAAAGGAAGAAAAAAAATACACATCCAAGTGAAATTTATAATTCCCATATAAATGAAAGGAGAGGTAATGATGCACATCAAACTAATGAAATTATCCTGCAGACTGACTACTAGCTAATGAAATTGCTTACTTAGCATACATTAACTGAGCAGCAACTGGCATTTCACTGCACTCACAATAGCCAAAACTATTCCCGTCAGCAGTGAGAAAAATGCCACAGGGCTCAAGCAAGACAGCTTTATTTTACACTCTCCCCAGCTCTGAGTGCAGCCAGAATCCGAGGTTAGCCACGGCACAGGGTCGGCTGCTGGGGATGCTGAGGCTCAGCTCTGGTTTTTCAGCGGCTCCACATCAGGCGTGCTCTGATTGTGAACCGGGGAAAATGTTCTTCTGATCTGACAGCCCTACTCATGAGAGCTGGAGCGCAGAAGTCAAATCAAATTTCTTCTGGTTCATGGGTAACCAGCGGGACTATTTTGTGGCTGGAGTTTCATTATTTAGCAATTTTTCTGAGGGCAGTTAAGCTGTGTTAGGATACAGCTCTCCTCCACGACCATATGCTAATAGCTCTAGGACAACAGGTCAACACACCTCTCCCTACGCACACACACCCCCACACCCAGGGTGCCTTTCTTACCCTTAAAGTGTGGTGGATTCCAGACAAGAAGTTAAGGTACTTCAGGTTTTTAAATGTTTGTGGGGTTTTTTTTTTCTGAAAACACAAAGTTGGTATCACCTGCAGAGCCCACAAAAGACCTCCTAGTAGTTTGAGCCAGGAACAGGAGGTGGACGGCAGCCAACCATGTTAGGAAGCCCAAGAATTAGATGGGGAAGCTCTCCGGTTGCCCATCCCATTTTGCATCCTGCCAGTGCAGGTCTGCTCTCCCACATCACCAGGGTAAGGCTAAAAGCAAATGCGCCGAGTGCAGCCACATCTGTGTTTTCCCCTTTCTAGGGTATTTCATGGTCTCTGTCACTCAGCGTATCCGGGCACAACAAAATAGCACCAACCACAGCTTGACATGGGTCAGATGGACAGAAGTGTCTTCAAAAGGCCTCCAGAGAGCAACCCCTCTAATGGCAATTACTGCTTTTTAGGAAAAGAATTAACGGTTAATGGTAGAAAAGTACCCATGCAGGAGCTGAGGGCTGCTGCTATGGAAAACCCTCCCCCCTGGTTTGCTTCAATTCGGTTTTAAGGAGCCTTTGGGAGCACAATGCTGTCATGATGCTGAAGTTCAGCCATAGGTAAGTGCTGAATCATACCAAACGTTTCACTTAAAAGTGAACCTCGTTCTAGATTTAAGACACAGATGAGATTAGACTATTTTTTTCTGAATTTTAGTCAGCTAATATACACATTCCCTTGTCAAATGATGCAATTCTTAATCAATATTTAAAACTTTAAAGTATGTAAATTTATTATAATTTTTTTTTGCTTTTTTTTTTTGATCCTTTGCAGCTAACTTGTAAGCAGCCAGAAAACCGAAAAGCTGTCCACCATGCATTTTTGTCCCTCTACATTAGGATTCAATGTAAAACATTCAGCTAAGTTCAGCTGGGTCTGCAACACACTGAAAAAGTTTAGGCACTCTGGAAATCCTGATCCCACCACACATCTCCCCCCAAAAGAGTAGATAACTTGCAGGGAGGGATCACCATGTTGGGGTTCAGAGGGTGCACTTCCAGAACAGACCCCAGACCCCACAATGAACCACAGGAAGGGGCATCCCAGTTTCCCAGGCATGTTCTTACATCTGTCTATATACACTGCCTAAAAAAGTCCTTCTCTAACGCCAAAGTGATTGCTTCTGCATCACCCAATCGTTGCTGAATAACCACCCCTGAATCTACTGTGTTTTCCTGGTGGGTGAAACAATCCCCATCCATAGAATCCGTAAAAGGTCTTTGGGATAGGAGCTGCAATATCAAACTGAAAGGCCCATGAGTCAAAGCTCTGCTCCCATGATCAGCTGGAGCAGTGCGGAGCACGAGAAACTGTCTCTGCTTCCCACAGATCAGTTTCTCCAATCCCAACCCTTCAAGGTCAGTTAAAGTTTTCAAAACGTACTTGACAAAAGTTGCGTGGCTTCAGCAAGCGGCCGCCTCTCCGGGGCCCCGGCTCATCTGAATAGCATGCCGTAACCTTCAGCCTGTCTTGATGTCTGATTCCCTGCTTGGATCCTATTATCATTGCTCACTGGGGACACCAGGTATGTTTGAAGGAAGCCAAGTCTTCCAGCTTGTCAGCTCTGAAATACATTGCCTGAGGCTGCCCCGGCTCTTGTTATTCCTTATTCAGTCTGCAGGCTAAGGCTACCTGCAGCTTTCACCCTCTTCGCTGCGCAGATGGATTTATCTTTTGACCACTGCGGTTGACAAAGTGGGGAGAGTTGTCTGCAACGCCGGACACACACAGCCTTTAGCCTTACGAAACACAACTTTATTCAGGACTGCAGTTCCTCAAAGTGACAGAGGGAGCATTGCCAGGTGAAACCTGGCAGTAAAGCCAGCTCAGGCTCACTGCTGGTCTACAGCTGGACGTGCCTATCTATTTCACCTCCATTTGTTTATTTTTCATCTTCGGTCATCCATTTGTCGCTCTCTCCCTATCTCCTCCCACAGTGTGGCTCCAGGAAAGGGAGGCTGGCTGTCAGATGAAAGCATCGCCACCACGGGGCCATGCAGGTCAGAGCCACGTGCGGTCACTGCACTCTGGCAAAGGCACACGCACGTTTGGTGGCAGTGAAGCCAGGAAGGCAGGATGTGCCTGATCCAGGCAAGCAGTGCCCCCAGCACCAGCCGGGGAGCACATCTGATCCCCCACATCCAGGTAAATGCCTTGGTGGTGGCACCACGCTGGAGGGAGATGTGGTGTCACCATCTCCAGCCCCAGTATGGACTCAAGGAGAAGGAGCATTTGGACACCTAAGGTCCGGGTTGCTCTACCTGGACCCCACTTGCCACGTGGTCCAGGTTTCCCCAGGAGGGGGATGCAATTGGGTGAAATCAGTTCATGCTGCAACTTGGGTGAACTCGGACGCTCACGCTGAAGTGTGAGCTCCCAGCTGATGGCAAGAGGGTCTCATGAACATGGAGCTGCCGAAAGCCAGGCCAGACCCCGGGAGGCACGGCACTGCTGCGAGGATGGTCACCAGGACAGGGCTACCTGATGCAGAGCGGGTAGAGAGAGGAGGACCCCAGAGAGGGGTCTCTGAAGAGGGTGATTAGGCCCAGGGATGTGGTATGAGGATGTCACCGTCCTGTGACACAGGGCCACTGGTGCCACTGGCTATTTCTCCCACAGTGGGAGCTGCCAGGAGGTCACTTCATCCCAGGTTGTAGGAGGAAAGCTGCATTTCCCTATGGCAAAACAGAGCTCTGCCTGACGTGTCTCAGCTGGGAAACGTTCCTTTTATAAAAAAGTCTTTGGAAAAGAAAAGCCTCTTACGTTCAATGGCTGTTTCCTTCGCAGTTGCTTTAAAACCACATCCAAGCCTTTCTCTGGCTTTGCTGCGGCTCGGGCACCGCTCCACCTAGTGGAATTCTGCTGCAAAGTGCCACCTCGGGGAGCACAAGGATCCCTGCAAGACCAGGGCTGTGGAAGAAGAGTTGGGGGGATGTGGCACAGAGGAGGCTCCAGGCCAGCTGTCACACAGGCTTCACCTTGCTGCTGGGGCGTGGAGGTCGCCCACGGGAGCTGGCAAAGCAGGAATTAAGGTGTTACTGGTCACCCAGATCTAAATGTCTTCTCAAACCCCCAGAACTCCACCATCCATGAGTGTGCTCCAGAGAGCCGGTCACTGCCTGCTCCTTCCCTCCCCTCCCATTTTGGGGATGCACCTCCCTACTAAATTTAGCCCCTGCTTTGTAATTTTCTTTTCATTCCTGTTAAAAAAATGCCTGAAAAGCATGTAATCAGATGAGAAAGAAAGTCTTTAAGCCCAGCCAGGGTGAAAACAGGGGATTTGCAACTCACCGGCTGCTCTGTAACTTGCCCCACCCCACGAACAGTCGAACAAGCAGGTTAAAGACCCCTTCGGCCACAGAATCAGCAAATTTGCCTATTCCACTGAAAATAAAAAAGAACTGGAAGAAATTACATGAGAGAGAGAGGGAAACCAGGATGTTAAGGAGATTCATATTTTTAGCTAAGCGCAGCTTATGCAATCGTTCTTTGTGGGTGCACATGTCGATTTTGTCTGTCCTCCTCCCTTCCCCAGCCCTGCTGGTCCCTGATCAGTGTTAGTGGAGATAACGGCCCCAAAGATACCGAGCTACGAGCTGTGTGAAAACAGGCGCTTGCATCGACTGATAGCCGTGAACGTCCTCACTGACAGGCCAAACATTTGCCGCGTATCTGTGAAGTTACACATGAGAAAGTCCCTGGGAAGCAGGTGGTGTTTGTTCTGCTGTTCTAGAAGCTGTTTCCTTCTCGTGGGGAGAGCAGAGAGTTGAGATTAGCGCTTACCCAGCTAAGTACCGTCACTCTAGTTAGAAATAGGAAGGGAAAAGTCAGACAAGTAAATCAAAGTCATGGGCGCAGTTTCGCATTGGTGCAGGACTGACGTTGTAGGTTTGGTTCATAAACTCCCTCTCGCACAGATGTCCACAGTCAGCAGCACCGGGTGATGCTCAGGCTTAGCGTAAAAGGTTCAAATTCACCAGCACGGCTCCTGTGGTACCCAGCGTCCTGGCGGGGAGGTTGGGGTCAGCGTTTTGAAAGACGTTTCTGACCTCGGGATGCTGCTGGGCTGTTGGAGGAGAGCTACGTGAGGACAGCAGAAGTGACTCAGCCTGTCATCGCTGTCTGCACTTTGTAATTATAATGTATAGCACTTTCCGCAAGGAGCTGTGCACACGTTAATGAAGGAAGTCTCACACCAGCCCTCTGTTGGGAAGCACTGGGAGCCCGGTGTGGCCGCCGGGAAAACTCGGAGAGGGGCGCGGGCAGGCAGGAGGGCTCAGCTGGGGTTTGAGCCGACAGCAGGGATGGGGAGAGGCTCGGATCCCCCGGCTCCTGCTCCACACGCGCGTCGTCGAAGGCAGCGGCTGTGCCGGCAGCGCTCAGGAGGTCGTTCAGCCCTCGCAGCCGAAGGCTCGGCACTTCGGCAGGGACCCTCTTCCGAAACGCGGCTGCTCCTCTGAGTGCAGCCCCGCCAAAACGGTGACTGGGGGCGGCATCAGCTGGCGGAGGCATCAGCAGGAGTTGGGGTTTCGGGGTTGGTTTTTTTTCTTTTCAGCCTTAAAAGCGGCCTGTCCTTTTGTGTTTCCTGATGGAGAAACACCTCGCACCGTCCCAGCTCCCTCGGGGCGAGCAAAGTCAGGAGGAGGCGCCCTTCCTTTTGCAGCACCGAGGGGCAGAAGGTGCAGCCGGCGGCACCGCCCCTCGCCTTTCCCTGGGGATGGAGGGCCGGGAGATGAACCCCCGGAAGCTGTGGCAGCCGGGATAGGGCGGGAATAATGGTTTTCCTCGCTCCGGGCAGAGGAAGGAAGCCGGGCGGGGGTGCCCGGGCCGCAGCGGGCGGCAGGTGGCAGCAGAGGCCGCGCCGAGTGACCGCCCGGCAGCGCGGGGCTCCCGCAGCGCCCCCCGGCCCGCCCCGCTGCCGGCCCCGCCGCGCTTCTGCCGCCGGGACCCGCCCGGACCGCCGGGACACGTCCCCAAGGGCAGGCACCGCGTCCGGCGGGGAGCGATCAGCTGGAGAGGGCCCTGCCGCTGGGGTTTGTTGCTGGCTGGGCTGATTCCCCTCACTGCTGGGACCACACGGGGCTGGAGGGGGTGCGCGCCCGGAGCTCTCCGCTGCCCCCCTGCAGGGCAAAGCCACTCATGGCCGATCTGGCCACCAGGAGATCTGTGTTTTGTCCCTTTGGATGCATGTTCCCTATAAATGCAGAGCTGAGTTTTCCAGTGTTTCTTTCCCAGGCTCAGAGGACGCAGTCGTGTCTGCACATCTTTCACCAGTGTCAAACAAAACTTCTGCCTAATATGGGTTGAGCTCAGAGCCATCGCCTGAAGCAGGGAGACACCGTAAACAGGGCTTTTGGTGTTTCCTGCTGTTCTCAGCTGAACAGAAAAGCAGATAAAGGAAAACACTTCACACGCCACAATCTACCCAGTCACCTACATCTGGCTTTCCACCTCCTGAGCCTGCCCTGGACGCTGCTCCCTGTGTCCTTGTCTGGATTGCAGCAGACGTCCCTGGAGTTGGCAACCGCAGCCTTGCCCGTGCCGTGGCCCAGCGGGGAGCGAACGGCTGGAGGGGGCCTTGTCACTGGGGTTTGTTGCTGGTTGGGTTTTCTCCCCTTACTGCTGGGACCACCAGCAGGAGCAGGGAAGTGATTGTGCCCCTGTACTCAGCACTGGTGAGGCCCCACCTTGAATACTGTGTTCAGTTTTGGGCACCACAGTACAGGAGGTCCATTGAGGTACTGGAGCGTGTCCAGAGAAGGGCAACGAAGCTGGTGAGGGGTCTGGAGAACAAGTCTTCTGAAGAGTGGCTGAGAGAGTTGGGATTGTTTAGCCTGGAGAAGAGGAGGTTGAGGGGAGACCTTATCACTCTCTACAACTACCTGAAAGGAGGTTATAGCCAGGTGGGGGTCAATCTCTTGTCCCAAGTAACAAGCGACAGCACAAGAGGAAATGGCCTCAAGTTGTGCCAGGGGAGGTTTAGGTTGGATATTAGGAAAAACTTCTTTACAGAAAGGGTTATCAAGCATTGGAACAGGCTGCCCAGGGAGGTGGTGGAATCGCCATCCCTGGAGGTATTTAGAAGACAGGCAGATGTGGTGCTGAAGGACATGGTTTAGGGGTGGTTTTGGCATAGGTTTATGGTTGGACTCGATGATCTTGAAGGTCTCTTCCAACCCAAGTGATTCTATGATTCTATGATGCACGCCCAGAGCTCTCTGCTGCCCCCCTGCAGGTCTAGAAGGACAACTATTTCAGACACAGGCTATGAGAGCAAAGAGGAGGGACACAGAGCACTGCAAGTTCCCACTGCGATGCACCCCAGCTTAAAGCTCCCCAGCTGTGAAACACTTTCAGAATTTTCACCTCTTCCTTTCTGCGTAACCAGTGCCACGCATTGGAAGCTCCGTGCTGCGGTGTGCCCCGGCACCTTCACAGAGAAGGCGGTTGGCCTCAGTTCAGCAGACATCCATAAGGACACCGCCCTTCCCAGCCCAGGCCCATCGTGGTTCTGAGACTCCAGAGGTCACCCTCGGTGAGAGGTCCAGGGACCTGGATCCGGGCATCAGCTCCATGTGCCGTGATTCCCTGCCCTTACTGCACGGCGTGGTCTTTTTGAGACTTGAGGTCCCAACAAATTCCAGCGCTTCCTATTTCTGTGGCCCTTTCACTTTCCTATCATAAAATAAAAAAAAAAAATATGAAAACCCCATCTCAGTCAAGGTAGGGGGGATAAAAGAAGAGACCTTTTGGTATTTGTGATCAATGCAGGGGCTGCTAAGCAGAAATCCAGGTATCTCCACTCATGGCATTTTCACAGAGATGACCACAGACCTTAGTGACTGGTGCAGTGAAAAACAGTTGACTCTGTTATTTCTTTCACTGTTACCTTTCTTCCCGAGAAGCAGGTTTGAATTACAGTTTGAAGACACCATTTAATCCAGCTCCGTTTGCCTCGTCAGTGCCAATTTTGGAGCACCTCCTTCCCTCTCTTGTGCAGAATCACCTCTAGCAGCCGCCGTGCACATCCCAGTTTGTCTGAGCAAGCGGCCCCATCCGTGCTGTGTACAGGGCTGCTGCGCCCCCGTGTTACCGTGTGGACTTGGAGTGCTAAACAAGCAGTGACTCCAGTTAATAAAAAACAGTTCTGCGTGACTGAAAACTGAAGACTCTCCCTCCCTCTACAAACAGGTACTTGGCAGACAGCCCTTTTCATTTTCATTTTTAAGTTGAATGAGTACCATGAGCCTTTTAATTTATTTACATAGGAAGAAGCCAGCTGGGCCTGGATTTAGATAGCCAGAAGTTTTGAGGAACCAAAACTGACCCTGAAACCCAAATAAAAGCAAACCACTGCAGTGATTCAGATGTTGCTGTGCCTCAGAGGTACAGGGTGGGGGCTCACACTCCAGATGTGAAGTGGTGCTCTGCAAAGACGCACGTAGATGGGATGAATCCACAACTTTTTGAAGACACAAGTGCCAGCGATTCCCAACCCCCTGGAAGGATTCCCTTGTCACTTCAAAGATGCTCATTCTTGTGAAAGTTGATCTTCTTGTCAGAGTAAGCCTTATTTATGGCATAAGCTATAAACTGCAACTCCTTTTATCTCTGCTTTTTTCTGTCTTGTTTTCGTTTCATGTTGTGTTCTGTTAGATGACTCTGTCCTTGTGGCTCTCAACATCCTCACAGTTACAGAACCGCTTCTTGAAGCAGAACTGTTTAAAGTTACGAAACCACAGTTTAAGGAAACCTTAACGTGACCTGCAGAATACAAGGCAAGATCTTCATAAAAGACAGAGCAATCCGCTAAGCACTGCAGCAGTACATTTCTACGGGTGAAATTACATACATTTTGAATGTTTTTATCATAGCTGCATCACACTAGCAAATTGTAGGGTACAAACGGTGTGACATGACATAATTAGGAGCACTACTTATTTTAATTAAGGTGTATTAATACAGTATTGCAGATCCCCAGAGATGCAGCAGTAGGTCTCTGAAGGAACGTATGCAAAACATCCTCACGTCGTACGGGAAATCTGCTTCACAGGCCGGATCTCCTGTGCAAAATGTACTCGCAGAGGAAAACAACTACCTCGTGTGAGTGCTTAGGAAACACTGCTGTGCTGGTGGACATGAGAAACAGAGTTTCGGGGGGAAAATATTGCTGTAACTGAGGGACTGAATACATGACAGAGGGGTGTCTCAGCTCCTGACCCAGTCTGTATGGATGGTGAACATGTTTTGCTGCCTGGTGACCCGGGGACATCTCCTGCTGGCACAGAGGGTCTTAGCTCGGAGCTGGCATCAGGCTGGGGTGAAGGGAAATGCAGGGAAAGGTAAGCCCTTCCCAGTGGCACCAGCTCTGCCCACACGAGGGACATGTGGACCTGGTCTAGCAGGTGAATGCTCCAGGGCAAAGCCACTCATGGCCGATCTGGCCACCAGGAGATCTGTGTTTTGTCCCTTTGGATGCATGTTCCCTATAAATGCAGAGCTGAGTTTTCCAGTGTTTCTTTCCCAGGCTCAGAGGACGCAGTCGTGTCTGCACATCTTTCACCAGTGTCAAACAAAACTTCTGCCTAATATGGGTTGAGCTCAGAGCCATCGCCTGAAGCAGGGAGACACTGTAAACGGGGCTTTTGGTGTTTTCTGCTGTTCTCAGCTGAACAGAAAAGCAGATAAAGGAAAACACTTCACACGCCACAATCTACCCAGTCACCTACATCTGGCTTTCCACCTCCTGAGCCTGCCCTGGACGCTGCTCCCTGTGTCCTTGTCTGGATTGCAGCAGACGTCCCTGGCGTTGGCAACTGCAGCCCTGCCCGTGCCGTGGCCCCAGGTCACCTCTCGGTGCTCTGGCTGCTCTGCAGCTCCTGGGAGAAGAGCAGCCAAACCACCCAGCACGAGGCATCTCCTCAGGTAACGCCGCTTTTGTACAAAATACTGCAAGACCGGCTTAGATAAAACGTCATTTGCAGGGAAAGGCAATAGCTAAAAATGGAGCAGTCGCACCAAAGTCTGAACTCAGTCAATATTTCACCCCACAACTCAGATTGCTAAATCCGTGTCCAGAAATCCTAAACCCAGAGAGCTCTGAAGCAGGGATCAGGAGCATCCTGGTATTTTGGCAAACAGGCTGAAGGACTGTGGCAGGCAGCACCCTCCTCCTGTTTCTACAGAGGAGATGGATCTCACCATCCTGATTCATGCCCACAGTCAATAGCCTTGAAGATACCACACTAGGATGACAAGATTTCTCCTGGAATGCCCGAGGACTTGGAGGTATTTTTAACAATATTTCCAAACAGCTAGTCATTTTAAGACACTTCAGGAAAGTTACAATACTTAACCACTACCACTTCCATGAGTGGAAAAAAATGACAAGAAGTATCTCCAGAGAAAGTCTTCATCCCTGAAGGCCAGAAAAACTGATTCCTGTCTCTTTGCAAGCAAGACCAGAAGGAAGAACTCTGAATTTTAATGCACACTTCTGCCTGTGATTAAGCCCATGCGAGAAGATGGCAGCAGTGCTGCTGCCTTTCTGGAAAACTTAAGATTCACATTGGCAGGGGAAAGAGAGGACAGACAATGGTTACAGCAGGATCCAGGGATGTCCTTTACAATACCTCCTTTGCTCTCAGCGCATGTGGAAGCAGCATGGACTGAGCTCCGCTCGGTTATTGCAACAACACGTGGCCAGTGCAATCCCGCCCCAGCCCCACCGCTCCAGCCCGTTTGACATGATCTTTGGTGTTGATCTATGAGCGGGGAAGAAGGAGCTGTCAAGAGCAGCCAGTGAGTCATCATCTTTGTTGCACTTCCACGTCTCTACTTACTGTTTTCTTGCAAACATGGATACTGAGGGGTCGGGCTAACCAGCCTCGTGTGAAGTCTCCCCACACCAGACACATGGTCTCATGTTATCTCGACTCCCTCACCTTTAAAGGCTGATCCAATTAGTTGGACTGAAAAACCACAGGTGTCCAGCAGGTAGGTGGCGGCGCCCGGGAGGGAGCCTCGGCTGGATGCAGGTCGAGGCAAGGTGATCTTTGGAATCGTCCTCGAGTAAAATAAACAGTAAAACACGGCAGCTGAGCTGTTCTCCAGGAGTGCAGCAGTAGCCCAGCCTGGGCAGATTTTGACTGTGCAAAAGGCTGCAAAGGGTCAGCAAAAACACTATCAGGGCACAAGCAGATGGGAGCAGGGATTTGTCCCTGGGACCATCTGAAGGTAGGAATTAAGCTCAAAGAAAAGCGATCTGGTAAACAGGAATTATTGTTCTGTGTTATGCTGATGCCACGCTGACCTGCAACTTTCAGCTCATTCCACTTTTATTACCGCTAAAACGGGAGTGAAAATGCTTAAGTGGCTTTGTTAAATTGCTGCCACAAGTATTAAGAGCAGAGCTGTGAAACTTGAGTATCCATCCCTGCTTTTGGCAGGAGGGTTTTTCTAGGACACAGGGAATGCCACAGGTCCCGTGAGAGGAGGCTGCTTCCCCGTCTCTGTGCTCCTCTGCTGTGAGCACACAGTGCTCCCCGTCTCCATCTCCTCCTCTAATGGAGGGACTAAAATTGATCGTGTTGAAAAAGGAAATTCAAATTAACGCAGTCCATATTGATGCTTATTAAACGGAGAGGAAAGCCTTTTCACAGCCACCTACGCAGACGCGCACATCCGCAATTATCTTTTTAAATTCTAAATCAAAGCAAATTAGCAGGCTAGCGCCGAGCAGTAAACATGATTTGATTAGGCATTTCATACCCAGGATACGACAGGGTTTTTTTTGAAGAACTCAATTACGATCGGGAATCCCGCTTTCTCTGTGTTATGAAGAGCTCACCACCCAGCAATGACAGCTCAGCACCCAGGGTCAGATTTTCAGAGCTTTGCTTTCAGCCTGGCACACTGAGTAGATGCTAAGATTGCAAGAGCTGGAGTCTCCACAGGTCAGTGTGCCTTGCACTGTGCACTTTTATTGTCAACTATGGCTCCAGCTCCTGGAGTCGCCAAGCACAAGGTCCTGCGCCTGAGTGGGGGCAATGCCCAGTATCAATACAGGCTGGGGAAAGAAGAGATTGAGAGCAGCCCTGCAGAGAAGGACCTGGGGACACTGGCGGATGAAAAGTTGATGAGGAGCTGGCAATATGCGCTGGCAGCCCAGGAAGTCCATCATATCCTGGGCTGCATCACAAGAACGGTGGCCAGTAGGTTGAGGGAGATGATTCTCCCCCTCTACTCCGCTCTGGTGAGACCCCACCTGGAGTGCTGTGTCCAGCTCTGGGTTCCTCAGCACAGGAAAGACATGGACCTGTTGGAGCAGGTCCGAAGGAGGGTCACAAAAATGGTCAGAGGGCTGGAGCACCTCTCCTGTGAAGAGGTGAAGAAATTTTTCACAGTGAGGGTGGTGAGACATTGTAACAGGTTGCCCAGAGAAGTTCTAGATCCCCCATCACTGGAAGTGTTCAAGGCCAGGTTGGATGGGGCTTTAGCAACCTGACCTAGTGAAAGATGCCCCTGCCCATGGCAGAGGGGGGGAAAGAGATGATTTTTAAAGGCCAACCCAAACCATTCTGATTCTAAGAGTAACACAAACTCCTCTAGTTACCTAATTCCCTATTTTAAAAACATATTTCTAACACTGTGGCTGATGAGAAAAGCTTGAAAATATGCTTAAATGTGTTTTAAATATCATAAATCTCAAATCAGCCTCTGGATTCTGAGCCCTCTGGAGTGGCAATTCTGAGTGTTGGTGTTCACGTCACTCAAGCGAACCACATCATGTCAGATGGTCCTTGCCCAGACAACCCTTTCTGCATGATGCTGCCAGACCAACAGCGAGGAGAAGAAAGTCCATAGGAACTTTGCAGTGTCATTGTCCATCACTAAGGTCATGGCTTTGTGCCCAAGAGCTGTATGACAGATGAACTCAAACATGAGAGACAAGGATGTGTCTTTGGGAGACTCAGCATACAAATGTCTCAGCAGTCCATTTGAGTTCAGTATACAGCATTAAATAAATGTTTAATGCTTATTAGCGCTACGTATAAATAAATATATTCTTACAGGAGGGACATTTGTGTCCAGCAAATATCACACACCTAAAGTTGTTGTGATGGTGGATAAATAAACAATAAATCTCAGTTAATAAACCTGTCCGTAAATGGCTTGTTTCTCACCAGCTTTTGATGTACTCTAAAAGCAAAGCAGGAGGCAAACATCAGGAACACAGTGTTCTGCCAAGCTGCAGAGCCCAAGAAAATCAACAAACAAAATAAACCAGCATTAACAGGCTCATTACAGCCCAGCACAGCAAAACTGTTATTCAATCTGGCCCTTCCAAGCACTTTTTTCCATGCCATCCTAAAGAAAAATCCTCTTCCCTTCAATGCTGCCTTTAAAGCTGATGGTTTGGCCATGCTTCTGCACGAGCAGCACTGAGTCAAACATGGAGAGCACCCTGGAAGGAGAGGTGGGGTGTAGGTGGCAGATTGCAGGCACCTGTGCTGTGATTCCCTTTCTCCTTCCAGAAGGGAGCACCCTTGCCCTTGCAGCAACCATGGAGCCCAAATCACAAAATCATAGAATTGTCTTACGTTGGACGGACCTTTTAAGATCACAGAGTCCAACAATCATCCTGACATGCCAAAACCACCAAAACCACCAATAAACCATGTCCCTCAGCACCACGTCTGCACCACACCTGGCCTCCAGGGATAGCGATTCCACCACTTCCCTGGGCAGCCTGTTCCAATGCTTAACAACCCTTTCCGTGAAGAAATTTCTCCTAATATCCAAACTAAACCTCCCCTGGTGCAACCTGAGGTCATTTCCTCTCATCCTATCGCTTGTTACTTGGGAGAAGAGACCCACCCCCACCTGCTACACCCTCCTTTCAGGTAGTTGTAGAGAGCGATAAGGTCTCCCTTCAGTCTCCTTTTCTCCAGGCTGAGCAAGCCCAGTTCCCTCAGCTGCTCCTCAGAAGACTCGTGCTCCAGACCCCTTACCAGCTTTGTTGCCCTTCTCTGGACACGCTCCAGCACCTCAATGTCTTTCTTGTAGTGAGGGGCCCAAAACTGAACACAGTATTCAAGGTGGGGCCTCACCAGTGCCGAGTACAGGGGGACAGTCACTGCCCCACTCCTGCTGGACACACTATTCCTGATACAAGCCAGGATGCTGTTGGCCGCCTTGGCCACCTGGGCACATTGCTGGCTCATCTTCAGCTGGTTGTTGACCAGCACCCCCAGGTCTTTTTCCACCAGACAGCTTTCCAGCCACTCTGCCCCAAGCCTGTAGCGTTCATGGGGTTGTTGTGACCCAAGTGCAGGACCGGTCACTTGGCCTTATTGAACCTCATGCCATTGACTTCGGCCCATCGATCCAACCTGTCCAGCTCCCTCTGCAGAGCCTTCCTACCCTCAAGCAGATCTACACTCCCACCCAACTGGGTGTCGTCTGCAAAGTTACTGAGGGGGCACTCGATGTCCTCATCCAGATCATTGATAAAGACATTAAACAGAACTGGCCCCAGTACCGAGCCCTGGGGAACACCACTTGTGACCGACCGGCCACCAACTGCACTTGGCTGGCACTCACTCTCACTCTTTGGGTCCAGCCTTCCAGCCACTTTTTTCCCCAAAAAAGAGTAGGCATTCAAGGCATGAGCAGCCAGTTTCTCCAGGAGAATGTTGCAGGAAAAGGCATCAAAGGCTTTACTAAAGTCCAGGTAAACAACATCCACAGCCTTTCCCTCATCCACTAAGCGGGTCAGATCTGTCAAGCAGGACCTGCCTTTCATGAACCCGTGCTGACTGGGCGTGATCACCCCAGCCTCTTTTTCCTGTTAGAAGTCACAGGAGCCTGAAACTAGTTGGTTTTGCTGAGAAAGCAGCACACTGGTGTTCCTGTAACATGTACTCTGTGACACTGTCTTGCCTCTGTCTGTTGTCACCTCCTGCCTGTTTTTGAAAGGGCCTGGCAGTACCTGTTCGTGTAGGAAGAGCAGCATGTCGAGAAGCTGCAAGTAAGAATTACGATAGAAACCTTTGCTACATGTCTTAACTGGTAATTTGTCACTCAAAGAGTCTGGAGTTGTGGGTCACGGGTGACAGTACAGAACTTTTCAGACAGCAGGAACGTTTCGTGACCTATGGTCTGGAAGAGGACAGGTGGCCAACACTCAACTGGGACTGAAAGAACAGCACACGGCAACTTAGCACACTGTAAAAACTATCAATATCTTCTTCTACGTGGACAGGATAACTAGCACTGTCACACAGATTCACTGCTGGATCAAAGCAAGTCATGTATTCAGTGCATTTTACTGGCAGAAGTAGTGAGGCAGGGATTGTTACTCTTTTTTAATGCTTCTGAGTTATTATTAAGTGTTCATCCACACCGGAATTGGGATTCACTGCAAACTGGCAGAGCACAGAATTGCAGGAGGCAGGTCAGCAACACGACCAGAGGTCTGGCTCTGCACGTTTGCAGCCACAAACCACACCTTTTGGAAGAAAACTGCCACTATGGGTCATGCTCATGGGGAGGACTGAGCAGTGTTCATGCAGGAGGGTGGGACTGGATGTCTGTGGTTCTGTCCATGTTGCTCGTTGGTAGGCTGTCCATCCGGCACTTGGTTACCCTCAGCCTCAGCGCTTTCGGTCTAGGTTTAAATCTGGTGATAATTGCAAGAGAGGTCAGTACAGCTACTTCCACGCTTCATGTTAAACACATTTGCATTCCCTGGGGACTGAAGTCACCTGCTGGACTTGGAAGCTGAAGGGCAAAACCCAGGCGGAGCAATTCAGTCTTTGCTGACATATTATTTTTTTATGACACAAAGGGGCATGTGCTTTTTAGGATAGGATGGTGCTATCAAAGGTGTAATTTTCCTGGCAGTCCTTTGAAGGACACACTTCTCCTTACACTTCTGCCCCTCTTTTTTCCTAGCCCACTCACGCAGAGGATGCTTAAGATGGAAACCTCACCTTCACTCGGTGGGGGCCAGCACAGCTGTTTGCAGCTTTTACATGGAGGGTGGGTGATGAATTTCTGACGGTCTGTGTAACTGAAGAGTAAACAATTAATAACATCAGTTAGGTCACCAAAATAAATGACAGAAACAGCCTGAAATGCTGCATGATCTTGTGTTAGCATTTTCATTAGAGGGGCTACAAAAAGGAGCTGGTAAGTTAGCGGTTATGCCCAGTGCGGTGCTTTAGGAAAAAATAAACTTGAAAAGTTTCTCTTCATTTGTTCAGTTTGGATAAACCGCAAGCCTCCTGCAGCATTTCAGCAGTTACCAAGTAATGCTGCTGCAAAACTGGAAATGTGAATTCCCACTTCATTTTCCCTCCAGTGAGCAGGTTTGATTACAGTGGTATAAAATGTTTTGTTCCTGCTTTCTCAGTTTCATTCCAATTACTTTATTAGTTGATATTTTAATAATTCATTTTGCTTTCCTAGTCAAAAAGTCCCAAATTAGTTTCATCAAAATTGACAGTTTTTTGCAATATACTTCAATTTAAATGAAATAATTTACTAATTTGCCAGCCCTTAGAGGCTCCTAGCCTCACAAAATCCCCCACATGCACCTTGTTTGGGAGGGGGGGTACATTTTTTTCCATTGCTTGTAGGCACTAGCATGAAGTTTTCATTCTTGTTTGGTATTATCCCTGCATCTCTTTCAAAGCAAGCACGATAGTACTATGCCTCCGTGGGACGCTCAGCTGTTCCATCTTCAGGCTGAGGACCAGTGACTCGGTCCTTCGGAGCCATCCCAGCACATCCCGTCACATCTGTTGCGTTCCCATGTTGTCCTCGTTGACACAATATTAAGCTTAATATTTCATTTAGCCCTTACGCCTTTCTTGGTCCTTAGAAAGTCCCTGCATCTCACATCCATGTGAAAATAGTTTTTATAATGGCTCTGTAAATAGTCTGTCATTCGAAATGACCTGCAGAGAGAAGCATCAAAGCTCCAGCCCTTGGGCAGGTTTTGGTCCCTTGCCATTGTATTGCTCATGAGTGACTGACGCTCCCAGGGGTTCACGTAGCCCCTGTGACGTAGGGGAGTAAGTGTGTGGGGAAGGATGATGTCCTTCACTTAATCAGAAGATATGACCAGAAAAAATAGAGGAGTTTTCAATCACAAAAGCCTTTCTCCAGGTGCACACATGATCCAGAGCTTGGCCACTTCGCTCATCCGTATCAACTATCCTGGGAAGAGATACTTGCTCTCCTTGTAAAGCTTTTTCTGGCATTTCTGGGTCGTTGCAGCTGTACCAGTGCTTCCAAGGGTTTGTTAATATTGGCACTTCACCACAAATGTAAAGGAATGGATTTGATGGAGCTCACACTGATCAATGTGCATTTCTCTACCTTACAGAGAGCACACATCAGAGCAGCTTATAAATGTTGTTTTCTTCTACCTAACTTCTGTCTCCAAGATCAAGAGAGATACTTCTTTTAATAACTAGACTTTATTATATCGTCGGCTCTGTAGAAGTAGAAATGCAGTTTGCAATAAAATCTTCTTGGCATGGTAGGGAAGGAAATGAAGCCGTATCAGTCACTGCTGACCGAGAGGGAAGAGCTCTGTAAAACGGACACGTTGGGACGTTCACTGCAAAGAAATTCTGGGGAACTTGCTAGTGAGCAAACTGCATGATTTCCTCTCCGGAGCTGTGCTACGACCCCACGTTCATGTGAGGAACAGACAAGTTGAAGAGCACAGGCGGAAATGAGAGCTATGGCTCACGCTGCAGAGAGCATCCTGGAGGGTTCAGAATCTGATCAGAGGCTGAGGACATAAAATGACTTTTCATGTCAGCAGAAGTATTTTTAATATCCTGGAGAGTTTATACACTGCGCTGGACACTCTGTCAGAAAGACGGTGGCATTTGGGAGGCCAGGTAAAGCAGCTGTCAGCCCAACAAGAGCTAGCAAATCTGGAAAATTAAATATGTGGCCATCGCAGCTTTTTCTAGATAGAAAGGAAAAAGAAGGAGGGATTAGGAAAAGCAGCATGAAATAGGAGGGTAAGAAGCACTGGACTGACCAACACACTGCATGAGAAGCGAAGATGCTGGTATTGCCAAGGAGGTGGGAGTCTCATTCTCCCTCAGTCCAGGTAGAGTCAGAAATAGGAAAGACGGGTTTGCTGTTTGTTGCTGAAGAGGTGATTTAAATGTGCCTTGGACCACAGCTCCTCTGAGCTCTCCCCTTAGGTGATGTGAGCTGTAACCCCCAAGCCTCTCAGCTGAAGGATGCTGGAAGACAAAGGCTGTGTCTGGTTTGATTCCTCCCTTCCTCCCAGCGCATTTCAGTCATGTCCATGGCATCTCTCCCCCAGGTTTCCCCTGGGCTGGGCTTAGAGTGCAAACATGCACTCACCTGAATTATTTCTGTAGCTCCAGGAATATTCAGGTTTGAACACTGAAGTTACTACAGAAGGGCCCTATGGATGCACTTTACCCTGGTTTACTTCACATCTGTCACGGCCTTGGAGCTCACAGCCTAGCCAGCGCTCTCTAATTTTTTAACTGCTCCCGATTCATCTGCAGTTCAGATCTTTTTCCAAGCTGGTCTGGTGGCTCCAGTCTGCCTCTCTCCCTGCTGGGCTGGAAGCTACCATCGCCACGTGAAAAATCAAACTCTTCTCTCCCCTTCTTTTCTCCTTTGAAAGCATTTTATGGCTTTACAGAACATAGAAAATTCTGAGCAGGTGAAAAATACTCATGTTTTACTTCAGAGGGTTCTTCCTGGGAAGGCAAAAGGCTGTCGCCTGGTCTCTTGGCTGGTCTGTCACTGAGCTCCTCTTCCTTTCTCCACTGCAGCCTGGCCTCTGGAAGGCTGATGGGCTCCAGTTGTTTTGGGCCTCATGGGTTAACCCTGCCTTCCCGAATGTAGTTCAAATACACAGCTTTTCTGACACAGCTGTTTGTCTATCTTCTCTCACAAAGGGGTTGTAGGACATAGTTGTTGTCCACAAAAACCTGCGAGTATACCAAATCTCAATGTCAAATTCCAAATGCCATGAAAACAGTGAGGAGGTATCATTGTTTATTAAGATATTTTCAATATCTGCAAAGAGAAACCTCCTGCCCACCAGAAAGGGCTGTGCAATTTCCCACAACCCTGAGCTGAACAAAATCAAGTGAGGATCAGCCCTTTAGAGCCATAGAGAGCAGGGAGGGAAACCTCTATTTCATCTCCTTTCTGTTTGATGTAGCCGCTTCATTTAAAAGTGTTTTAGTTGACATATTAATAAAATGGGACCTCTGGAGCTTAAATTAGGGCTGCTTTTTTTCTTTTTGGCATAGCTTCCCATGAGGAAACGTCCTAGGCAGGCCCATTCAAAGCTGTCTGATCTGGGGGTGCCCCCTGACCACCCTGCTTTCTCCCTGGAAGACGCAGCCCGATGTCCTTCTGACAAAACCCTGCTTGAGGATCAGAGATGTACCACATTGATAAAGGTAGGAATATTCTTCCAAGCATCACTTACTCTTCACAATTACCTGCATACCTACTCTGTAGGTTAAAATTCCCTTGGCAGAGCTCCAAGCATCTCCCAAGGGCTCAGACAGTCACTCTCCATGCGGCTTCCTCTAGGGAAAGCTCCTGTATCCCACTGAGAAAGCTTCTCAAGCATGCCTTTCCCTCAAGAGGGGCCTGCTGTACTTCAAAGAGACACCGCATTGATTTTTGAAGAGAAAGAAGGCACTTCCCTAACCCACTTAGGTGCTAGCGTACCTGTTCTTCACTAACAGCCAGTACACGGATCATACCTTCTCTTCCAAAGAGCTGGGATGGGCAGCAAGCTCATGATGTTGACACAGAAAGTGTCATCATTAGCATCAGAATTAAACGAGTTGGCGAGGTACTGCCTGTGTCACAACTGCCAGTCCGTGGTCTGGACGTGCCGCGGCACTAGCTGGGCTCAGAGACTTTTGGGAACCGTAACAACTAGAATATATTTTTTCTTAAATACTAGCACAGGCTCTGAAGATTAAGGAAGCAACAGGAAGGAAGCACCTGTAGCCTACAGTGCTTCCGGCAGAATTTGCAGAAAGCAGAAGGAATTATGTTAGGGATAGTCTCTCTCAATCTCACAGACCTGCAGGTAAAACCAAACACATCTGCAACTTCCTTATTAACATTTTTTGTATTCATTACCACTATTCCATAGAAATTCTAGGAAAACTTACCCCTTCTAAACCCTGGAGTCATTTGCAGGTTTGCTCTCTGAGGGGTCAGCCTGTCTCTACTTGTTTCATTGGTGTGTGCTCTCTTCCTTCTGTTGCTGTTCCTTTGCTCTGCTGCTTTGGGATTTCTTTATTCTTGCTGCGAGCAGCATAGGACTGGCAGAAGAAAGGGGAAAGGGACAGGCTTTGACTCTGTCAAGAGGTAAACTTTGACTTCAGCTAACCTGGGTTTTACTGCCCAGTGCAAATTTCTCTCAGAAATGGACCGTTTCTGTCCATAAAAAGGATAGTTCTTACCTAACGTGTTAGTCTGTGTAATCTCCTAGCACCTTTTAAGGCATCATGATATTTAAACGTAAAATATATAAACACCAACAGAACTGTCTTCTCATCTACCCTTTTGCCTTGAGGTAGGACAAACTAACTAAACTGTACTCACAAAACGCATAATGAATTTTTGATAATAGAGCCACGTAAAGATTAAAGTTGCACAACCTTCCTAAACAGACCCATTCTCGTTCTTATCTGCTCCACTCAGATGTTTGACACATCTTGTACAGTGCAGCTGATTTTTTTATTCAGGAGTAGGCTCAGCCCGCTTGAAACTAGCAAGAGATGTGAAAGGCAGCATGAAAGCTTCTGTAAATACATCAGCCGCAGAAAAAAAAAGGGAAAAGAAAGAAAAAGGGAAGTCTGCTGCTCAAGGTGGCAAGGGAGCTAGCGAGGAAAGACATGAAAAAGGCCAAGGTGCCCAGTACTTTTTTCTCTTTTCAGGGTTTTGGGCTCCCCCGTACAGTACGACAATGATCTAATGGAGCAAGTCCAGCAGAAGACCATCAAGATGATTAGGGGGCGTTAAGGAATAACGCACAAGGAGAGGCTGGGAGCCCAGTGTGCCCAGCCTCAGGAACATAAGGTCTTCCGGCTGTTTGCAACTGCCTACTGGGAAGGCAGAAAGGATCTAAGAGCCAAACTCTTCTTGGAGGTGCAGGGGTACAAAATTAGAGTCAACAGCCACTCGTGGAGCAGTGGACATTCTGATTACATATAAGGATGGTTCATTTATTACCTTGACGGCAGCAAAATACAGAAACAGGATGCTCACAGAGGCTGTGGTATCTCCATCCTTCGAGACACCAAAAACTTGACTGGACCTCCAAACACACTGCTACAATTCCTACAATTCTACTTTATGATTCACGGCAAAGAAAGCTGCAGGATAAAGAGTGGAGACCGTGTCTCCCTGACTTCCAGCAGATCTCCCTAACTGATGGAATGTCTCCACTATCACAGACATGTTCTATCCTTATCTTTCAGTAACTGCTGTATCAGGACAGATTTTCTACAAAGAATATCAGCTCATATCATGGACCTAATGCTTCCGCAAGCAACTAAACAACAGGGAAGGTATTTGTTTTCTCCTGAGTACGGGAGACAGGATCAAATAGACACTGCAGTATTATAACCTTCCACTGAAGGAAAAGCATGTTCCTAACAGCAATGTAGTATCAGTATACTTCATCAAATCCTTTCTCTCTCGCTAATCACAGGCACAGGAACATCTGCACGAGCCAGTTGGCTCTGGACAGCTCCTGTGGTTCTTGAAAGACTATTTCTTGGCAGGTTCTATTTTTTACTCTAATTGAAAGGTTAATCAAATCAGTCATACTTGTATGTTGGCTAAATAAACACACTGTCTTCACTGATGATGAAACAGATGCATTACCACTCGCGTTTCCCACGGGCTTCATTTGTTTCATGATTGCATTTGGTTTTCTTCAAGCTTCTCTATGCAATATCCGACAGCATTTTGGATGGTTTTCATAAGGAAATTTACCTTTCAGATGCTATTGCATTCACATGTCTCTTCACTCTAGTAGTCTTTGGCAAAGGTGTTATATATCCTCGACATTGCTTTATTGTGGAAAACGTGGAAGAAGTTAATCTTAAAAAAGGTGAGAACTCGTATTGAGGCATAAACGCGTTATTGAGTTTAGCAGTTCGTGTTGCTGAGGCTGAACCTCCTAACAGACTCAAACCCGGGTTCTCTTTGCCTCTCCTCCCTCAGTGCTAAGCTTCATTCAGCAAAAAGCTGTTTTAGCAGGTCCCGTTCACTTCTAGAACCCACAATAAACCCAAGTGTTTATTCAAGGTAAGATGTTTTGTGCGTCACATTTCCAAAAGTCCGACAGCTACAACAGCTGATATTTGTTTTAAAGGAAAAGGCATCCAAAAACCTTCTGCAACCTGGTAACTAGTATAACAAAGGAAGTCTTCAGCCACACAGAGGTTAACAGAGATTTAGGTAATTTCAGCATTACACCTTTGGAAGTGTAATTGAAGGGGGGGAAAAAAAAAAAAGTACAAGTGTACTTCTTCCCTCCATAAAAAAAGGAAAAAAGTATTTATGCAATGCATTACTGAAGTTCTTTAGGGTAGGATTCATCTCACCCATTTTCTGTATTCTAAAATATGTTCGCAACCAAACTAGTTTGCTAAACTGTTAAAAGACGCACTCTCTGCAGGGGTCTTTAAGTCAGGTTTTATAGAGATATTCTCTCCCTCCACTGACAGTAAAGGGGCACCAGACTTGCCAGGTAGGTCTACATGTCCGAACAATTTAAGTCATTTACACAGCAACTCATCAGCCAACAATTAACTCCCACTGCATTCCCTCCTTTCTTTTACTATTTTTAAAAGTTAAAAGCATAAACCCATGTCATTGACTTCCGAACTTAGGTCTCCATGTTAAAGACTTTTTCTTAATATATCTCATAACAAAGAGGAAACTGTATTGTGGAGAGCTGAACATCACACTGAAAAAAAGAACATCACTGTGTTGTTACAAATAAATGACAGTTGGGGAAAAATACCATTTTCTTCCACCCCGTACCATACCTTTTTAACCTCTGATGCACCTAAAACCATTTCGAGCCAAAGTATAACATTCTCATTTACTATATTTTGTCATCTAACCAGAAGTCACGCTGACAGAAATTATACCATTCTTGTTATCAACACGTAGCCCATTATTGATTACAACAGAAACGCCAACAATATAGGAATAAATTGGGATAGCTGAGGAACCCAGAGCCAGCAGTAACAGGCAACAGGCACAGTACTGACCACCGTGGGACTCATCCTGAAATTTACTCCCACTGTGTTCTTACAGCTTGAATTTGTCACTCACTTAACCACTTTGTTGAACTGAGGTGTGGGGAGAAAGGCAACAGAAATAGCCGTCAAGTATCAGGTGGATTTACCTTTACAGCCACAGCACAAAAGAGAGATTTGGAATTCGTAATTTCTCTGTAGAAAGCTTTGCATAAGCTAAAAACAGCAGCTTACCTCAGTTTCATGATACTGGACTTGTAAAAGCTTCTCTGTAAAATGATTCTGCATAGAAATACAAAACGTTTGAAAAAAAAATAGCATGATAAGCTATTGTTTAAAGTATTTTGTTATATTGTATTTTGAATTGTTCTGCGAATGGTTCACAAGGTGCTATAATACACTTGATGACATACAGACAAGTGGATATCTCCAATCCACTCCAGCCAGAGTTTAATGGCTTGCTGATCAAAGAATAAATGCTTTTAGGAAAACTTTTTCATCTACTAGAATCTAAACTGATAAAAATGGCAACATCAGATTATTAGAACTGTGTGTGTATTAGGAAATACAACTGAATATAGATTTGGGAGACTGGTTTTTAATATTTATTTAGTAAAACTCACTATACAAACAAAAGTTACCACAACAGCGTAATATGCGGATTTATAGTTTCTCCTTCCTTCAAGCTAGTTCTTTGTTGCAGTAAAAACACATATATACATTTACAATGATTTCCCTTCAAAGCACTGGGATTTCATATATTAAAACATACCTAGCAAAATAAGCTTGAAATAATGTTACATTGTTTGAAAAAAGATTTGAGTAATTTACTCTTACCAGAGTGCCATTGTTGCACAGTATTCAAAAAAATGAACCACCACTAAAATATAGAGTAAAACATTTAAAAGTACATTTATTTAAAATGTGGGCAAAATATCAATATAAAAGAAAATAGAGTATAAGAAATAAAAATAAAGTACAAAACATTTTCATCTCCAACATCCATAATTTAATAGATAGCAAGCCCTTTTATTTTTACATCCAAATTACACTTTTGGCTGAAGTACCATCATTTACGTTAAAATGTTTAAAAACAGGCTAATCATGATAGGTAAAGTGGGCTCTTTTAAAATGGTAGTATAATACAAAACATAGTAAATTATGTTTCAGCATAATAAAATTACACATCCTAAAAAAGATGCAGTTTATTTTTGCTTTCCTGCTTTAAACTGCTCATCATCCCTAGGAAAACAGCTGGAAAACAGCATCCACAGGAAGTTTTAGTTGCTTTGTACAATGGCTGAACAGCTAGATTTAATGCTCCAAGGATTCCGAAGCAGTAAGGCATTTTACTATCCATCAAGTAAATTTATATGTATGTTTGTTAAGAAAGAACAACTTTAAGAAATGACTGCAAAATAGAACTTTTATAAAAAAACACACATAAAGGCATAGAACCCTTACTAGTCCCTACATTGCACTTATCAAACACTGTTTATAATCTTCCGTAAAAAGCTGTTTTCCTCATCTGCAAGTAATCCATGACAAATATTTTCCTTAGTGACAAGCTTTTTTTTCCTATTGCTTAACAGTCTATTATTGTCACTTTCTGACAACCCTGCCTCCCACCTTCCCTGAAGTATTTCCTATCAAAACGTAATTCCACTAAGAATTTAAGCTAGGTTTCTGGGTGTTAAACTACCCTCCTATCAAGGAAACATGATACATCCTAAAACATTATAAAAAATTACTTCCTAATTAAGAAAAACTTCTGGTAAACCACAGTTCCCTAAGCAGCAGACAGCATTTACACAAAAAGGATATGATTCATAATCCAGTGTTTGAGTAAGTACTCCAGTCAGGACAAACTCAGCATTGTGGACATCTGAAAATATCAAAAACATACACATATTTTACACCCTACAAAGACATTCTGCCTCATTCTGCACGTCTGTCAGGATCGTACACTTCACTAGACTTCCAGTGCATGTCTTTGTTAATAAATAAAGCATGTCTTGGGGTTCTACACTGAAGTAAAACTAGATAAGGTGAAAATCCCCAAATCTTTAACTAACTTGATGAATACTGAGACAGTAATCTTGCCTCGGGCAGGACGGAAGCTGTGTGTCCAAGCCTACCCTTTCAGAGATTTATGGTGATCTGGCTACAGAATACCTGTATTAGAAATACCCAGCAAACAGCTGGCTCAGATTTCTCCGTGGTTTGCAGGACAGACCACATATCCCTCTATTATTACCCGAAAGCTTCAAAAGATGCCTACTCATAAAATACTAATAAAAAAATCACAACAACAGCTATACTGCTCAAATTACATTCATAGCTTATACATACCTATGGCTCTTGCAAAATATTCTCGACATAAGTGAAGATCGTTTTCACAGGAAATCAAGATTATCTCGGGCAAACTCTAAACAAAAGAAACTAACTGTAAGCTCAGAATAGCACAGTAAGATATTACCAGTACATTTTAGAAAGCAACACTGTACACACTTTATTCTGCTTATGCTCCATGAGTTTTCGAAAAGAAGGTTGTTTAGATAGTACTTTTCCTCCCGCACATTCCACAATAGCTTTCATGGTGGAAAGACTGGGACAAATTCCAGGTGTAATGTAAAAATATTTCCCCTAGAAAGACAAGAGAAAGAATAAGAAAAAGCATCATTTTCTTAACCGATTTCTGCAAGATGTCAAGTTGTATTATCATGTGACTATTCTCTTATACCATCATGGGGCTGTAAGCTGATGTCAGATACCACAGCTTATGGCAACAAATTCATCAGCTGTTGAGTTGTTCTTAATTACCACTGATCTGTTTTCTCTGGAGGGGCAAACCCACCATTTTGATGAATTTGAACAGCTTAGGCGTGCCTATTCCGACATCTTTAAAAGAGCAACCAGGAAACCTTCAAGTGACCACAGGTTAAACTATGGTTTGGGGGTAAAAGAAAAAAAAAATATATAGGAACAACAGTGCTTCTTCAAGCACAGGGACGTCTCCAGTGTTGCAAAAGAACTTTCAGCTTTTAATTAATACCCAAAGTATTATTTTCTGACAAAATTTTTTCTGCTGCTTGACTAAGACTGATACAGGTGATCAGATCACAAACTGGATTATTTCAGTTTACCAGCTAGGAACAATAATAAAAAACCCTCTTGCTAATTAGACTGCAAAACTGCATAAAATGTATTATTTAGACTTAATAAAAGACAGATTCTTATTCACTACAAGTTGCAAAAATACCCTTTTTAGGCGGTTTGCCACAAGAAAAAGCCTCAAATTCAGTTACACTGAAGAATCTCTAACAGGTTGGGTCTTCAGACGCCTTTCTGTACTCTAACGTAATTTTAACCAGCAGCATGAAAACCATCTTGCACCACCCCAGCTAACAAACTGGTGGTAAATGCAGTCTCCAAGGAGAATTGGACTGGAACTCCCTGAGGCTGAAGTGCAAACTCACTCTCAGACCCCCATTTTTATGGGCAAGTGCCTTCGCTGGTATTAAAAAAGTCCCTTCCATAAGTGGCATTTTACAAATAATAGAGCAATGTTCTGAATTTTGTAAGTGAATAAATACTGTTAAGTATGCTGAGCCTATACTGAGCATGTTTTGTTCACATGTACAGGATCCAGTCACTCAGAGGGCTTAGGTCCATCCCAACAATGCTTAGGCAGGAAATATGTATAAAGTAAAAAATAAAATTTACAACGAACACTTCATGTTATATGCTAGTCTGTTTTACTGCCCTTGACTACAAAAGCTGTGGTCCCAATGCTAAAAAAATTAGGTTTAAAAGCTCGGAGTATTTAAATGTTCTTTTAAACAGCCTACCTTGAACAGCGGAGCTACTTGTGCTCTCTTTAGGGACTCCTCTAAACTAAAGCAAAATAGCACCTCAGCTTCAGCATCTCTGAGCACAAAGTTCTGCTCATCTGAAAAAGAAAGACTGATGATGTAACGCACGAGAGACAAAAATATCAACCTAACCCAGGATCTAATACCATCAGAAAATGTTGGTGGGAGAGTGACTCTTAAATGGTGAACACTCACTAATTTTAACGTGATTATAATACTGCCTTTTATTAGGCGTCTTACAAGGATGTCCTACAATTACTTGGAGAATAAAACTCTGTGTGTATTTTACATTTTGTATCCAGCAACAACCACTGTCCTACAAAGTCCGTTTTTCTAACTTATCGGAGGAAGTTGTGAACTTTTTATTTGTTGATTCTCTACAAACAAAGGAGCAGAATGATTAAGTTTAAGTTCAAATCACTGTGATAAACCTATAGGAGCCCAGAAACTGTCTTCAACTCCTCACGCAGCCTTAACAGAACAAACTTTCCATCTATTTCCCTTGTCCTATTATTCAGCTGATTTTTTTTTTTCATTAGGGATGGAATTTCAGTCAACTTATCTTTCCGCAAAAAACGTCAAATACATTTCTAAATCAGACTTAATTCAAAACACCTAAGTTTAAAGACAAATAGAATTTATATGGAGAACAAATTGGTCTTTCCAAGGATAATTCTGACAACCTGTAAGAGACGGTGTTAATACTCTTCCACGAGACAAAGAAAAATAGTAGGACAATTTTCCTAAACAATTGCCATATTTTCCATAATTGTCCTAGACACAAAAATGAAGGCAAATTGACTAAATTTCAGTGGACAAGTACTTCAAGTCCTAGATCAAAACAGTCATCCTGCTCCCCAGACCTTCTTTATCTTCGAACAGCTTTCAAATGGATTGATTTCTCAGTTCACTGATGCCAAACCAAGCGAGTTGCCTTCTCCAGATTTATAAAAATGTTTGCTGGTTTATTGGTTAATTACCCATAGATTTAAGTCTTTGTGATGGTTAGGCAGCAATGTAATATATTTGCTCCTCTCAAACAAATTATATAAAAAGCATAAACGAATTATAAAACAAATTATCAGCCTTTAAGAAGATTTTCTTCAGATCCAACATCCTTGTCAAGCAGACTTAAACCATGTGTTTTTTTCTTTTCAGCTGTCAACAGAAAAGCAGTGCAAACACAAAGTCGATATATTCCAACACAGTTACAGTACTAGACTAATAAATTTTAACCATTTAAATGCATTTTTGTATATATTTCAAACAATGGCTTAGTTCTTTACAACTCTTAGTTCTTTACAACTATTTACAACTTTACAACAAATTCTAGAAAAATTATTGAAAACAAAAGCATTTGTGGTTTAAAAAGTAATGTAACCAATCTGCAAATGGCTACAAAATAAGAAAGAAATATAATGCTTAACAACATCCAATTATTCAACCATGCTAAAGCCAACTTTTAAAGTATTTTTTAAACTTCATTTAATGGAAAGAAACTGTCTTAAATCAAATGAAAACTAAATGAAACAAAATGTTCTACTGAAAGAGAACTTAATAAAAAATAACACATAAATAAAGCGGTCATAAGAAGTTAACGATATCAACATAACTCTCTACCTCAAGGGAAATACAAACTAGCTGCTAGTATAATTGTTTAAACCCGAGTTATGAACTATGGTAGTCAGATTTGCTGTAGATTTAAAATCTCTGCTTTCAAAACCGAACTCTTTAAAAAGCTGGCACAAGACACTACAGTCAGAAGTCAAAACAATGAAGTTTTAAACACACATACACTCTTCACATACTTCAATCAGCAAATCTTAAGCTTACAATTGAAGTTGATACTAGTTTAACTTACCAACAAACTTCTGGCATTTGAAACATTCTTCTAACCACTCTGGAGTTACTATGTGCTTGACTACAGAAATCGCCGTCAGGAACTTGACAGTTCGGGTCACTTTGCTGGCAATTAGATGGGTACATTTCTGGGCAGATTCTGCTACTTCACCGCCAAGGATATATAGTTTCTGAAAGTTGGACAAAACACAAATCAGAATGGACTAGTCCTTTAAAAACTGGAGGAAAAAAATACATTACCATCAAATAAAACTAAGCTTCTAATGATAACAGTAAATATGGGAGAATTCTGTATTACGGTCATTCCTTTACTAAAGATGATTACTAAAGGACAGAGAATTTACAGCATTGAATATTCAGGTATTTCTGACACAAATTTCATCTAGCGAGACTGAAAGCTACATTCTGCTTCTGCACTTTTATTTGTTTGTTTAGCAAGGAAGTAACTATAAGATACAAATTAAAATCTTTAAGTGAAATGTTATCAAATTTAAATACGCAGAAAATTTAATGATTTTGCTTTTTTCTATGGAAGGTGTAATATACCTATAGCTACAGTAAACTTGATTTTGCTAGTCTTTCCTTTGAAGAGAAAAGCATCTCATGAAAAACATGTATTCGTTAAATTCGTTCCACGTGTATTTTTGATGATACTGAGTAACTACCCCATTTTCCTTGGTTTAAACTACCAAACCTGAACTAAGTCTTCAGAGTTGGCTATCTTTTCAGTTAAGATAAAAGTCATTATCTGAAGTGATTAGTAATACAACTAATGAACTGGTGAGGCATATCAAATTACCATAGGTGTTAGTTACAAATAGAGTGCTTCCTCTCATAAAAATTTAAAGAATGAAAAAATATTTGGACAGCTCTAGTATCTAAGCACCACGGACTTCTGATTTTCCATTGCAAGTGTTTTGTACAAAAAAATAAAAAACCCACCAAGTATAAGTATTTAACATACTAGGGCGATTTTATTACAACAGTCATCAGGAGTCACCCAAGCGAGAAGGCATACTGGGTTATTAGAAACCCTGAAAGATCTCTGGTATCTCTGTACTGCTCTGGTAATAATGAACGAGAAGGATAGACAGGGACAATGTTTTAAGCTTTTCTTTACCATGCTGGCTTACTTTGATGGTTTGCATAATGACAATATGCAAAAGCATTATTCAATGACACCGAATCTACTATTTATTTCCTTCAGGGTATGTATAAACACACTGTGAATAATACACTAGTACACCTATGAAAGGCAAAGGCTGTTATTTCCATAGTTAATTCATGTTCACCTCAAACACTGTATGAGCGCAGATCTTGTAAGATTTCCACCCTGATGTTCAAGGAACCCTTTGGGCCTACACACAAAAAAAAGACTACCCCTCCATCTCAAGAAGATGGGAAGTATCCAGCCTCAGCTAGGTATCCAAACTCTGAAGGGTCTCGAAAATATCACTGCCAAATTTAGATTCAACTTCACAAGCCTTGAGGCTGAAGCTCATTTTTTATGTTTGTGAGCCATAGTTGTTAGCAAAACAGATTCTCCATATAATTAACCCGGTACTAACATGACAGAAAATGAGGAGCTGACACTGGAACTTTATGTGATACACTAATAAATATTTTAAATTCCAAAATATTTAATACCAAGCTCCAACAGGAGGGAAAAAACACAAACGTTTTTAATAGTTTAAAAACAAGTTTAGTTCTAATAAAGAAGATATTAAATATTTTTGAGCACACTGACTCTTTTACTTTTGATCAACTGCAAGCAGGCATCAGTGGCAAGATCATTCACGTGCTACTGAGCTCAACAGTTAAAAAAATCCTGTGCCTCAAACCTGAGTTAACACATGACATAATGTAAATGAAATAGTTCTTTTGGAACAAATATTTAGTAGTTCTTAAGGGTAAAGGAGTGATTGGGTTTTTATACTATCAAATGGATGTTATAAATTATTTAGAGTTAAGTTTTGGGACAGCTTTATTAGGGAACAGAACAAAATCTCCATGGGAACTTATTATCTCACACCTGCCATAAGCTTCATCATTGGCTTTCTTTGATGCACTTGGCATTACAGATAACAATTAGATTAGAAGAGTCTTGGGTCTTACCCAGTACAACCATCACTACTTTTCTCACCTAAATTTGGTCATGAAGTTTGCTAATTTAAAAATAAATGCGGAAGTGCCCTTCTTGCTTTTAAAATAATCATATGCAAAGAAGAAACAAGTACCCCAGATGCATGAAGTAGTTAACTAAAGCAAAGAAACCTCATTTCACATAAATCTACACTCTAACTCATGGGTTACACTCAGCTTCATGGGTTTTTATCCACTAGATGCATCCTAATCAAGTCTTAGATAGCAAAAATTCAACAGCAGGAAAAAAGTTAACAGATGTTTCAATGTAGTTCACAAGAGATAAGTGTGAAAGTCACCTTAATGTACTGCTGAACTTGCATAGGTTCAAATCCTGTGAAGAGCACCATTGGTGTCAATTCTGGGGTGAGTTTTTTAGTAGGTGGTGGTAGGTCTTCAATCCTACAAAATATAGGAAATACAGACAAATGTGAAGTTTGGGGCCAAAGTTGTATTATTATTATTATTATTACTACTATTATTATTTTAAAACTAGACAAGCACACTCTTGCAACTTCTATCACTGGTAGTACTCTGATGAATGAGAATTAGGCAGGATCAATCTTCTGAATTAAAAATTGCTATGCCGAGAACAGGACATTTTTTCCTGCTTCTGTTCTCTCCCAATTCTCTTATTACTTCACTCTGTAGTTATTACTTTATTCCTGCCAGTTGAGTAGCTGGCAATATGCAAAAAACACTGACAGTTATTTCAACTAGCAGGGCACAGGATGGAACTAAACTGATGGCCAATTGACACTTCTGTGGAAAAGTAAATTAAGGACGCTATTCTTACCTTGCTCTTTTGGAAGATGGCTGAAGACTGGATTCATTCTGCTTTGGTTTCAACGGCAACCTCACACCCTGAAATGAGATCATCTACACGTTTATACCTGAATTGAGCAGGGAAACCAAATTCTGAAAGAGGAAAACTATACACCAATATTCTGAGAGTATATTAAAGAAAATTAAACATAAATGAAAAAGACACGCTACAGAATGCATACTGGTGCACCTACTGCTCACACAACTGACTCAAGAGCAAAGCTGTGCATTAACCAAAGCTTCTCCACAGTTACGTAACCGTTTAAGTGTACAACAAATAAAATATTGTGGGACTTTAAGTAAAGCTGATAATCATCACTGGAAGAATTAAATGAGAAAGAGACTGAAAAACCTGACCATTTGTTAAATACTTGAAGACAACAATATTATTCCAGGTGCTTAAATATCAACACAAAATATCAGCACCTGCATTTTAAACACTCAGGTTCCCTAACTACATGAACAGAAGCTCAGGCAGATGCTCAGGTAGTGCCTGGGTAGATACTCCCGCCTCCCCAGTACGACACCAGCCACTAGACCATTTGCCCAGGAGTAGAGAGATGAAGCTGTCCCTGGTCTGGGTGACTGGAAACCACAGCTCTCACTTGCAGGAGCCTGTGACAACTATTCCTTTTCAACCTTCAAATCTACACCTGGAATTTAATGAGGAACACTGGAGGCACGTGACCAGAAAGACAGGCAGCGTTATTCCAGCCTCGCTGTGAGGACGGTCCTTTGGGAGGAACAGGCCATGGGGGTTCACTCCTTGCTCTCAGGGACGTGCAGTTTTATGCTAGACAATCATTAGAGTCAGAGCAGCTGGAAAGAGAAGCGCACGCACTCACTTTTTGACAGACATTTCAACTACGAAAATGTAAAAGGTAGATGGCATCAACGCCGTCTGATAGACAGCTGCTCTCGAAAGAAGACCCCGTATTTTAAATCCCAAGACAAATAGAAAATGTCTCCTGTGAAGGCAGCAAAGTATCTCATCTGACACTTCCACGTGCCCAGCATTTTCTATTACCAAATCTTATTTTCCTGTGTGGGCATCCTGAGGGGAGCTGGACAAGGCTACCTCCAGAAATCCCTTTCAATCTAAATTACAAGATAATAACTTCACACAGGCAAGAAGGGTCCCCATATAGTAAATACAGAAAGGGAGGTGTTAAATTAGGCTTTCCAACCCCTAGGTTCTCGCCATTTGCTAAGAAAGACAAAACATGGACCACCACCTGGTCTGACTGAGTCACACCACAAAGGCACATGCCCAATTTTGAGTTCAGCTGCAGTGGGGACGCAAAGGGTGGTGGTAACAAATCCAAAACTGAGTTAAAAGATGTTTTAAACATTAATAGTGCATGCTGAATCTCTTTGAGGATTTTTTCTTTAGCTGCTAGGGGAATGCATCCTTCTTCAGGAAGACACAAAGTACACACATTTTTAAAGTCAGGTAATTTCCTAAAAATTAGTTTTCTACGGACCCACAAAACAAGCCCATAGAAGAAATTATGGCCAGGGATATAGTAGTGGCTATTTCTAAAGCTGAAAGGTATTAAAACAACAAATAGCGCCCAGACCCTATTTTAAGTATTTGTTCAAATTAAGTTATGACAGTTACTAAGCTCTTTTCTGAAGAATACACAAAACAACTGAGATAAGAAGTGATCCAGAACACAAGACGTATGGCAAAAGATTTCTGCGCAATATAAAACATGATCTGACAGTCTCCTGCTGTACAAATGAACTGAAAGCTCACTTGGGATTTACCTACGTCAACGCAGATGCTGTGAAAACAGTGACCAAGTACAAATCTGATACAGGGAGAGAATTTACAATAAAAAACTGAAAGTTTTCTATATATTCAGAACAATTGAACAGTTCAGAAGGTAAGTTGCAGTTTCCCCCTCAGCTCTTACGCCTGTCACACGTTTTGTGCATTTCACAGAACACGCTACACAACAAAACCTAAGCGCTTTGTATCTTTTGTAAGGTACATTCCTCATATCCTTACTGTTGTTATTTTACACTGCTGTTATTTCCAGAGTTATCAACTACACTTTTTAAAGCAAGGTATATTTTTAAATTATAAAATATATGGTGTATATGCCCATGGTTTTAGTTCTTAGAATATTTCAAAGAGATGATATAAAGTAGTTCCACCCTTAATTTACGTTGCCTACTTAGTCAATATTCTAACAGAATTCTTACTGATTTTTGGTGCTCTGCCTTAAAACCCTTACATGATTTTCAGGTAAGTGTTAGGTACCGACTCAAAAAATACTAAGCCCTTTCTAAAGCTCTGATGTAAAAATTGAAGAGTGAAGCACTAGCCCAAGATGTCTCAAAAGTGACTTGATTTTGCACATCACACTGCAGGTTCTTTAGTTTCGCAAAAGATCCTTTCTCAGACTTCTCAAAAACAAATAGAACACTAGCAGGAAGTAAAGCCAGGAGGTTCAGTATGGGTCTGTGTAAGTCCCTCTGGCATCTTGCTCACACCATATACACGTGTTCACATACTAAAAACACTAAAGAATCATCTTACAAAAATAGCTGCATATAGACAATAATTCAACATACCATTAGAAGTTCTGGTGATACCTTTAATGGGACTCTCCAAGCATCTAGGAAATGAAGAGCAAAACAAAAATGAAACCATTGCAAAGTTATTTATAACAGAAGACACATACTTCTATTCATTAAACAGGTAACTAAATAAATGCTACAGAACACAAGGATTTCGGGATTGACACTCTTACCCAAAAGGTTTAGAACTAGATGTTGACTAGGAGAAAGTGGATCCTGAAGACTGAATACTGTATACCGACTGTGCTGTATCTGCCGTAAAGCTTCAAAATTTCCTAGCAGTATGTCACAGAGCCACTGCGCGTTCACACATGGTATTCTCCACTCTTTAGCTTTCTCATACTTCAAGCCACTGGGCCTTATTGTTCAGAGATGAAGAAAAAAAAACAAACCCACATTTCAATAAAATAGTTAAAATAGCAATTTTTGGTAATAAATCTAAAACACCAATATTTGTGTGTTGGCCTATGATCTATTCTAACTGTGACAAAGCAGATACTCTGAAAAAATACTTCTGCTTTATGTGCTGGAACAAGTCAATTAGGGGAGTACTTCTGGCCCGAACGGAATCCATTTAGACACAGATTTAACTTAATTTTCCTACCCCCAATGTGTTAAAACAATTATTTAAAAAAAAAAAATTTATGTATAGATGATGTAATGGTCAGCATCACTTATAAAATATTGTACAACAGTGGAATTAGAAATTACTTTTCTTCTGCCTGTCTTTAGAAGGCCAAATTTATCACGTAACAGCGTGCAGTAATTTAGTCCAAGAAAGAACATCACCAAGTTTATTGCTATCAAATCATAAACTTGATTTAAATTAACATTCTTATAATGAGACGTAATTAGCACCTCACATTAAGAAAAGCACTAAGAGGCAGCTGAGAAGGCGAGTGCTGCAGAGATAAACCACTTACTCTTTACAGATGAGAACTGTATTGCTGCGACACAGATAGCCTGTGTACTTGGCACCTGCTAGGTAGGCCATTAGTTTGAGGTCATCTCTGTCACTATCAACAAATCCTGTCACAGAGATTATCTACAGATAGAAAGAGACAGTTACAAATAACTGAACATAGATGGTACAAAGCATTCCTGTTGAATCTATTTTTGTTACTAAATTTTTTTTGCCTTACAGTGAAACACACAGTATCATATCTACGGCATATAGGCACTCAATTAAAACATGGCTTATAGGATACATGAAGTACAATTTGAAAGTGATTTGTTTATACATAAACATTTCAGGTTTTCAGGGCTAGTTCTGACTCGGGAAGAATCATTTTCGTTTTGCTGGTCACCTTTTTCTCTTTTAAAGACTACAGTTTTACTATGGAAGAGCTCACAGCTAGTTTTCTTCTTGCGCATCTCTCGTCTCTTTCTTCTGCTGCTGTTTATATTCAGGGAGACAGAGAAACGCGTACACTTACTTCCCCACTCTAATTTTAAAAATCTCCTCAACGCTCTGCTCTACCCTGCCATGAAGCCAAATAAACTGTGGCAGCTGATCACAGGTGGTGAACTGTAATTACACCTCTCCCGCTCTTATCCTTATTCTTGCCAAGTTTTCGATTTTGCCATTCTCCCCTTTGCTTGAGGAACAGACAACCACAGTTTTGTGTTGATAATAAACCACATTTACTACATACTACATTTACTACATTGCATTCACATGCATATTGTTATATTCTAATTTTCCCAAACCTGTATTTCTTTCTATGGCTTTTAGAACAGGCTAGTAGCAAGGCTGTCACCATGTATGTCTGCATCTGGCACAAAGAAATCCAAGACGTACTTTGGCATTGTGTTTTATGTTGCACAGGGGATTTTAAGATGCAACCGATTCAACTGCAAGTTTATGTTTCAACCCCACAAAATCCAATTTCCCCAGCGCTCCTCATTGCACAGGCTACTGGAACCATGACCTCTTACTCTCCGATTAACAGAACAGGCTTCCTTTTCTGGTATTTGCTAAGTATTGATGCAGAAAAACCCTCAAAAAATCCCCTCAAAAGATTGGGTTATGGTACAGGAAGCATATACTGTTAGACATGCTCTTAGTCAAAAACTACACAGCTTGGATTCCTGTCACCTTGCTGTGTCTAACTCATGTAATCTTTGCACCAGTGTTTCTAAAAGAATAATCCACAAACAGAAGAGTTACTGTTCACCACTCAGAACTCAGCAAGACTTGCAAAGCACTCTGAATCACACGGGAGCACGCACCACATCAACACAGGACCTTAAGATTAACGGAAGCTTTTCTTCCGAGACAAAAGAAATGTGTATTTTGCTATATTTTAACCGCTCACGTAATGAACCAAGTATTTGTTAAGAAGCAAGCTTTTTCTTCTTACATGTTGAGAGCATGGCTTTCCTCCTGGTGGAAAGGCCACTGGAAAATGAAGGGCTCGATGAGGTGGTACCATTTTCTTCTTCTTCAAGATTGAGTTCAGCCAATGTGCTGTAATACATCTCTTCCTTTCTCTTAAAGCCTATGAATAAGTGCATAAACAGCTTCTAAAAACCAGAATATGTCTTGATTTTATTTTAAACTTTTCTCATAATACAAAGCTTTGACGTTAATCATTTGGTTTTCTCTACTTTTTCAGGATCCCTCTTCTCATAGCATCCTCCTTGGTGTTCTCTGGGATAAATCTAGCACATGCGTTGTGAAAGTTTGTTATGCCATGAACAACAAATCATAAAGAAGCACATCATGGAAAACTTTCATTTTATACTTACAGTCTAAGCATGACGTACATACTAGAAAGCCCTACTGTTTCAGCAACAGAACAGAAGCATGCATGAATATACGTGAGTAGTTTGCTTACCTGAGCATACATGTTACTGACTTGGCTTTCACAAAGAAGATGTGTACATCTGCTCGTAAGGGTAGGGTCCACTGTCCCACCATGTGCTTGAATGATCTGGTAAGATAACAAACCCCAAACTTCTAATATATATATATATATATAACAATTTTTAAATTACCCTAAGAAACAAACAGTCTTAAATTAAAGCCTAGTCTTTAGGACACTGCCACCATTAGAAGCATTTCACTGACCAGTTACCCCCCCAAAAAGGTTTGTTATCTAGCTTAAAAACATTTGGGGAAAAAAAAAAACAACGGAGAAAACAAAATTAAATATGCACCTTTTCACTGAGCTACAAAAAGTTTATTTTTTTAGAATCAATAAAAAAAACCAAATAAAGATATATAAACAAAAATAACCCTTCTCACTTTTTTTATTTTTGCAGTATAACTATTAAACAATTTTTCATGAACTATTCAATTCTATCTCAGCAATAAACACAAGTGCTGTTAAAAATGTCAACAGCTTACTTGATTATGCAAAATTGTAGGGAAAATTCAACTACAAAATCCATCAGAAGTTTCTGAAGAACATCAAAGTCCTCTCATTTAGGAAAGGATACAATCAGATTTTTCTGAAAAATAGAAGTTGGCAAAAAATAGAAACACTCTATTCCTCCATCTTTTTCACTCAGGTGGATACCTCACAGGCTACTAAATGCCAAAGTTATATGCAAAAAAAGAATCGTTTTATACAATCAAGCTAAAGATAGAGAGCAATGCAATATTACATTTGCTGCACTAAGCTGCCTGATTAAAAGCATATAGTCGGGAAATCGTTAAGGCTGTAACTTATTTAGCCAATGTTCTGACTAAAGTCCTAATTCAACCAGGCTTCACATCTAAAGCAATTTTATTACTTTTTCTGGTCAGCTGCAGTTGAACCATATTTTTTAGGTTGTAAACACAGACATTACACAAAAGGATACCTAAAGAAAAGTGTAAAGTGCTGAAATACTTCCAATGATTTCTTTTAGAATTTAGTTACTATGACATTATGTTATGATAGTTTTTTAAAAATGCACCAGAATCTTACCCGTTTCCAGGTCGCTAACAGCTGTTTGTCAGACATCTGTTCTGGGTAATCAGCAATTGCAAAGACACAGCCCAGTAGGAAATATTCTTCTGGAACTAGAACAGTTTGGCACAGAAAAGAAGAAAAAATTAAACACTCACAAGTCTGAAGACTTCATCTCAGAACATATTTGCTACACTAATCTTTCCTATTACCAGGTTATAAACATCATTCGATTTTGAAGTAAATCTTTCTTGGAAAAAGTAGGATCCAAAATTTCAAAGCTGACAGCCACATCTAAAGGCACAGTTCAGCCCAGGGTTTGGTTTTGTTCTGGGTGATTTTTTTACTGGATGAAGGGCTAAAGGGGCAGAAGGAAGGGGCACCAAAAGGAAAACATTAAGACAACAACTTACTCTTTTATAGAGATCAGCTATGAATAGTCAAAACAATCAAAAAGCTGCCAGTTCTACTAGCATGGACAGAATTCAAAGCAAGGTATGACAACTTTCTATCTGATACTGAATCCTCATTAATTTATTAGTAGCTCCAAAATTTAAGCTGTCTTTCCAGATGTCATATTGTTTGAAACCTTCCCCTTCCCCGCTTTGAAAGGGGAAAAAAAAAAAAAAATATATTTTATGCATGGACTAACACTGTTCTCACAGTATAATTTATATGCGAGTGGCATAAAGTATACATTTGAAAAGAGAACATTCTCAGTGCTCTCATGCTTTTCAGATTTCTGGATCATTCTTAGTTATAATTTAAATCTCTTTGCCTAAAAATTAGTAAAACAGGTCTTGAGCCATGAATGCCATTTATAAGTGTTACAATCCCATACTGTAAACACGGCGTTATTTTTTGATATTCTAACTCACGTTATGTTATGTCATGTCATTAGCCACTGTTTTTCAGGATGAGAAGGCAATAATTACTAACTCTCTGCTGCTGGATCATGCCCAAAAAGCTGCTGCTGTTGCAGTTGCTGCTGGTGGTGCTGCGGCTGCTGGGCTGCAACTTGATGCTGCAGCGCTTGAGATGTCTGAGTTAGGTGCTGCGTTGCCTGATTCTGCATTTGCTGCTGTTGATGCTGTTGGTGTAACCGCTGTAAGTGCTGCTGCTGCAATTGCTGCTGCTGTATTTGCTGCTGATGATGCTGCAGCTGTTGCTGTTGCAGATTCTGTTGCTGCAGCTGCTGCAATTGTTGCTGCTGTAGCTGCTGCTGCTGCAGCTGATGCAGCTGCTGCTGCAAAGCATGCTGCTGCTGGAATTGCAGCTGTTGCTGAGGACGGTGTAGCTGCTGTTGCGCGTGTAACTGCTGCTGTGGAAACTGAAGCTGCTGTTGCGCGAACTGGTGCTGCTGATGAACTTGTTGCTGTTGCGAAAACTGATGAGGCTGTTGCTGTTGGAAAGGCTGCTGGGAAATCTGGGGCTGCTGCTGCTGCTGCTGCTGCTGGAGCTGCATAAGTTGTTGAGGTTGAAGGTGTAAAAGAGGATGGTGCTGTTGCTGCTGTGCTTGATGCGACTGCTGTAATAAATGTGTCTCTGGTGTTAGTTTCACTTGACTAAACAGCACCGCGTTTGGATGTCCCTGTTGGCTATGATTTACTTGCTGTTCTAAACTTTTTGTAGGTGCTGAAAGTGATTGTAATATCTAGAAAACAAAGATTGGGTTTGTGACCTTTTTGTTGTCATTCAGTTACAGAAATACTTAAAGAACTACTGGGAAAACACAGTTCTCAAAAGAAAAGAACCCTACGCTTAAATGCACTGGGAGCTAAACAAAGATCTTGAACTGTTAATAGCAAAATGAGAAGACAGGACGTGCACATAGAAAAGCATGGAACTACACGGGGTTGCTAATATAAGGCAACGCACACCCTAGCAAAATTTAAGAATAAAACCCATCCCTGTAGTATAGATGATATCTCCAATAGCATTATGCCTATTAACACTATATTAATAATTACGTTGATCAACTCAATCAGCTATAATACTCATTTTACAATCCTGTTGGCCCATTAAGTTCAAAGTTTAGTTGTATACTCTTATTTCAACTTAAAAATTGCTAATAATGCCTCTGCTAATTAGTGCTGTTTGAAACATGGGAACTTCATACAACCTTGCTTTCTTTTGAACCAATTCAGGAATATTTAGCTCTGTTGTTTAAACTGAATCTCAAAATACAAAGAAAAAGACTGATCTGCTGAGTTGTAATAGTTTCTTGGGAAAAGAAAAAACCTAACCAACCCATACATAATAATAATAGATTCTATGTTTATACAGCATGCTGAAGCAATCTAGAGTTTAATTTTATATGTGTAACTCACTGTTAACAGAAAAATCCTTTCTCACTAAGCAGACACAAGTTCGCAAGTGAGTTTTTAAAGGGAAAATTAGGCAAATTCCTAATAGATTAGGATGAGTTCTACATATTTATTAAAATATTTTAATGTAAACTACCTATTAAAAATTCGAAGGAGCACCAGGAAACTCTAGACTCGCCATTCATAAAATCTTTTAAACATGAAATGACCTTTGGTGAATCCTGCACAGCGTGTTTCCTCCACCCACACTATTTCAGCGCATACAGTGTAAAACTCAGTGATGTGTGTGTGTGAGAGAGAGGAATCAAAGCACATGACTAAAACACAAAGCCAATTAACGGTATCCCCTCAATGAGACATCCACCTTCATTAGAGGTGGCTCAAGTGGTTTTTTTTACAATGCACTTCAAAACACCTCAGGTTTCACCTAAGTAACTTTGATGTTGTTGGTATAGCATATGTTTACAACCACGATTATCAATGCACTACCCATCCCTAATGTCTAGACAGCACCACGGTATAAACATTCAATAACTAAAAATAAGATAGACAAAAAGAATATTTCTGTGTCTTAGTATGAGATCTTCATGCTGCTCTTCACAAAAAGTCCCAAAACTCAAAATTACGGAAGCTTCAGGACACGCATTTCAAAACAAAGGGATAAAACTTTCAAAAGCATCCTAGGGCTCTATTCAGCTTTCTATCTGCAAAATGCCTTATTATTATCGATCTTGCTATTTGGTAGAAGACTGAGGTTCAAATGAAACACTAACTTTCCAAGACTGCGCACGAAAACACAGACCCCACTCAAGACTGGTACCCAAGCAGCATACAAAGTACAGCTCAACCTAGCCAGAGGGAAGTTCTAAGGAAAAAGGTAGAATTGTTATTCCTCCCTCAAGGAAGTAGATTCACAATTCTAAGACGCAAAGCTCTCTCCCCGGGCTGGAGCTAGCATGGCAACCTGATGCAGTACTTGAGAACAGTCCTTGCAACACCATACTCTAGTCCCTAGTCTAACAGATTTTTGGAGAACAAAGTCTAGCTGCAGCACAATACCAGCAACTGCCCTGGAGCTCTGTAAATATTACTTACAGAAAAATACTTCCACAGGGACACCACTAAGGAGTAGTGCAATGAGACTGGGATGTAGATGTGGTGTTCAGACATGAAAGCATCAGCCAACTTACCAGCGCTGGCCAACCGACCAGGACTTTGGTGGTTCTGCTCAGTCCTTACCCAGAAGTCTCAGCCCTTAAACAACTCAAGGCACTGAGAAGAGGAATCTAAGACTCAGTTTTAAAAGGAAGCCTGTATTTCCATTTCATATTCAACAGTCATACAGACAACAAAGAACCAACACTTCCCAATGACTCCGCTTTTTGCATTTAAGTACTAGCTGTAAGCTTCTATTCTATTCAGGCACCTTTGAAAGCTTTCCCTTCAGATGAACATCCAAATAAATGCACCAGTACAATTATTTAAGTAAAAGATATGTCTAACATTTACCGGCACCTACTTTTCTCACATTCCCTTCCCATGAGTATCTTGGAATTTCAGTGCCGCAAGTTACGGCAGTGCATGCTCACTCGCTTTTTATTTTCTTCTTAAAATAAATTCAATACAAAAGCTGCGATTATTTCAACTATACGAGTGGCATAAGAACTTAGAAGTTAGGACTTCTGCTTCATAATCCTGACTATACTATATAACAACTTAATGATGCCCAGCAGAACAACACAGTATACAACTGTGAGAACAATCCATTTCATGGTTTTATGTGTTTAGAGCACAAATAATTCCTTGCACTGAATAAAAAGCTTGAAGGGTATGAAATCAGGTTTCCTGAACTAGTCAAATAATTCTAAATTAATGAATTATTATGGTTTTTTGCTCTTACCAAGAAATCAGTACTGAAACTCTAAACCCCGCTACAATTAAACACCGTTTTACTCTCCCAAACATTTCTTCCAAATGCATTCTTACTTCTGTGAACCTGCTAGGAATGAAGTTACTTACTAGGAGGAAGTTATTAATTTGGCCACAACTTCTAAGTAATACAGAGAACTTTTCGTCCTTTGCACATTTAAAGAACAATAAAAGGAAACTGCAGTTCTTGGATATGACAGTTCCTAAGAAAAAGTCCAGTATCTTATAAATTAAAAATCCAACACTTACATGTGCTACATTTGATGGTCTATTAATCTGCTGAATATCAGCACTATTAGTAATATTCCTTAATGTCCGCACGGCTGGACTCCACGTAGCCATCATTTCCTGTCGATCAGAACTTTGGGCACCTTGTACTGAAGCCATGAGGTTGCCTCTCAAATCTGGTGGCAAAATATTACCTGGCACTGGTGGGACATTGGCACATAAATTAATTAACCCAGAGTCTTTCCCTTGAGGCAACCTACGCTTTGCTGTAGATGCCTGTGGGACTTCTGCTGGTGTCCAATTCAAATTCCTTTCTTGCTTTTCTGGAGAGGAATCTGAAGAATCATCAAACATTAGTTCCCCTTTTGCCTTATCAGCAGTAGTAGATTTTGGTGAAAAAACTTGGTCACCCAAAGGCGATCCTTCTCGAGAAGATGCTGGGCTTGATAATTTTTCATCAGTGCTCGCTTCATTTTGAGAATCTTGTTCTTCGTTTTCTGCTTCCTCCTCTTCCTCCTCCTCCTCCTCTTCTTCCTCCTCATATATAATTAAACGAGGATGATAGGGAGTCTCTTCTTTTTTAGTCTTATCAGCTATAGAATCCAGTACCCAGTCTGGCGTCACAATTTTAATGCTGGCCCGTTTACAAGCACATTCATATTTTTCCTGTGGGGAGGGGGGAAAAAAAAGGGAAGATTTTATTTAAAGACAATAAAATCCAAATAACTTTTTTTGAGGGCAGGGCTAAAGCATGGAAAGGCAGACCACAAGAGGCTGTCTAATAACAGAAAGTGAGCTCTCCCAGAACCAACAGGACAAACTACACCGCTGTGCGTAACCACCAGTTCCAAGAGATTAAAAAACCCTCCATATTTACAATATAAAGGACTCAGAAGGCACAACTGCAGAAGATTAAGTCTTCACTTGCAAAAACACCACTACCCAAATTCTTCTCAAACCCAATCACCAAACTATTTGAAAATCATGATGTTTGGTTCTGAAAAAGCCTTCAGAACTCCAGCAACTAGGAATATCACAGTCAATACTAAGACGCAGCTGATTTATAGGTGAACATTCAGGTGAATCTAAATGCAGTTTATACTTACATTTTCTCCACTAAAAAAACCCCACAAACAAACAAACAAAAAAAAAAACCCACACCCACCATGGGGGGGAAAAAAACCATTTAGGAAAAAAGCAGAATTTCACAATAGAGACCAGTATTTACACGGTGATCACTGAAAAAAATGTACTTCAACAGGAATACACATCAGAAACTGGTCAGGTATTTCCCATACACCTTCTCAGAAGCTGTAAAGTGTAACGTTGCCCTCAACTTGATAGTTACACTTCTGTCCAAATAGCAGCTAAATCCATTTCACTGAGAAGTTATGATGCTGACAAAGCAGAAAACCTGATCCCTCCCTCCTTCCATTTGGAGATATGTACAAATAGTAAAACTTCACTGTTTCCTTTCCTAAGAGACAGACACAGGATCAGTGCTCTATTTATTAAAAACACCCTCTCTGATGGAAACTGCCCACAAGTGTCAAGACAAGGGGAAAAAAAAAAGAAAACTTTCTTTAGAAGATTTGAAACTATTTTCAGGATCTAATATTTAAAAGTGATTGAACTGGGATTTTCTTTATATGTCAAACAATATAAATTAACAACCAGCACATTCAGAGGAAATTAATTTAATTTAATGATCCTCTAGAGTTATTTCCTACAATGAAACTGTCATTCATACACAATAAAGAGACTACAGATGAAACCAAGTTTATTTGCAGATATGAATTTTCATTCTTTCTTTGTGGTGAGAATTATTAAGGATCTTGTTTTATCATCTTGTGTCTAGTCAAAGCAATCATTTACGTTCTCGCTAGTGTCAAAACTGTTCTCATTACAAACTGCTGCAGATTTCCTCGTAGCAATACGTCAGAGCAGCAGGACTAGAAGCATTTTAAGTAATCATCCTATAATTTTTTTCCCATTCAATGATTAAGCAAATTAAACTTAAGTTATTTATTTTATCCTACAGATATGAAATGCTAATGTGTTTTTTTTCAGTTTCTTGACTGCCAAGCTCAAGAAAACATCCTTTGCTCTAAAAACCTTATGATTTAAAGGGAATACTTTCTTAACCATATTTTATTGCTTCTTCAAAACACGATTTTAGGTAGCAAAGCACTTTGTCCAAGCATTACATTTTGTTGTGATGGAGGAGACAACTAGGTTGGTGTTTAGTGCATCCTTTCAGCTCTTCCACAGAAGAAAGATCAGGCACTTAGAAAAAAAACCCAACCACAACACCAAAAACCATTCTCCACCCCAAATAAAATCCTACAAAGGTTCTTAAAGTTTTAAGTGAAACAGGGAAGAAAAAGCAGGCATTTCCCATGTCCACCTTGTCTTCTCATAGTGCCAGCCCATGTTTTATTGTAAAGCACTTTCCTATGCACTGTATCCATTAAGTTTACTGTCATCCTACTAGCCACATGTTTTTCTTTTAGTATGAGATACATTAACTCCAAAATAGTAAAAGGATCATTGGTGGGACATTACTCAATTTGTATAAAACAACATTAAAACCTGATAAAGCTTTACAGATTTACTTGAGGAGGTAGTGTATAGAACCTGATCTCTGAGTCACTCACACTCAATTAACTAACCTGTGTGACCCCTCCCACTGACTGGAAATTTAAAAAAAAAAAAACGGTGATGGAAATGTGCTCATGTTATTAAAGGAAAAACAATAAAACACACAGAAACAAAAACTCGCTCCATCCACATTAACTAAAAGCATCCAAGCAATCATTTTTAAGCATTGGAACAGGCTGCCCAGGGAGGTGGTGGAATCGCCGTCCCTGGAGGTATTTAAAAGACGGGCAGGCGTGGTGCTGAGGGACATGGGTTAGGGGTGGTTTTGGCATAGGTTTATGGTTGGACTCGATCTTGAAGGTCTCTTCCAACCCAAGTGATTCTATGGTTCTAAGTGAGTTTCAATTTAAGTATCTTCAGTCCCTGAACAAATACACGAGATCATTACAAACGTATTTCTTCTTCAGGAAGACAAGCACCCGAACACTTCATGAAGTTTCAGTGAACTATTATAACCAAAGCACTACCAGCATTATAGCAGGGAAGGCTATTCTGATGGGCTCAATGCTGCCTTTAGCCAGTTACCTAATCTTTGTGACTCAGTTTCTCCATCTCCATAAAGAAGCAACATTTGACTTCCTACAAAAGAGTAGGAAGTCAAATGATGACACTGAATTAGGAGGAGCTGTAGACTCCCTTGAGGATAGAGAAGCCTCACAGAGAGACTTGAATAGACTAAAGACCTGGGCAATCACCAACCACACTAACAAGAGCAAGCACCTGACTGCATCTGGGATGGGGTAATCCTGGTTATACATACAGACTGGGGGGACAAGAGGTGGGAGAGAAGCCCCGCAAAAAGAGAGCTGAGGGTTTGGGTTGAAGGCAAGTTGAATACGAGTCCACAGCGTGCCCTTGCGGCCAAAAGGGACTACTATGTCCTGGCGTGCATCAAGCACAGCACAGCTAGCTCGTCGAGGGAGGCGACTGTCCCGCTTCACACTGCACTGGTGCGGCCCCACCTTGCGTTCTGTGTGCGGTTTTGGGTGCCTCAATATAAGAAGGACATCAAACTATTAGAGTGCGTCCAGAGGACGGTGACCAAGATGGTGAAAGGTCTCGAGGGCAAGACTTCTGAGGAGCAGCTGAGGTCACTTGACTTGCTCAGCTTGGAGAAGGCTGAAGGGTGACCTCATCACAGGCTACAACTTCCTCAAGGGGGGCAGCGGAGGGGAGGTGCTGATCTCTTCTCTCTTGTGACCAGTGACGGGACACAAGGGAATGGAATGAAGCTGCACCAGGGGAAGTTCAGGCTGGGTAACAGGAAAAGGTTCTTCACTAGAGATTGGTCAGTCACTGGAACAAGCTCCCCAGGGAAGTGGTCATGGCACCAAGCTTGTCAGAGTTCAGGGAGCATCCAGACGATGCTCTTGGTCACCTGGTTTAGTTTTAGGTAGTGCTGTGAGGAGCAGGGAGTTGGACTCGATCCTTATGGGTCCCTTCTGACTTGAGATATTCTATGATGGGAGTGATTTGAAGTACAACTACTTTGCCAGCAGCTGGACAGGAATGCTGTGTACTGTTTATCCTACCATCTCTCTTTAAGAATGACTTGAGGGATTTTCAGAGTTCTCTTTTAAGAAAAAAAAAAACAATAAAAAAGAAAACAACGTCTACCTCCTTCTGCTCCCTTTATTCCTCTCTACCTCATAACATTGAAGGGCATTTTTTGCAATTTTTCTATTTTCTCTTTCATTTTTCTTCACTGATTCTGTATCTACAGATTTACAAATCACAATCACTAAAGATTATGACGTGCCAAAATTAGGTTAAGACAAACAGAATAAAAAATAAAATACTTTATTCAACCAGAAATACAAACACCGATATGAAATTGGACATCTTTTGAATTAATCAGGCTTAAAGCCATGCAGAAAATAAATACAAACTGAATAGCTGCGATGCATAATTGTGTTGAATTTAGCTGTTCAAGACTAACCACCAGTCTTAAGAAACCTAACTTCAGGGAGATGGAAAATTTTTGATTATTCAAAAGCAAATGAGAGCTACAACAAGAAGAATTGTACATGTAATAAACTCTTACCCCCTTTGGCTCAGGCACAATCAAATGAGTACACTTATTATTGAGGCTCAGCTGGCAATTCCCTCCATAAAAAGTAATCAAAGCCCACAGCGTACTTCGGTCTTCAGATGAAACCTAAAAGGAAGGTAAATAAGCCTTTTAGTTCTACACAATCAGCTGTCTTCTGGTTGAAGAATTTTAGTACAATCCATGACGTACCATTTACAAGTCTGGCTAATGGATTACCTATCACTTTTAAACACCAAATTAACATCAAAGTTACAGAGAAAAAAGGGTGACAAAGAGACGCAACAAGAAAAGGCATTAAACTGATTTTTAACCTGCAGAGAGAAAAAGAACATTCTTCATTCCTGAAAAACTCAACACCAATATATCACCTTCCAGAAGAGACAAAAGTTAGTGATCAAGCAAACAAGCATTATTTACCTTAGACAACCTGTTTAAATTCATTAAACAGAATTTTAACAAGTAGACCAAATTAATAGCCTGTGTAAACACATGAAGTGTTTATTTCTAACAATTTATGTCACAGCAACATCCTCCTCCCCTGCCAGTTTAAGCTATTACCATTAGCTACGCGCTTACACAAATAATTTGTTAAAAAGTCTAAAGCCATATACGCATATATTCCACTAGCACCTAGGGCCTTATCCTGTCCGTCTACACACACACTGGGCACCCACAGGCTACTCACAAATCTATAGAGCTGGCTATGAACACAAGCCACTGAAGCGCCACCTTTCCACTTAATTTACTCACGGGCACCCTCCTTAAGGTTTCAGTGCCTAAGCAGGTAAAACATGTTGACTGAATATTGTATTAATGCAGAAAAAGACTTTACAGTCTTAGCGTAGTCTGCATTTTAGAATCACCATCCGGCTAAATACAAGATAAATTACTCATTGAATATTCCCAATTTCAAATGTTCATCCCCTCATTTTCAGTGAAAAACTGATAATTCACCTAACGCACAGAAAAAAAGTCATAGTACAACAGAAAAACTGGTATCTCTCCTCAAAAAAACAGCATCGCACACATGTTGTACGTTGCAGCAGAATGAAATACAGTTCACTTCTTACCTGAGAGAGACATGCAGTGACTCCAAAAAAGATCTGACACGATTCTGGAGAAAAGCCATTTACACTGGAAAGCAGGTGTCAAGGATGCAAAATAATTTAAATGAGAGTTTTGTGATGGACATTAAAAGGAAATTAAATAGTATGCATAGCACTTCTGATTTTATCAAGTATTTGACCATTCAAAAACTTCTATCTTTACTAGCATGTTGTCGGTTTCCAATTCAAGTTGTATGCATTAGGAAAAAACTGAGGTGCAAACTGGATCAGAACACCTCTAATATTACGACCGATTTTGGTAACATTACAAACTCGTCTCTTCCCCGAACATCCCCCTCAGCTCAACTCAGGATGCTAAACACAGGAAGTTTAGCTTCGAGGAGTCAAGTCATTACCAAAGCTTCCTTTCATTATCAAGTGTTTATCCCCATGTTTAAAAATACAGGATAATCTGAGGGATTCTAGGAGCTCCTGAAAAACAAACTGAGAAAACATGACACTGGGATGTAAAAACAAAAACATGGCCTGAAATTAACATGAAGTTTCCTAAAATGCTTCAAAATTCAACAAGACCTCTGGTAGCAATGCATATTTGTTTTCAAATGCACAAAAGAGACAGATAAATGAAAAAGCATGCAAAAAAGAGCAGTGAGAATTTTTACAAACCTAGTAAATATGACTTACAAGAGGAAATTGAAAGACCAGAATTGATGTTCTAAGAAGCTAAGACGACACATCTTCAAATCCTTTAAAGGCTGCCAAATGAAAAGAGAAGTAATTTGTTCTCCCTATTCAGAATGGCTCAGATAAATCAAAACAAGGTTAGACTGCAGCATGGTAATGGGGTTAAACACTAACAACGCAATAGTGAGGCATTGTAAGGTGACCGGGGAGACTATGAAATCCCCACTACAGGAGGGGCTTTGTGAAGCAGGAGAACAGTCTGATGGAAGTGACCTGGGAAAGACAAGAAGGACCAGCTGAATTCTGTAACTTCCACCCCTTTTCTACACTTTCATATGATTTTGTGCTTAAGATATATGCATGCCTTGCTGGAAAAAAGGACTACAGAAACAGATATGCATTGTATTACAAGTACACACTGACATTCTTGTAATGAAACAAAATTATTTTCCCTGCACTGTGACATGTGACAGATGTACCAGCCATACTTAAATTTTGAGACCCAGAAGAGACAAGCTGACAACAAAGCCCAGAGCACTTTAAGACTTAAGAATAGATTACTGCTATTATCCAGAATACTCCAAGAAGTTCAAGTCTGATGAGTGTTGCTCAGTATACCATCTAAGGTAGAGATTCAGTATTGGCTCTTTCAAAAGCATACAGTTGTCTAATCCCTGCCTTAACATCTGCTCTTAGCACTTAAACCAGCAACAGCGCGGTATTTAACTTTTAGGAGTCCATCAGTGTGACTACAGCTTACGATCTAAACAATAGGAGTGAAATAGACCCTCTTAAAACAGTTACAAGCAGCACCACAATAAGGTTCCAAGTGGGTCTGGAAAACAAAAAAGAGGTAATGCAACAAAACTCACTTTTTTTTAAACTCCCAGCAACAAAAATTCATTAAGTGCTCTGACCTTTCATCTGTACAAGACCACGGAAAAATAATCCTTCCTCGTTCTTGCTTTTGCTGCTAGCAAGAGACTTAAGAAAGGAATCAGCAGCCCTCTTTATGGCATTTTAACTGAGGTTCTCACACACAAAAATATATTTCCTTCTTCAGGAAGGCTGCCTCCAGATTCATTTTTCTGTTACTTCCCTTCAACTGCAGGTTAGTCAGATTTTGCTAACATCAGTTAGCAGCGAACAGGAGAACATTCTGCCTTCTGCAGTTCCCCCTGATGAAAACAATTTTCACAGTGGAATGTTAAAATGTATTTATAACAAACAGGCAAAAAATATTATGCTGTATATTGCATTACATCTTTCTACATTAAACTTCCACCTTTAACAACTGACAGGCAAATGCCCATCAAATAAGTACTGGAATTGGTAAGCAGATGGAAAATCTTTCAGGCTCTTTTAGAGCCATATATCTAACTGACAAAAAATGTTTCTAGGACTTTCTTTGTCAGTAAATTCAATGACAGCTTTGAGTATTACATTTCCAAATCAAAACATAAACAAAAGATGAGCATGCAGAATCTCAAACCTCTGCCTAAACAGGGTCCAAACCCAAACCCAACAAACTGGAAAAAGTAAGCTGTTCCTATTAACTACATTTTTTTCATTATGGTAGTACCTAAATCGCTAATGAAAGGGCGGATGCCACTGCACTAGAAGTCATAAAGAGACTGAAACAGGACAAAGTTAAGACTTAATAACCCATTTTAGTGTGCACTATAAGACTCAGAATAAAATCTAAAAACACAGGGTTCTAATGACATGAAGTGCTAGAAAGAATAAAGTCAAAGGTCCAAAGACACATTTATTGTTGACAGGTGCACGAACTTCCTTCTTCTGCGCAACACAAGAATATGACCCTATGGAGACCTGGTCTTTTCATTTCGCCATTCCTGTGCACCCACACTAAAGACTTCCTGAGCAATAGCCGTTCAGGGCTACATTCACACATTTATTGCTACAACTTAGTTATGGAATGCATCACTCGATGTTTTTATCTCTTGATTTCTCTTCTGGGTATGTAATAATGTCAGCATCCTTTTAAAAAACTCTGGTTTTGGACGGAAGACCAATTTTCTAGCAGTGCAACTTCTCCATGGGAAAGAATAACACTAATAATGCAATGTTAGGTTACTTAAGCCTGAAAATGTAGCTAATTCCAGGCTATTTTATTATTTTTTCAACCAGCCCTCAGGAACAGGGAGAAGGCTTACAGATGCGTGACACAAACAACCATACACTCCCATCCTGATGACGTAAGGATGATAAACTTATTTATTATTTCCAGACACAAACCACAAAAATCACCAGTCCAGATCACATCACAGTAAACAAATTATTTTTAATACAGGAGTAGCTCTGCTAACTTGGGGTTTGCCATGTAAAGTTTGGTGCATTTTTTCCATTTGGAATCCAAGTAATTAATGGAAAACTTTCTCCTGCTTAGGTCAGACAACTATCCATGACTATGGCAAGTGTTTCACACTAACTGCTGAATACTGTCCAACATGTTGATTATTGTGATGAAAGCAACCGCAAAGACCTCACTACATCATTTTATGTGATGAAATCAATGCTTTCTCTTCCTACAGTTCATCCTGAGCTGAATTCTCTTGGGAAAATAGAGAATATACAGGCCATTTCCAAAGTAGTTGAGACCCAGTGAGATGCAAAGGCACAATACCTTGAAATACTGGGTATAAAACATGAATTCTGAATCACTTAAGTGCATTAAGACAGGATTTCCTAATATGAACACCTGGATTCTTGCACTTATCATGTCGTGTCTTCCATTATAGACACAACCACCTGCTAACGCGATTCCAAAATGGGATCTCATGCCTGACAGCATACCTCCTTAGTCCTGGCATTGTTGGTTGCAGTCATCCATTCATATCTGTACTGAAATGTATTGCTCTGCTTCAGCTTTTCTTACAGAATCTTCACTGTGAATGGTCTGAGAAAAAGATGCATGCATTTTTTTCTATAATAACAGCCATTGTCATTATTCCTATGATGCAAAGAAAAAACTGAGGGGAACATAAAAGACAGAACAGTAATAACTTACAAGAAGAGGAAGGAATATGCCATCTGTATGCAAGAATATATGCTCTGAACAAATTAAGAAACACAAATCTAGCCAAATGTGAACATGGGTCTACCAAAGGAAGGACAGACTATCCCAAAAATGGGAATATAACACTACCTGTTAATAGCGTTATTTATAATACAGTATAATAATTCTACTCTGAACCAACATTTGCCCACTTACTGCACTCCAGCATTTTCCCTGGATCCTCAGTTACTTATCAACTTCCAGCTAAAACGTTTTGAGTCCACTTGACAGCAGTTTTCTTGCAAGTGCCTATTAAGCACCCGAAAAAGCCAGAGGGACAGGAAAACTGAAGTAAGAGAAAGAAACTCCAAGCACACTGCGATCTTAGCAGGCAAAACACATCCTACCATTTTAAAAATTTAAGCTGTACGTATTTGAAGCAGTCTTTAATCCCTCAATGGTATCTACTTTAACATGTTTCCTATAGAATTGATTCAAATTTGAACTTAAAGGATACGGTAAAAGAGCTCCACAGCGAACAGACAAGATCACCCAGGAAGGCTGAAAAATAAAAACCACAAGACATTAAAAACGTTGGTCTACATCTGTGAAATAAGAATTAGCTTCCAAGTTCATACCATAGCTAGTTTCAATATACATCTCCCAGATTTAAACATTTCACAGACACTGTACTTAGGCCTTTACAAAAAAGACTCTTTGATTTATTTGTACGAGTTAGTACAAAGACTACTCAAAGGCTGTCCAGCAATATGGGAGCAAGACCCCTTTCTCTAGTCCTTCTATTGTGCCAGGAAAACCATTTACAGTATTCATTCCTCCTTTCCCTTTTTTCAGTTTTCCCTGCTTTAAACAAACAAACAAACAAAAAAATCTCCTACCTTATATTCATCACCAAAAAGTCAGGAACCATAAACTTATATAGAAAGAAGTTTCCCAGCACACAGCAATGAGGGTTGCTAAGCACACGGGTGATGACCCCCAAGTGACAGTGTTCTGGGACAGTCAGTATTCCCCACTCTGGGAGACAGGGAGGTGGTGGAGGAGGGAAGACATGTAGGACAGTGGTCCCAGTACAAGGAAGAAGGGGGAAAGAGCGGCATCACATTCAGAATGAACGAACTTTTCCTCAAAAAACAAATAAACAAATACATTGTGGTAACTGTATATGGTGTCCCAATTCTTGCTATTCTCTCTCCCTTAGAAAAAGGCATAAAAAATTGAACTAAAACCATCTCGTTCATAACACCTTAATCCTCTGCCAAAAAACTGGGAGATTTTACTCCCTCAAATTTTTCTCTTTCTTATTTTCTACGCCTTTTCTCTTGATAACAAGCTACCTTTGCCTCTGACTTCCATTCCCTTAATACTTAGTCTAATCTTCTTGATTACAGATCATGCTGTGATGCTTTTAGGTCAAACTAAGTGACATTACTGAAAGACTTGTTCTCATTTGGCAAATTAAAAATTTTAGCTAGTATCAGTTAAAAAGGAAATTAAATTATTTAAGTAAATGTCACACAGAATGCACTGTTAGAATGCTGATGTCCTTCCTCCACAGGAGAACAGCAGCAGTTGATTTGTTTAGAAGATTAAAATTATGCCACAGAACACTTCACAAAAAGGAACTAAAAATTAATCAGCATGCCCACTGTAACCAAAAGGTCTCTAGCCAAGAACCTTTTATTTTTTTCAATTACTTCATACTTCTACACTCTCAGGTAAACTCTCATGACATAAGCTATCACAATTCCCTACTGCCACCTGCAACCTTATGGAAAAAATAACCCAAAATCGTGTACCCAAAGGTACTGGCAGTGAAATACTTGTGTTTTTTCCTCTAATCACTCTCATGACTTGCAGAGTGACGAGTTTACATTTTCAAAAATGAATCCCAGAATCTTTCGCTAGAAAAACAACCCAGTATTGCAAGACAGTAACAAAATACTAGTAATTCCTTTACGTGTAAGAAAAAAAAAAAAAAAACTAAAATAAAGAGGAAAAATAAATATCTAATTTTCTGCATGTTCCTACTGTTTAAAATTAGTGTAGCACACACATGCAGAATCAACAAAATCATTTTGCACCTTGCCAATTGTTTGTGTTTAAAAAAAACCCTCAGCAGTCTACTGCTTATTCTAAATTGAGGTTTTCCATTGCCAGAAGCCTGAAAGAACCTTCCCACCAGAAACATTTCTGAAGTACAGCTAATAAGACACCATTTCATAGATGACTGAAGGAAGACTCTGGAAAAAAACAAAACAAAACAAAACAGAAAACAAAACAAAAAAACCCAAGCCCCTGACAGATACAGAGCAACAAGAGAAAGGAGAAAACAGAATTGTAAAAGGAATCTATAAGTCACGATAAAAGTTTGTGTAACAAGGATAAAAGATTTTTAAAGATTAGTTTCATTTCGTCATCATCCAAACAGGAATAATTTATGTAATAATAATGAAGGATTCACACCAGTACTTTGGCATTATCATGGATGAATCATTCACCTTTACCACAGGGAGATCAAAAACTTCACGAGATTCTCCAACTTCTGGATTATCCCCATCTTCTGCAATAATATGTGAAGCCAGTGCATTGTAAGAAACTTCCTTTGCTTTCCCATCTTTCAGAAGCTGAATAACCTAAACCCAAAAGAGAACAGGAAGAAGTCAACAATTTTTAGCACCCTTTATTTGAGAAAAACATTAATACAAGAACACACTAACACATGAGAGGAATGAGTATGACCTTCCGTCTTGGTTGTCCTCCTGCAAGTATCCAGCACTCTTTCTGAAGTTTCCAAACGCATCCCATTTAAAACCTGACTGCCAATGGTTTATACTTCTGCCATATTTTAATCATACAAGTTAAAGATTTTCTTTCCAAAATAATTTGGGCTGGGGCAGAAATCTGGAAAGTGTCAAAATTCTTCCAAAACATACATGCCTCAAAAAAACCCTCAAAATATTTTTTTCTCAGTCAGAATAAGAAAACCCTTCTCCTCAGTGTTTGGTTTTATCTGTAGTAGCCTTGCAAGAGTTTGAATGTACGTTAAAAGAGCTTTAAGTTTAAAAAAAAGGCAACCCAACGATTACAGTAGAAAAAGTAACATTGTGACTGTACACGGCAGTCTTCATTGGAATTCCTCCAGATTTGGCCACCTGCCTGATTTAACTCGTATCAACTTCAAAACTCCTCTCAGAACACATGACAATTTTAGTTTAAGCAGTGCCTGGACTACTATTTTATTGGCACAGTTAAAGAACTTCACCTATACTTGTATCAGCCATATACCTGTAACTAGAAAATTAAATGCTTAAAAGCCCTGATATGATCATTCTAAAAACCCTGCATTTCAGGTGTTAGCTTAAATCAACTCGGTGAAATTTCCTTTCTTTGGGTGTAGGAATTTTATCTTTTTTCTCTTCCACTAAAACCTGTGTTAGAAGAAACAAGAGGAATAGTTCAAAACTGAGAAGTAAGACAATGGGCATTAAAAAAAAAAAGATAATAATAAAACAAGAGCTAACCAGAAACCAAATATCCTGCTCAATGTCTTTATGCCACATTGCATTACTCGTTATCTCTTTCCGTATGAAACACTGATTTTAACTGGTGTTACCAAAGCATGATGGTTTGGGTGTACATCTTTTAGGAAAGCAGGAAAAATAATTTATTTAAAAAAATAATAGCTGACACCTACTCATCACCCCCTGCAAGGTGTGAGCAGCCAAATGCACATCCCAATGGAATGGATTCAAAGTTGAGAGCCAGCAGCCTAATTCTCCCTCATTTGCCAAAAAACATCTAGGCACAATTCCAGACTTTTGTTTCCCTTGTAGTTTATGCTGCATAGGTTTTAACAGGTAGTGGGTTTGCAGTTATTCACCTGAATATATTACTTTCTTTTCTTACTCTTGGATTTGTTTTGATTAGAGTGCTCACTTGTGCTAGGCCTGCTTTAATATTTATTAAGACGACTGGTCTTGCATGGAACCATGTGGAAGTTTAGGCTGATCAAAGCGTGCTCCTCTCCAAAAGATGAGGGAGGAGATTTCTTTTCAAAATCAAGCCAGCATCCGTTTGTATATAAAGAATAAAAAAACTCTGAATATATCTGTAAACTTTATACTAGCAAAGGAACAACATTTCACTATAAAAACTGTTTAAAAGCTATTTCTAGAGTTCAATTTAGAATTTCTTCTTTCTGCCTTGGTTCAAAACACATCGGGTAAACACTCCTCTCGTTCAGGTTGCTCCCAGAGTACCACAGAGGGCAGCTGCAGAAGGGAGGACAACAGTAGTCACAAGAACTGTCCCCAAGCTCAGCATAGCACCCTTACTCGCTCCAACTCAGCTCTACAACCCAACCCAGGCAGGACTCTGCCCTCGTCGGAGCCTCCTGCTCCCAAGGGCTCACCAGCAGGGACAGGAATGTGCCCTGGCCTCCCTGTAACGCTGTGCCATGCCAGCAATCCATCTCAGAAACCAGAGAACCAGGGGAAACAGTGTTTAAACAGGCCAGGTGGCTGCAGAAGCAACTCAGATGCACAGGACTTCTCAATTCGGGCATCACGCATGATGACAAAGTGGCTCAACAGCTTCCAGCAGGAGCTGATCTCGGAAGCACCGCGGCCACTTCTGTGCAGTGCTGTGCCTGACCTTATCAGCTCTGCCAGAGCCTCCACCGCTGTCTGCCTGCAACCGAGAGAAGCCATCCACAAGTAGAGAAGAATTTAGTGTACCTAATTTAGGGCAAATACAAGCCTTAAGACAATGGCATTAACTAGTATGAAGAATAAAACTTAACATAAGAAAGAAAACTAGCTTAAGAGAACGCTTGTTTACTGACTCCGTGGGAATACCGCTGATTGTCTTGCTATGTCAACACAAAGCTAACTACATGCCTTTCGGGACACCATTTATATGATAAATAATATACAAGAGTCCTATTGTTTTTTTGCACTCATCTTCATACACATAATATTGCTGCTATAGGGATTTTTTTAAATATAGGAATTGTTATCCAAGCTCTAACACATTGTCAAAAATTTTACATGTGAAGATCTTAAGGGTTTTTTCCTGCTTTTTAACTAAATTCCTAGACTGTGTGTCTTTTAGCATATAATCCTACTCCTATGAATAAAAATTCATGCCGAGGTCTCAAATTCACTTAAAGGCCTACAAGACTCAGGGAATGCCAGGACACGCAATTAAAGGAACCCAACGCCGAACAAAGATTTGACTGCAGCAACTCCCCCAGAAGCGAAGACTTTAAGTGCGAAACATGCAGGGATCCGTTTGCACGAAGGCGCCGTCCTAAAGCCAGCTATGCCACACCGCAAACGTCTCTCCGATCGGACACACCACCCAAACTTTTTTATTTTTAAACCACCTTCACCCAACAGGGCTGGGTGTCACTAGCTGCCAGGCCAACCCTTGTCACCCAGGGCACGGCCCCTAGGCCGGAGTAGGCCAACCTCGCCGTCCCCCTTAGGCCAGAGGGCTGGATGGTGGCTTGTCAGCACCTTCTGCCCTCTGCCTCCGCCGGATCCGGGCAGGGAAAAGGCGGAGACGTCACCTCAGCCCCACCAGCGCCTCTGTGCGCCCAAGGGGCACCTGTGACGGCTCCCGGGGCGGGCACCCCGCGGGGGTGCGGGGCTGCGCCCGCCCTGTGGGTGCCTCAGGGAGGCGGGCGAGGAGGGGACGAGCCGGCCCGGCCCCGCCGCCAGCGGCCTGGCGCCCTCCCCGTCCTGGCTGCGGATACACCGGCGGGGCTGGGCGGGGCGAGGCGGGGGGAGGCCGAGCCCGGCCCTACCGAGCCCCCCGCGGCGGGGCCGGCGGAGCGGCGGGC